>JBBMOL010000108.1:607500-1207500 GCA_037954665.1 Laguncularia racemosa
GTGCTTGGCAGAATAATAAAGATGATAGTCCCTAGTTCATCATAACACTCTATCAAATTACTTCAGAAGCAATTTGTGCAGCAATTTGAGCTTTAAGCGCACACATGAATGGTGTGTTCTTCGTGTCAAATACCATCATCGTCGATACTTCTCTGTTCTGAAAGAGCATGAGTCTCAGCATTCTCTTCTTCAACAGGAACATTATTGGTAGCACTATATGAGGAATTGCTAGTCCTAGTCTTCAGGAGATTCGCATGGCCCCTATGCGCAGGGTAGTTTCCCAAGTTTGCATTAGATGATAAGTATGGTAAATCTGTTATATGGTTGGTATCGGTATTAATATAAGGAACTCCTTTCGTGCTCTCATCGTTTAGGCTGTTCTCGTTAGCGTTACTGCTCCTTTCGGTTCGGTTACTTCCACATGGAGCCATGGAGCTTGATGAATTGGAATCATGGCATCTGCAGACTATAAAATGATTATCAATCCCATTTGTATATGCAATGCAACAGGTTCACACACAGACACACACACACAAAAAAAAAAAAGAGCAAAATTTCCCATTTCAGCTGTAATAGTGAACGTGTCAAGTCTAAGAACCACACCAATGGCTTCCTCGATTTTCTTTCGGCCTTTAGGTTTATAATATTCTAGAGTTAGTTTATGGTTATAAACCTACATAGTTACCTAATTAAAGGATGCTATTAAAGCTTTAAAATTTGGCTCCCATTGATTTACAAATCAGGGTTCATCTCTAATAATCCTTTTTGGAGGATTGTCTTCATTTTTAAAAATAATGATATAAAATCTTGTACCAAGTTGAATTCTCCTATAAATTTGGTGTTAAGAATAAAAAATAAAAAAAGAATTTTCTTATAAATGACTAAAGCAATTTTAGTTTTGAGGTATGTAGATGGCTGAAAATATCACATAAATATAATGAATTAAGCCTGTTGATTATTTGGCTTAACTTATTAAGCTAGGTAACCGAGTCTAATGAATCTAGTCTAATTATTGGGATAATTCAGGGAGAATTGGTTTGGTGTGCTCAGTACAAAGACCATTGGACCAGTTCATCCACATCCAACTTTTCTCAGACAGGTTCATGTACTAATGAGAAAAGTTACCGATTTTTTATTTATGGTAAGCTCATTATGATAACCTTAAATTGAGCAAACTCCATCTCACCCGTTAATCACTAAAGTAATCTAACGAATATCATCAAGCCTAAAAGCCTACAAATACTTAGTCATTCCTCCTCATTAAGAGACCTTTTCCCCAAATTTTAGAGATTAGAGAAGTGGTGTTCCACTAATAATTCTCTACTCTCAAAGATCAAACAAGAGATTAGGTGAAGAACGATCTCCATTGCCCAAGGACTGCAAAGTTAACGCCTGAGGTCCCCTTAACTCCCTTGTCTGCTACTTGTGCATTCAAGATGCTTGAAATTGCCTATTCCTCCTCCATGCCACTCTCTCCCTAGTCATTTCATCATGTGCCATCTCTAAATTGCTTTTCTCTGAACTTACGTGCAATGTGGTACCTGCATGATATGCACGTGACCACTCCTACCGGGACCCCCCATCTTTATTTTAGTGACTCCGTTAGGGATAGAGTTAAGTGACAAAAGAGTTATGGCACCTCCTAAGAAGAGAGGACCATTTGACAATATTCATCAAGAACAAAATTCTAACACTGAATTGATAAAGCAGAACCTACCTCAAATACCACAGAATACTAGTCAGCAATTCACAACCTAAGGTCCCGTAGATCCTGCACAAATGATGCAGAATATGCAAGAGAACACAAGGGCTTTGAATTAACTTATGGCCATGCTTGTTCCGCTCGTCACAGGGTTGGCCGCCACCACTACTGTGCAACAAGGTGTGGCTTTGCTAAACACTAACATTGCTACTCAACAAGGTACCGCCCATGCAACTCCATCACATACAGTTCCTCCCACTAACCCTCCCATTGATGAAGAGAACATTCCTCATGAGTAAACCACTCGACTAGATGTTTTACCTCCCAATACTCTCAATGGATTTAGCCATCAACCTACTCCCACGTTTGCTTTCATGGCATCTACCCCAAGGACTTCCTTTATAACGAAGGAAGACTTAAACATATATCTAAAAGAAATATAAGTAAAATTGACTGTGGCGGTACCAGAGTTAAGACTCTCTTACTATCAGCACATTGCTGAAAAACCGTATTCTAAAGACTATGTTAGTCCTAAGTTCATCTTGTTCAATGGCAAGTGTAAACACCCCATTTTTTCCCTATGAATCAATAATACTCAATAATAGTTAATTTTCAATTTTTTCCAATTTTTTCTAATTTTTCTCTAATTTACCATAAATAATAACAATATTCAAAAAAAATACAAATAAATAGGAAAACACATCAATTTTGAAAAATGATTTCAAAAATGGCAATAATGAATAATAAATAATTTTTACAAATTTTTGAAATTTCAAAAAATACAAAAAAATGGAAAAATTGCATCGCATATGTATAATTTGCGATATAAAGAAAATCAGGAAATTAGCCCAGCTCAGCTGGCTCGTGTGTGCGCATAGGGAATGTGTGAAGGCTGGAGGTCGCGAGTTCAAATCTTCCCCCGAGCACTCGGTGCAATTTTTTTTGCCTTTCGCCTGGAGCTACCACGTGGCAACGTGCGATTGGCCGAAGGAAGTCACGCGAGTCACACATGATCGTCTTCTTCACCCGGACAGACGCGAGAAGAAGCCGGAGCAAGTCCGACGAAGGTGGAATCGATCATTTTTTTTTTCAAATCTTCTAGATTACTGTCAAGATAAAGCCAAATCCATAAGATAAATAAAAGAAAAATAAGAGATCAACATCAAATCGCCGGGATAAAATCAAATCTAAAAACGGAAGAAATTCGGATTTATCCAAATCGGTCGATTTGAGCTTATCCAAGAGGGTTTCCGGACACCTATAAATAGAGGAGAAGGGGAGGAAGCCAAAACACGAATCAGAATTGAGAGAGTGAGGAAAGAGTGCAAATCGGAGAGCATCGGAGAAGAACCTAAGACCGCGAGCACCGACCAGAGTTGAACCACCACCAGGAGGCGATCTGGGAGCAAACCACCGCCACCATTAGATTCAGCACCCTCGAGAAGCTAGGATTGGACACTTCACCCGCTGCAAAAGGCCACCGGAACGCCGTAAATGAGCCTTTCCCGCCGCCGTGTCCGACCGATCCAACCCGACCCTATTCGACCCGACCGACCTGACCCGCGCACCAACCCGAATCCAGGTAAGTCGGATTTTCCAATTTTTTTTATTTAATTTACTTATTTGGTTTATTTATTTGTTCCGAATTAATTTATTATTTGTTATTTGTTATTATTTATTATTTGTTTAGTTATTTATTTGTTTGTTTTTGTTATATTGTCAATAAATAGGAAAATGTAGAAATTAGATTTTTCTAGAATTAAAAAATATAGAAAAATAAATAAAAATATATATAATAAAATGTAGAAAAATAATAAAAATATTTAGGAAAATAATAATAAAACTTTAGATTTAAAAATAGGATAGATATTAACTTAGGATAAAATTCACAAAAATTATAAAAATCATAAAAAATGATAAAAAAAACTACATAAATCATAAAAATGATGAAAATCATATAAAAATGATAAAAATCACAAAAAATCATAAAAAAGAGTTTTAGCACTTAGAAAAATCATTTTTTTCAAATAAATCCAAAATTGATGTTTTTCCTAAAAAATCATTTTCAAAATAAAATCAAAGCGTGGGCTTAGAAATTTATAGAAAAATCCAAAAAATGGTAACAACATAAACCAAAAGAGATTTCATAAATTAAAATTCACCAAACCAACTTAAGGTTTTCAGAAAAGCGAACTACGGCTTGTTTGATCCTGAGTAGCAGGTACGTAGGCACCCATTTGGGTCAACCCATAAAATGAATGAAAAATCATTTTCTTAAAATAAGTCAAAAACATAATAAAAAGTAACAGAAACAAAATAGAAACACATTTCTAAAGATGAACAATTTTAGGAGATTAGGTGGTAACCGTAAAGGTTTTAATAGGTTAGCCTCCGGACTTAGGAACTCTGGTTTTCCCTTTTCCTCTTTTCATAAAAACGAGAAGAGGAAATCACGACGACTAGTGGTCCAAATTAAGACTAATCCGCTCCTTTAGTCTTAATTCAATTTGTCCCAACAACAGTTGGGTGGCGACTCCAAAAATCAAACGAAATTCCTAATTCAAGTCGAGGATCTACATTAGATGGGCATAGGGTCTAGTCTAGATCGGATTAGGAATGGGAATTCAAAAATTAGACTCGACAGCAAGAAAGGAAGTGCCAAAAAACATTTACTTAAGTTTATCAAGATCTTAGAAGTATACAGGCTAAATGATGACTTAAAACTCAAAAAAATTTCCAAATCACTGACTAAAAAGGCATACACCCGGAATGTCAATTTTCCTGTAGGGTCAATTGATTCATGGGGATCTATATGTAAGTTATTCTTAGAAAAGTTCTTCTCCACCAAGGAACAGGTCACAATCATAGACATGGGAAGAACACAGTAGTACCCTAAAGAAGACTTAATGGATTACATAGAATGCTTTAGGGAGCACACACTTAACATCCAAGATGTATGTGATGAGAGGGAGTTAGTAAGATTTATATCCAAGGGATGTTCACTAAGTATGTTATCTACTTAGAAAATGTCAATCTAAGTTCATTTTCTACACTAGTCGAGACTGCAAGGAGAACTAACAACTCCATTGCAAGACAATGAGGAGAAAATGGAAGGTTTGGGAAATGAGCAACATCTGCTAGCTCAGCTTAAGTTAAGACCTCTAGAGACAATAAGAAGCCAAGGAATGATACATCACGATGATCTACATCAATTCCCCATTTCCCATACCCAATGGGAAAGGTACATGCATGCTTTGTTTGACCAATGGTTACGAGATAGGAATATCAAGCTCCTAAGATTAGATCATTTACTAACACAAAATGAGGAGAATGATCCTAAGTTTTGCAGGTACCATAGATTCATAGGTCACCTTATGAAAGAGTGTTGGATTTTAAAGAAGATTTTAAATGATATAGTTCGTAATGGGGAACATTTTATAGAAAACAACTATGTTTGTAATAATCCACTTCCTACACACAATAATCAGTGAGGTACTGCAAATGCCATCAGCTACAATCCTAGTATCGAAGAAGGAGATATGTCACTTGCTAAGGGGCGTAATGTACCATAGGCTATAATTGGGAATAATGAGGATACATGTATGCCAGAAGTAGCCACCATAATGAAGATGGCTAACTTTAGAAAAAAAAATTAACTTACTAGGATTTAACGAGGATACATGTCTTGCAGCAACAACTACCTTTACCCAAATTGCAAAGAGACAATATGAGGAATGCAATCTAGCATAGCCTATACAAAGAATGGTAAAAGCACATGAGAGTGCAATTCTCTTCACCAATGCAAACATATGCGCCAAGAACCCCAATCATAGCCATCCTCTTGATGTGGAAAGCATGCTTAATGGGCATCCCATTAAAAAGATATTCATAGACAATGGCTCTTCCATAAACATAATATCATTGTCTACATTAAAGGCTGTAGAGATAGACAACCAGTGCCTAGTGAGACAATCCGTTACCATCAATAGTTTCACCGACACATCTACAAACATAGTAAGGTATGCTAATGTGAGCTTTGAAGTGATCCTTATACAGAACTCCACATGGTTCTACGTAATCGGTGCACCCGTTTTCTACCACCTAGTGGTTAGAAGAAAGTGGTTGCACAATCATAATCTCATACCCTTAACATGGCATCAGTGCATTAAGAGCTATTGGAAGGGAAAGGGCATATTTATTCCCACTACGAACAATCCATTCAAGCATAATGAGGCATACTTTACCGAAGCTACATTCTTTGATAAATATACCAAAGAGGGAGAAACTGCTATCGCAACACTCTTTGGCACACTACTACCCACTTGGGAGGAAACTCAAGATAAGCTTAAGAGAAAGAAAAGAATGCGAGGCTCTCATGGGGGCAAGAAAAAGCAAAAAAATAATAATAATAAGTGAGTAGAAAGTTCATCAGCGAATATGAGCTAAAGATATACTGCTTATAATAATCTACATGATCTAAAAGAGATAGATTGTTAAGGCTTAAGAAAGATATTCCATAAGAAACTTCAAAATGGGGAGCTTGTCATTAAAGATAGCGATACCTACATATTGGAGCATGACTTGTCTGATAGTGATTAATGATTTATTAAGCACTAAAGTCAAGGTTAAAACTTGACATTTATTTTGTAAATAAAGAGCAAATTTCACTACAGATGATGAAAGTCTCATTTTTTATCATTGCAGTATAGTCTTATATACTTATGCTTTAAGCCTAAGTAATGCCCTAGCATCTTGACTCCCATGCCTTAAGCTAAAGCAATACCTTAGCATCATGGCTCTCACACCCTAAGCTCAGGCGATGCCCTAGCATTTGGCTCCCATGCTAATGCTTCCAATTATGAGTGAAACTTGCTCATTCCTTTAAAGCTAACCATGAAGCTACTTCTCAACTTGAGCAACATTTATCAATTTAGTCCTATACCCCAGTGAATCATTATGTTAAAATCTACACAAGATTTATGATTCATTGAAACAAAGCATATAAGGGGTAGTGTAAACATCAATGCTAACTGGTAAGAGCTTTGACTCCTAGGCACACGACGGAAAGTTGGGCATGTATAGTGTAGACTGGTAAAAGCGTTGTCTCCCAAGCACATCATAAGCCACTACAGCCAAGTAAGAAAATCAACCTATTTATGCTCAATTATACAATTTCTATCATGGAGTATTTTTTAATCTCCTTGTAACTCATACTCAATATTGAAGTAATGGGAAATACCCCATTGACTAGTAAAAGAGAGCTCACGACTTCAAGCAATGAATGTCGCTATTGTTGCTTAAGTGCGATTGAATATTTTCTCTAAATAAATCTTTGATACATCATCACTAGCAAGAGAGAACTTTGCTTTAATGAGCATGATGACTTTAAAGGCTTCTTAGATCTTAAGAATCTAAGCAGCCTCATATTCATGATGCCCCTCTAAGTGGGTCTTTGCATAGTAAAGGCATCGCCTCCTAAGTGCACAGTGAATTACACATATTTAAATAATGCAGGCTACCAAGAGGCCTTTTGATGGCACTATTAGATGGAATGACACAACAAAATTGTAAGAGAAAAAGATTTACCAGAAATCTAAAGTTGTTATCCCATCTTGATGAGACATGTTGGCAACTGGGGGAGGAGAGATATTCTAGCTGCAGCACATAAAGAAGTAACGCATTAATATAAGCATCATTCTCACTCCTCAACTTGTACCTCGATATCAAAGCAGCTTCATTGGATCATTTAGATCTTTAGTACTATCACCATTGTTAACCTAAAAAAAGCTTCTAGGATGCTTAACCAATAATAGCCGGTCAAGGGATGTAATCATTAGTCGGCACATAGATGTCCCGATTTTCTTCAAAAGAGTCATGTAGTCTGACATCAAAGCTGACATGCTCTACCCAAGACTTCCACCTGTAGGATGACTACTTGAAAGTGCAGTCTAGGTGACCAATAGAGGCAACTCTTTTCTTTTATTCCTAAAACACAACATTGAATCACCTTTGATTGTGACCCTCTAGTCCACTTGAGGCTCACTGTGCTCAAGACTTGATCCACTTAAGGCTGGTTATGCTTGAGACCTACTAAGGCCTACTACACACCAAGCCTATTATGCTCAAGTCCTTCTACGTGCAACACATGACATGATTGTGGCTCACTACACTCAAGACTTGCTAGGGTCTACTGTGTGCAAGGCCCACTCTACTGGAGGCCTACTATACTCGACCTTGTGACATCCTTGCTCCAATTGGATTAACAAACCAACTTCTATCACCTACAGTGATAGAAGGAAATACATGAGCTATCAATATAAGATTTGTTTATATGAATATGTAAGTACACAAAATTAGAATACTTACTCCCGTTTATGGCTTGGACCTAAAACTTGGGGATATCTCCCCTTAGATCCTCAAAGAAACATAGGAACTACACTTTTATTGTGCTCACATGTAGGAACCATGGTTGAGCGAATGTAGTGGTGGCATGAAAGATCTTAAGCCATAACAACACTTCCATCTTGCTCTTATGCGGGAACTGCAATCAAGCAGAAGTAGTAATGGCATGAAGGATTCCAATCTTCTTCAAGAGAGCAATATTATCTAACCTTGTGGTGGATAAGAATGCTCTTATTGAGAACTTTCTACCAAGAAAAGGAACGGAGTTCTTGTTACACTCATGATCAAAGGAAGAAGAGGAACGAAGTTCCTATTTGATCTCCTAGTAAAATTGCTTATTATAATTGGAGCAAATTTAGAGGAATGAAGTTCCTATTTGCTCTCCTGGTAAAGTTGTTGATTATAATTAGAGCAAATTTAGAGGAACAAAGTTCTTACTTTCTCTCCAATAAAATCGATGATTACAATTGGAGCAAACTAGAGGAAATTTGCTCTTTGAGTAAAATTATTGATTACAATTGGAGCAAACTCGGAGGAACGAAATTCCTGTTTGCCCTCCAAAACTTGTAATCAAGTTGCAATGAGAATGATCCAATTGTAATCAATAATTTTACAATTGTAAACACGGACATACTTCATTCCTATGTCGAGTTATCAACAAGTTAAGCCCTTACATCACCTGAAATTGCAAAGAAAAAAAAATATCATTCTGATCAAGTATATTTATTGATAGAGATTGAATCGAATTTTTGAGTTGCAAATAGATAATAGGCATGGAGCCATGAATAGAACAAAATAATAAAATGGCCAAAGAGAAGATAAGAACTCGATAGGCTCTTGGTATTGATTGTCACCTTGTTTGATGACATGGAAAGGAGTAGATAAAAGCATCTGCCAACAGTCATAGTTTGCCTAATGTTGATTATTACAGTTGTCACTAGTTCTTCTATTAATTATTATAGCGACAAAAAAAAAAAAAAAAAAAACCAGCAGTGATTTAATTTCAAGCCAACCATTGATATAATCTACTCGCATTCTAGGCTTCGAACTTTCTATTTGTGATTAGATGACTTCTGCATCCAAAGACACAAC
The DNA here is from genome assembly GCA_037954665.1 of Laguncularia racemosa. Taxonomy (NCBI): domain Eukaryota; kingdom Viridiplantae; phylum Streptophyta; class Magnoliopsida; order Myrtales; family Combretaceae; genus Laguncularia; species Laguncularia racemosa. Next base: position 616,697 of record JBBMOL010000108.1, read on the forward strand.
AAACTTTTTTAACAATGGCTGCAAAAGTTCCAAGTCAATGGCTCTCTTCAATTTACCCATGGGTCTAGCCAACCAAGGAGCAACAGCGCGCACTCTTCGTTTGAAAAAAAAAAAAAAAAAAGAAAAGCAAATAGATACCCAGGAATTGTTGATGTTCATCCCAATGCCAGTTCATGAATATTGTCAATTGCTTCAACAAAAGTCTCAAACTCAGTAAACAATGACTGATCATCCAACAAAACAGGATGCATTAAGTTGCAGGTACTCCTTTGCATCATTGCGCTCGGGAAGGTACTCCTTTTTTTTTTCTTTGCGAGGCTTTGGTTAAGTCAGTTCAAATGTAGCGTCACCCTTTCTTCATCCAAGCACTGCAGCACATCAAGAAGAGGGTCAATTGTACTTAACTCATACTCCAAGGAATACATTTCTTTAGCCTGATAGCAATTGTTTCAAGAAGCGGACCCATCAAATCCCGGGAGCCACACCAAATATGATTATCTTCCGGCAAGCGTACTAAAAAAACAAAAATTAAATGTATCCACAAACCATTGCTCCTTGAGGATGTTAAGACGACAACTGAGAGAGGGATTACAATCTCCTTCTGGAACGAAATCATCACTCTCTTCTCCTGCTTCTTCTTCTTCTTCTTGTTTGATTTTGGCCCATCGATTCACTGGTATATCTCTTGTGGTTGTGAGCAGAGCAGCAACAGCAACAGACTCACTCCTCATTTACTTTTATTATTATTATTATTTTCCAGATGAAATGATAATTGGATCGAACTTTAAAATAAAAGGAATGCATGCAATAGCTTATTTATGCAATCACGCACCAAGTCATCTACTATTACTATTATCAAGTCTGCTATGATTCGGAGGATCATATTCGCCGATACTATCCTTGCTTTTCTAGAATAGCTGCATGCTTATATTAAGGATCATTGACTATGCCTTGTTCTCGTAAAGAACCCGTGAGCAATATGTTCCCTAATAAGTTGCAGTCTAGAATTAATTCTTGCAGTTTTGATGAGTTCATGGGCTCGAAAACTCGGGCAAGATTATTCCAACTTGTGGAGACTCAATGTGCAAGGTCTATGGAGGCAGCAAGCTAGATGCTTCTAGTCAACTAGAAATTCTAATGCAACAATTCCGATGAGTAACAAGAAGCAACTCTTTTCTGGGTTGCCATACCCTGCCTTGGAGTTACCTTTAATGTCGAATCAGCCACGGTACTTAGCAGACACAAAGTCTTGGTTTCCATACTTTCATCCACAGCAAATGAACATTCCTCAAGTAACTGGGCGGGACATCGAAGCGGAATTTCTGACATTGCACCAATGGAAGAATTTCTTCCATCCTAATCCTGCAGTGGGATGACAGGATCTCCGGATGCAAAGCTACAAATAGTTTCATTTGATTTTACAAGCAAAAAAAAAAGTACATTGGCATTAGGATTCGCATTTCCAGGGATGATTTGAGAAACAATTGAAACACAAAAATAGTCCAACAAAAATTTCCTTTTCATGTTTGTCGTTTCAAAGTTCAATTTGATATTAACATCCAGTGTTAGTTCACATACACAACCAGTTTGCTGTTCAGCAGCAAGCACTAGTGAAAATTCAGACATTTCTAGATTAAATGTTTCCTGCATCTGTGATCTACACTGAGAAACTTGAGACATCTCTTGGACATTATCCCCATGGATAAATGGTACCTAAACCTTGTTTAGATTGTCCATCATTCACCATAGTGACAAGAGCATCTATCTGGGAAATAAATGATGCATAAAGGTCAGAAAACAAGGCAAAAGCTGTTGTTTCACACAGCAAAAGACCACCCTGCATTCGTCCAGATATGCTTTTAAAGTCCCTTGCAATAGGAATTGACACTAGAAGCTTACTCATCCGATGGGCCTCTGTTAGAGCATGCTTGACCATAGATTTCCCCACGAACATTTGAGTGACTGCAATCTTCATAAGCAAGCAATGATTTGATGAAAGGATCTGATTATTTGAAGGAACCACCGTCGTCACACAGTTTTCCGCCACTAGAAAGCATAGGCCGACATCCTCTTTTGATCTAACCTTCGCTGAAGACGTTCGACGAATCGCTGGAAAGCGCTGCTGCTCATTCGTCGTCTTTGCCTAGTGATGCAATCCATGAAGCCAGCATGTACTCCCCGATGGAAACAGGAATCACGGATAAAAGGTAGTTCCTCATGTTGAAAGGAAGTAAGGGAACAAGCCGAAGCAGCAACACAATCTTGAATCCAGATCTGTTAATTGCCACAGCAACTTTTCGAGACACACTACTTGACAACTTGGATGACATATTGAGCAAAGGGGAAATTATCTCGGAACAATTCAAGTCTTCATTCCAGAAACCCAGGGAAGCAACAACATGCTTGAGCTCTGAGATTGAAACTCCGGCAAGTGGCCACATTTCCAATGATTTCAGAATTGCTAATGATTTTTGGAAGTATTCTACAGGAATTCCGAGCGCGTCCGGCGTTGGCTAATCCTACTCAAGGGTATTCAAATTCATGAGCAATGTTCGTGACGCATTAGAAACATCAGCGACATGAAGTACTCCTTAAAAGTGTCTATAAAACCCGAGCTAATAACTAGAAAATCAAGAGAGCAGTCAAGATCGTCAAAAAAAAAAAAGAAAAAAAGAAAAAAAAAACGTGAATACTGGAAAGGATTGGGTTGGATTGGGATGGTTGAAAGACAAAGGGTGCTATAGCATCGAAGCATTCATCATGAACCGGTTTAAAGTAATTTTGAGGTTCGCATGGTTGAGCTGTGCTGGGAATAACGGCAGGAAGAGGAGTGAAGTTGAAGGAGAAGAATGCTGGGACATTATCGGATGCAGCAGAGAATTTCTTTTTTTTTTTTTTTTTGGAGAAAGAAGGGTCGTGTAGACTGGTGGTGGGGTTAGATGTGTAGACGAGGCGGAAAGTGTTGGCTAATTCCTAGTCAGAAATTGTTGGAGAATCCGACAGTTTTGCACCCGTTACAACTGACAAGCCCCTTGGGAAAGAAGCCAGAATCGCTTCTGAATCACAAGACTCAATTGCTGACCAAACAAGTTACGAGCAAAATAGGCAAGATATTGAGACAAACAAAGATGCGAATGGAGGAGGGCTGAGAAGCTGCAGAAACAGATAGAACAGAGATGCAATGGAGGAAGATGGCAATATTGGTGATGATGATAGATCTGTAGATGTGAACCAAGAAGACGGGATACAAGATATAGATGATAACATAGAAGAGGCAGAAATAAAAGAATCACCCAAAGACCTGCGCAAGGAATTTTTGAATGAATTTGTAGGGATAGTAAATTTAATTCATGAGCTTATGCTATATTATTTTAATAAATTTGACTCTTTAGGTTGATGTGACAGAACGCAAAAAGTAAAGTCCATATTATAAGATGATTATGAGAGATTTGGCATGATGAGCTTCGAGTAAGGCATGTTGGATCGGCTTGCCCGATCTAACCTTTTTTAAATAAGACTTATACACATACACATTAAAGGCCTTTGATGGGCCTAAATCCATATAAGGCTCATATGAGATCTCATTTGCTAGAAACCGTTAATTGCCATCACTATCTAACAAATGAGATTTATAACCAAACACTATAAATACCTCATGCCTTCTAATTAAAGGAGATGACTTCTTTTGGAAAAAGTGTAGTTACTCTACTGGATTTTCTCCAAAAGATTTGAATCATCACTTACCCACATTAATTTCACAAATTATATACCCGTCACCGTAAAGTTTGGCCTTATTTAAGACTGACTATTCATCCTCCCGTCTTGATCATCCTTATAGGTGTCACTTCCTTATTAGGCTACGTGTAGTGTGTTTACACATAATACCTACGTGACCCTACACTCGAGCCAACACCCCCCATAGAATTCATCAATATCTGTGACGATAAGGTGTTAAGCTTGAAATGTCAAGCCACCACTATCTATTGCTGCCATAACGTCCCTCTATCTACCTTAGCTTTATGTATATATTCCTTGGACTCTACCATCTTATATGAGAAAGTTATGCCAGAATTGGATTTAGCCGACAATTGCAAATCTAATGGTATACTAGATCAATTTCCGTGGTCTAATCTCGATTCAATAGAAGAGTTGAGACCGTGAAAGAAAAGGAAGGAGCCAGCAAATTGATTCAACATATGATATTTCTATTGTATTCCTAGTTGGAAAAAAAAAAAAAAACCAAGAAAAATGATGAGCATGGAAGAACCTCACTTGTGATGTCCGGCGACACAAGATCCTAAAACACAATGACGACCACCGAAGTAATGATCCTTTATCCCTAAATTGAACCTATAACGGAAGTGAATGTAATGACTCCTTAGTTACCGACAATCGTGAAGAAAATACAAGAATGGTATAAGAATTCAAAAAAAAAAAAGATATATATTGTACGACTTTTAGCACTTCACCACTAATGTGAACACCTTATGCATGAACAAACTAATTTATAAAATATATGTGAAGTTAAGGGCGGCAACCATCTCAAGACAAATAAGGAAAATAAAGATTGTGTCTGAAGATAGACTATACACTTTCCATTTAATTTAATGGTAGAATTATATAAGAAATGTCAATTAATAATGTGGGAGACAACAAAATCATTATTAGGCACAATATGAAGCATATAAGGAAGTGAATTTCACAAAAAAGATTACTAGAGATATTATTACTTATAAAAAAAAGTGTGATTTTCCATCAGAGATTTGAAGTGATATATATATATATGTATACACTAAATATGAAATTATTGTTATTATCCAGAACTTCTGTCAAAATTAATGTGCATATAAATCTAGATTTACTGGTGCATTTCCATATATTAGAATCAGTAAGTCAATTGAAGTCATTAACAGAGAATTGAGATATTGAAGACAACTTCACAAGCTAGATATTCAAAAAAAAAAAATGGGATGAAATATGTACATGTATGTATGTATATATATATATATATAGGAGTTGTCTATTAAAGAAAATTTATGTATATGTTATCTTAAGGGCAAGGTCACTTTGATGAGCTTAAAGAGACATACGCAATTAAATAGTGTTACAAGCTTACACACTATATATATATAAAAAAAAAAAACACTAAATTATATGTAGCATTGGTTCCAAGCTCTTGTAATATGAACTACGTAAGACGTGTATGTGACAGTAGTATAGCTATTCCATAAACGCACATGCACTAAGCAATTTCATAGCCATTAGAAAGGCTTATCTAATACCCAAACCCCTTCAACTTTATCTAAACGACTTTGTTCAAGGGGCAAAATATAGAGGGCTAAAAATATTATATAAATATAATGGCTAAGCTTATTAATTATTTGACTTAACTCATTAAGCTAGGTGATAAGACCTAATGAGTTCAATTCAATTATTGGGATGACTCAAAGAGAATTGGCTTAATGGGCTCATAATAGAGATCGTTTGACCAGTCTATCCGTATCCAACATTTCTAAAGTAAACTCATATACTTATGAGGAAGATTACTAGTCTTGGGCATATAACAAGCTCATTAGATAAACCTTAAATTAAGTTGACTCTATCTCACTCGTTGATCACTAAAGTGATCTAACGGATATCATCAAACTTAAAAGTCTATAATACTCGATTATTCCTCCTTATTAAGGAACCTTTTCCTCAAATTTTAGAGATTAGAGAAATGGTATATCACCAAGAGTTCTCTGCTCTCAAAGATCAAACAAGAGATTAGATAAAGAACGATCTCAATTGCTTAAGAACTGTAAAATTGACGCCTGAGGTCCTCTTAACTCCTTTATCTATCATTTGTGCATTTAAGATGCTTACAATTATTTGTTCCTCTTCTCTGCCACTTTTCTCTGAACTCACGTGCAGTGCGATACTCACGTAATACGCACATGACTAGTCTTACCAGAACCTTTCATCTACAATATATACATATTGTTAACTACAACGAAAATAAAATTTAAATTTGATCTATCTAAATAACTTGAAAACTAATATTTATATTATTAAATTATAAAATATCATTACATAATAGTTTATATTTATATTTAAAGTCTAACATAGCCTTTTTAACTATTATGCTAATTTCAAATGGCCACGGCTTCTTTCTTTTCTTCCTTTAGGTAGCGTTTGGTTGCCATAAAAATTTAGTACTGGACAGGACAAATTTTTTTGTCTTGCGTTTGGTTGCCATTTATGAAAAAAATATTAGACAAAAATTCAATGTGGTATTGGACAAAATGACAAATTTTTGTACCACATGTAATTAGATACAAAAAATCTGGTACTGGATAAAAATTCATTTTTTTCAAAATCCCCAACCTGCCCTTCATATTTTTCTCTTTACAAACAAGCCCTACCTCCCCCAAACCCTTTTCATTCAAACCCATTTGCGTTGCACTAGCTTGCCCTTCGAGTGTAATAGGAAAACCCATCGGCGTCGCTCCAACAATGAAATTCATCATGCAATCGACCGCTATTCGAACGTCGTTGTTGTTATGCCATAAGTCGCCGTCAGGTTTGTATCATTTTGTTCATTCTCACATTTTTGCTTGCTTTTCTATGTTCCCCGCATGCTTTACCTATGGTTGTCGTCGTTCGTTTAGATTTCCCTCGCTTGCTTTGCTATCTTCGTCACATGCTCTTCGTCTAGTTGTCGCCATGCATTTAGATGTTTGTTGAAATGGGACGATGGTGATAGATCAATCTTTCATGTATAAATAGATCATCATGTGTTCCAACTTGATTCTAAATTCACATTTTGATTTCCAGTACGATAAGAACAAAGAAAATTACACAGCATAAGAAAAATAATATAACATAAGTTTTTTTTTTTAAACCATGTTTATTGCTAATTTCAAGTCAAGATTCTTTTATGTTGTATATTATTTATCATGTATATATACTATATCGGAATATCATTTTTAAGATAAAAGAAAAGTAAGTAATGTGTTATTTTATTAAATATAACATAAATTATTATAATTTATATTATGAATTATTAAATTTTTTCATTCAATGGATTTACACGAATTATTTTATATAATTTATAATCTCTTCAAATTGTATTTTCTTATAATAATATCAAATATATATAAATAACCATGATATAATTATCAAATTTACTATATTCAATCCAGTACTTTATAATTCAAAACACTAGATAATACAAAAATCTTTATCCAATACTGAATAAACCAAACGTGTATAAATTTTTTTTTATTCAATCTTTCTTATTTTGTACAGTTTACTCTTTATTCTATTTAGTACCAGTAACCAAATGCTACCTTACGTATTGAAATTTGCTTAAATACTTGGATGGGCTAATTTCCCGGTCATCATCTCCTAGGGCTATCTCCATTGCCAGTACCAGCTCTCTTTCGTTCAACTTCCGTGACCTCTATCTCATCCTGGTCATGCAGTATATGGCCCACTATCAACAAGCCCACAGGCCCATAAAACAACCTCAGTGCACGTTAGCTTTGTGTGCGCCGTAGCCTCTGGCTCCGCAGTGCGTAACTTACACTCGCCTCCGTTCTCCTTCCTCTTCCCTCTCGTCTCTCTCCCCTCGTACTCCTATCCTGTAACCAAACGTCCAAAACCCTCCCGAACCGGGTCGCGATCGTCCATTTCACCAATGGACGTCCTGTTCAACACAATAAATGTCCGTGATCTCCTCTCCGCCACTGACCTCAATGACCCCTCCACACCGCTCTCTGCACCGGATCTCCGTCTCCTAATCCAAAAGCTCGATTCTCACTCCCAAAGTATCAAATCACAAGTCCAATCCTATCTCCTCTCTCACCATTCGGATTTTTCCGCCCTCTTCTCTCTCTGCAGCGATGCTGTTTCACAAACTGACGTCATCTCCTCCAATCTCGGCGACATTCTCTCTCTAATCTCCTCGGGAAGCAATGGCCGTCCGATTGACATTGAGATTCGGGATGTTGTTGAGGAGATAGAGAGGAAGTTGAAGGAAGTTAGAGTTAGTAAGGAGTTGTTAGGGTTAGTTAGGGTAATTTGGCAATTGAGTGAGAGATTGAATGTTGCGAGGGAAGGATTGCGGAATGGACAATTGAGATTTGTGGCGGAGGAGATTAGAGATTTGAAAGTGGCGGTTAGAATCTGTGACGAGGGGGGTGGAGATGGAGCAGAGAGGGAACCTGTTGTTTATGGTTTGTTGAAGAAAGAGTGGAACCAGTGTTTTGAAGAGGTAGTAAATAATTTTACTAGGTCTGATACGAATTCGATACAAGCTAGGTCATAAATTGTCATGTGTTTTCTATTGAGTAGTGTGACGGTAATCGGAACTTAAACGTATCCTAAATGTTGTCATAAAATCGTTTTCTGATACGTTGTGAAACCCGTAACTAATATTAGGACATGCAAAACTTGAATTACTATCCATGAGATACTTATTGCGAACAAAACCGGAGTAAAGCCACACTCTTAGTATTGTTTTTAGCTGTAGCTGTTGATGGATTGCATGTTGTTTTAAGAGTCACTATTACTACTGACTTGATGAAAACCTAATGCATGCTCCAATGACTTTAGTGATTAGTGATTGATGTTTAGATTTAGTTGTTATTCTAAATGCATCTGCTTATTGCAGTTAGACAATTTTCCAGTAACTTTGCATTTCCTGCTGATACAGATTTTCGGGCTAAAATTATTGTTTGTGGTTTGGTATGGTCCTAGCTGGTGAAATGATGTAGGTAATAGGTAATTATTGTTCCTTTGTGTTCGTTTATTTTGTGAATCTTTATTTTTTTTTTTTTTGGTTTGTAGATACAGGAGGTGCTATCAAGGTTTATAAGCAATGCAGTGCTATTTGAGAAGGAACAAAATTATATTTGTGTGAAGTATCAGCTCAGTGGGGATGGGATTGATGACACAGATCTACGCACTGTTTTGGAAGCAATGGATGTGAGTTGAACTTTCTCTGCTTGCTTGTATGTGTATCGGAAAGGAAGAGTCGGGTGTGATTGATCTTAGAAGTCTGCATATACTACTCTTCATCCAAGCATAGTTTACACTGTTTGAAGGTTATTGATAAATTGCTTTCTTAACTTTCTTCAAGTGCATGTTTAAAAGTTTTGTTATTGATAAATTGCTTTCTTAACTTTCTTCATGTGCATGATAGGTGCTTGGCCTTTTAGATTATGGACTTGCTAGAGTAGCTGATTTGATGATCAAGCATGTTATCACTCCGGTCATTAACTCTGGGTCACCAATTGCTTTTGTAGAAGAACTGCATCGAGACTCAGATAAGTTGAAGGAGGCTATTTTGAAGATGGTGCCTTCCTCTGATACTGGGGTAAGTTTTCTATCAGTACATATACAGGTATTCAAATAAATAACTCTGATCTTGTTGGCTGAAACTACTTATTCTTGGTTATGATATAAGAGTGAAAATTACCACTTTCAAATTTAGTTTGATGATTTGTTGCATTTGGACTAGTATTTTTTTCATTTATTGATTAGGTGCAAGGATTCTCCAGTTGTACCAATGTACTTTTCACTTTCAGGCTGGAAGCACAGATATAGAGATGATCTTTCCCAAGATTATTGAAGCTGTTAAGTTTATTAGAGAACATGTTTGCTTCAGAAATGATTCATGGACTCATTCTTTTGGAAGATTAACATGGCCACGCATTTCAGAGTTGATAATTTCCAATGTTCTTTCCAAGGTAGGTTAATTTAATTGGCACCTAATTATGTCACATGTAAGGGGTTGCATAGATTCAATTCATGGTGTATAGAATCTGACATTACCCAAAAAAAAATCATGTATATAGAACATAATGGCAATTATTTTATCGTGGAATTGACTATTTTGGTGAGATTTCTTATTTTGGCTGGCAATTATACACAATCCAATTTCTTTCAAACACAATTGCCATTAAAAAAAGAGATTATTTCTGTGGACATTTGTTTCAATGCTTATAATTTCCATTGTTTTTTTTTGGGTAATTAATAATATATTAAATTGAAGTATTGAAGAAGTACAATGCACAAGTGAGATCAAGTTACAAAGAGCACCTAATCGATGATCGTGTTTGCATATTAATCCTAGGCACTAAAGTAATGTAAAGCGATAGGATTACAATGGCCTAATATAGGCTCATATGTGGTGTGCTAACATGCTAATCTTGGAAGGTCATTCCCTAACCGCACTTGATTCTGGATGCGCCATATGCAGTAGACTGCTGCTGCTAGTGTTGCTCGCCATCTCTGATGTGTCGGTGAGTCCCCTAATGCCATAAAAAATCTGGTCACATTATCCCAGCTATTGGATTGGACTGGGCAGTGCATGTAGTCACAGACTATACTCCAAACTTGCGATGTGTAGTCGCACTGGAAGAATAGGTGGGAGTGGTCTTCCTGATGCTGGTTACATAGAAAGCAAGTAGTAGATTGCACTAGTCCCCAGCAGTGTACCCTATCAAGGGTAGATAGCTTCCTTAATCAGGCTAACCATAGTATAAAGGCGTGTCTAGGTAGGGAGGTTTTATTCCATACTACTCTCTGCCAAGGTATATTGGGTCCTGGGGGGTTAAGGAAACCATAACCACTCTTGATGGTGTACTCTCTAGATCCCGAGTGTTTCCATCGAAACTGGTCTGACTTTGTACCATTCAGTCTGATGGAGAGGGAAATGCTAATACTATTCCACGGTGGGCCTTCAAGGATACACCATTCATTTCCATTCATTACGGAGCATAGTCTCGTATTGTCTGGAAAACCTGTGCTGCTCATGGCCCGTGCACTAAGCAAGGTATCCAAAGGTCCTATCGGGAGCTAGAAGTCTGCTCATAGAGAAATTTCAAGTCCATTATTTGGTTCTCAATAGAAACAAGATCTAACCAATTCTCTCAGCTTGAGTAATTTCTTCCATATCCATGAGCAGACGGCTGGTGCCTTGGATGACCAAAACTTCTTGCCCTTGAGTAGAGTGGAATGAACCCATTCCGGCCATAAACTCTTTGCTCCTTCGTTGCATAGTTTCTATATGTGTTTGATTTGGATGGCTTTGTTCCACAGATGAATATCCAGTAACCCTAGGCCACCACTTCCTTTTGGTTGACACACTTCAGCCCATTTGACCTTAGCTTTGGTAAATATGTGTGGATTGTCACTCCAGAGGAAATTCCTTAGTAGTTGTTCAATCTTTGAGATAACCGACTTAGGAAGGATGAAAATGGAGCACCAGTAGACCTGCATGGAGAAGAGGACAGACTTAATTAATTGGAGCCTACTCGCATAGGACAAATATTTTGCTGTCCACAAGTTGATTCGAGACAAGGTGTGTTCCACTAGCACTTCACAGTCCTATTTTTTGAGTTTTGAAGATATGAGGGGGACCCCTAGGTATCGTGCAGGTAGTTGGCCTTCATTGAACTGGGTGCACTGGATAGTGGCCTCCTTAGTACTTGCTAGGACCTGAGAACAGAAAATATTGCTCTTGTGGTTTTATTGCCAACCCCGAGATGGCCTGAAAGTCCTGTAAGGTTTGTTGTACCAAGGATATAGATTCCTTGTTCCCTCTGGCAAATATGAGGAGGTCATCTGCAAAACAGAAGTGGGTCAGGCGTTCATTCTGGCATCTCCAATGAAGTGAGAACCCTGGATTCCGGACTAATTGTCTCAATCGCATGGAGAGGATTTCCATACAAAGGATGAATAGGTAAGGTGAGATAGGGTCTCCTTGCCTTAAGCCCCTTTTGCTTACAAAGAACCCCACCAGTTCCCCATTGATATTGATGGAGTATTTCGGTGTTGATATGCACTGACTAATGAGCCTGCAGAAATGGGGAGGAAACTGCATAGTCGTAAGAACCCCTAGAACAAAATCCCATCTCACTGTGTCATAGGCTTTTTGGAGGTCCACCTTCATCATACAACGGGGAGCTCCTACTTTGGAATGGTAATTTGCCATGAGTTTCTGGGCCAAGAAGATATTATCAGTTATCCTCCTACCTGGGACAAAAGCCGCCTGTTCCCGCCCAACTAGAGAAGGCAACACCGATTTCATCCTTGTTGCAAGCACCTTGGATATTGCCTTATAAATGACATTACAGCAGGCGATTGGCCTGAAATCTCCCAGTCTAGTAGAGTTGGCCACTTTGGGTACTGGAGTAATGGCAGTGTTGTTTATCTCTTTCAGTAGATTCCCTGATGCCATGAACTCTCTAGTGGTGATAATCATGTCCTCACCTATAATGTCCCAGGCTTTCTTACAGAAAAGAGCAGAGAATCCATCTAGGCCAGGGGCTTTTCCATTCGCTTGCGATGTGAAACCCTACTTTATCTCCTCATCTAAAAAATCAGCATCAAGGCCGAGTTGTTGGTCATTCAGAGTTTGTGGTGTTAAGCTCTCCACATTCACAGGATTGGTAGGAGATGTAGGTGGATCATATAAGCGTTGGAAGTAATGAAGTATCTTTAGCCCGACCTCCCTCTCCTCGGCCACCTCACTGCCATCCTCCTTAATCAATTTGTGTATGGAGCTTCGGTTGTGAAAATTCTTTATGGCTTTGTGGAAATAGGCTGTATTCTTATCTCTCAACTCCAACCATTTTGTCCTAAATTTCTATTTAAAGAAGCTCTCCTCTACCCCCCTTAAGAGTATAATACTCCTTATAGGCTATACGCTCCCCTCCTCTAACCTAGTTGTGTCCCTAGCCGCATGTATGGCAGCTTGCAATTGAACCAAACGTTGCTTCGCATCTTATACTCTTAGCGATATGTTGAAAAATTCAGCTCTGTTCAAGCTTTTGAGACCCTCCTTAACAAGCCTTAATTTTTGTACTACTTGGAACATGTGAGAGCCTCGGATATCCCTCCTCCATATTGTGCTAACTAGGTCATTGAAACCTTCATGGTCTGCCCAATAATTGAAAAATTTGAATGGGCTCCTAACCCTCAATCCATACTCCATACAGACCACAACTAATGAATGGTTAGATGGGATAGGTGAGAGGAATTGGGCATGAGCATTCGGGTGTAAATTCATCCAAGGGAGGTTGATCATGGCCCGATCAAGTTTCCTAAGGATAGGCACCTGATGTTGTTTATTAGACCATGTAAAGAAATCCCCAGAATATCTCAAGTCTTCCACCTCCACTTTGGCTAGACATCTTTGGAACTCCAACATTGCCTCCGTGACTAAAGTTCTACCTCCTTCTTTCTTTGTGACTAGTCGAGTCGTGTTAAAATCGCCCATGACCAACCACGGTCTTCCGCCTGTAGTTTGGACCAGCATTTCTAAGTTCAACCACAATTCCTTGCGTTCTCTACCATTATTAGATCCATAAACAAAAGTGACTACTATATCACTATTTACTCTCAAGTTTATCACGGTGCAATGTAGGAATTGCATGTGTTCTTTTTCTACACGGATATCCCACTCCCTTGGTTGCCAAGCAATCCAAATGCGCTTCCGTGCCATTGAGTTAATCCATACTTGCCAATGCTAACCCAACCTATTCTTAATGGAATCTTCATTTGCAGCATTCACTTTTGTCTCCAATAAACCAATCAAGCTAATGCTATGCATAGTACACAACTTCCTAACCTCCGAAACCTTAACGGGGTCATTTAGGCCCCTTACATTCCATGCTGCCACTGACATGGAGATATAGATACAATACGATTATGTGAAGTTCCGACTCCTCTTGCGCTGCTTCTTCTTCCGGCGACTAGAGGAGCTAGAACTTTTGTTAGCCGTGGGTTGAGTCCCCGACATTTGGTTCATGTGAACTAATAATTTGTTGAGTGGGGTGTTTTCAAAGTCGTCACCTCCATTTGCCTCGTCCCTTCCCTAACCAGACAGTGGCAGAGCCGTCACACAGCTAGGGGAGATTGGCGCCTCAGTTGTTGCCAGGGATGGTTCTGCTCCAGCCAAAGCTGCTTCAGCCGTCAAGCCAGGTGCCTTTCATCCACTGTCTACCTCCATCCTCTCAATCATTGTTCTCCTCAGAGTGTTGGGACTGTGTTCAGGCTCCTTAGCAGCTCTAACCTCTTCCACTGGCATCACATTCCCACAATGTTGTTCCTCCCCTCTTGCTACTGTCTTGCCCCTAGGAGGCGCCATACTTGCTGCTCTGTTGGGATGTTGTAGGTGGTCAATGGGTGAATCTTGCCTTTTCTTCTCCTCTCCTCGCAGCACCTTTTGGCCAGCAGCGACTTGTGGGGCATCCTGACTACCCTCCTCACCCATAGTCTCTCTATCATTCCTTTGAGTGGTCTGCATGAGTTGACATTTATGCCCGAACACTTTGCATCTCACACAACGTGGATGTAACCATTGATATTCCACCTGGACTTCCGCAGCCACACCATTCTCACCCTCCACCATTACTCGAGTGATCAGGTCTTCACGCGCATCAATTTCCACTAAAACTCGCGCATGGTTTGCCCTTTGCCTCCTAGCCGTTAAGATGTTAGCCTTGAGTGGCACTCCTACGCCACTGACTATGTGGCTTAAGCCTTCCGCCCCTAGATATTCACATGGAATGCGCGAAAAGGTTGCCCACACGGGAATGTTGGTGGGTTGCGGCTTGTCTAGTGGCATGCCTCTCCTCCATTTCTGTAGGATGAGGAACCGTTGGGCAAAATGCCACGTCTTCTCTAGAACAAGGGTTGTGTCGCTCGCCACACTGAACCGGAAGTAGAAGAATCCCTCCAAACTACCAAGCACATCTACAAGGCCGTATTCCTTCCATCTTGCGGCCAAGGAAATAGCCCACGCGGGTGTTGTTCAAAAATTCCGCCCCTAGGTCCCTCACTGCCTTGGGTATTTTCACCGTTGGGGAAGAACCCTTTGCGGCCGGTGGAAGGTATTGAAGGGGAAACGCCAGTGGGTTGTCCTCCGCCTTGGAGCTGCACGCTTGGGCATATGTTCTAGCGGCTGGAGTCGTTTGTGCGGTTGGGTGGCCGTTGCTAGGTGGTGTCTGGTTGGCCTCTTCAAGGTTCTCAGAAAGTGCCTTGTCTTTTTCTAATGCAGAATGTCCAAAAGTAGGAAAACTTTGGAAAACGAGTGGGCCCTGGCTGGGATGTGTGGCTAATTTGGTGTATGTAGGACACCGGTTGCAGGTGCTAAGCCTGCTATTAGCTGTTTGGGCACAAGGCTCCACATTTCCTTTCTAAGCTATGACGTGTCCTTTGCTTTTCCCAGTTGGAAAAGCAGGTCTCTGACTTACCTCTTTTGAGTCAACTTTAAATGCCACCTCAGGAACCGTGTTCACCCCTTGGTGAGTATATTGATCATGCAAACCCAATGATGGTAAGCCACTACTGGTAGCATTGCTCTTTGCCCCCACGTCAGGCAGCAACTGAGGGCAGTCCGGCGCCACTTCCTTGGCCGGAGTTGCCATGGTGGTTGGTAGATTGGTAAATGGTTCCTATAAGCTACTGGACTAAGGCAAGGAGAGTTTAATTACGGTGGTTTCTAAGGTTGAAAGTGTATGTGGAAGTGTGTGGGAAGAGGAGAGAGAAGAGAGCATTTTCCAGCATTGCAGAAATTCACTAAACGAATATCATATAGAACTTCAAATATAGTTATAATAATTTCCATTGTTATGTTGGTGTCTTCTCATTTTCTGCGGGCTCACAAGAGTCTGCCTTTTTCAGGTTGTCCCGGAAGATGCCTCCAAACTTGCCAGCTTTCAGAAGATCATTGATCTTACTTCTGAATTTGAGATAGCTTTAAAAGATTTGTCATTTATTTCAGCTTCTGATAGCAAAGATGAAAGGCTGAGTAACTTTGCAGAAAATGTTGAGGTTCACTTTGCATCAAAGAGGAAACTGGAAATTCTGGCAAAGACAAGAAAAATGCTTTTGCAATGCGACTTTGCCATACCTCAGGTTAGATTTACTTATTGGGCATTATTTTTTTGGGCAATATTTGATATCAGATATCTGAAATAATTTCTAAACACTGTTTTCTTCTTCTCTTTTTCCCCCTTTGGTAGGAGTATAATAAACAAGGATACACCTTGAAAGATGATGGAACTGATGCAGGTCCCTCTGATGGTGCCATTGAATTGCTTTTCCTATCAGAGAAGTGCATAGTCTCCATGGCAGCTTTTGAATTGATGAAGCTTGTCCATCAAACGCTGAGAGTAAGTTGGGATTTTGCTTGAAAGGTTGGCCTGATATGTTTCTTGTATAGTGTAGTTTGGAAAAATATAAAAATGAAAGACGGAAAGAACGTAATAGATATTGTTGCATGGTTGAGAAGAAAGAAGCTGGGTAGAAGGACAAGAAAAAAAGGCAGAGTAAATTACTGATGAGTGAACAACTGGAAGGTGGACTATGTTGGTGAGGGAATTCTTACTGCATTGGGCTTTAGTTATGTGTGACAAACATTGAGCTTGTCTCAGATTGACATGTGAGCTAGAGTGTTTCCTTGAGCAATTATAATTGCAATATCTGTCTTAAATACATATGACCCGATTATTAGATCAGTTGGTTTGATGCACAAAATGAATTAGAGACATTGGGAATTGATTGTTTGAATGGTTGTGGTTTGTTATGGGATTTAGTTATAAGTCTTTTGGTAATGAGATTGGACTTAAATTCAGCCTGTATTGGAGATTTCTTGGACTTTCTTCCTATGATTGCAGAATATTATGGCTCGTTTAGGTTACAGGGGAACTCAAAGACCTTTCTTTCTGTATCTGACCTTTTCTGAAATTTCTGTGATATTATATTCCTGCTCTTCCCTTTAGTTACAGAATTCCAACAACACATTAATGCAACTGCCCCATGTACAGCTGGAGGCATGAATGGTGGATGGCATGACATGTCATCCATAACTGTCAGATAAAACCTCTTATGGCAAAAAAAGGCACATGGACATATCCTAACATCCAAAATAAAAACAACTGTCCTAAGTAAGCTGCACTATTCTATATAGGAAAATATAAATAACAACTATACTAATTAAGCTATTCCTTTCTACACGTTCTATGTGTAAATTGTTTTATAAGTTCTTCCCAAAGGAAACACTTTGCACTATCACTTCCCCCCTCTGAAACGTGCTTGACCACAATTCAAAGTGTGGATCCTGCAGTTTTTGGTTTTTGTTCCTCCTGCTGTAGTTCCTCTTCATCCAGTCCTATTCAAAACGATTCTTTGCACTCATGCCCATCAACAAAGGGCTCTTCACAATAAAAACATAATCTTTTTGCTCTTCATTCCTCTTCCACTCTTGATAGCTTGTGGATGAATGGCGCTTTTGAATTTCTATTGTTATGTTTCATCAACTGAGTTCCCTTTAGCCTTGGTCTTATTTATTTATTATTTTTTTGGGTAAATTCCTTGGTCTTATCAATGTGCCATTCATAGAGTCTAGCGGGGCTCGTGGCTGTGGTTGAATCCCAAGTATTTTGCTACTCCACTTCCACTATTATAGGATCTCCAATCTGCTAATAAATATGGCTACTTCCTGCTCTAGTCAATGAAATTGCTTGTGCAGAAAGCTGCTCTGATCTGCATTAATATGCCTCTACAGAACCTGTTTGCTTCAACCTTGACAGCTCAGTTTGTTACTTCTTCGGGGAGGGCCAAATCTTAGTTGGGAACATGACTTGAATTCTTCTCTCTACAACACGAGGCAATCTCTTTCTGATTTCAAGAACCACAGTAGAGTATCTCCTTCTAGATGAAATAAAGCTAGTGTGACTTTCTCTTCTATTGGTGTTCATTGGTGACGGAGAAATGTTCACATCTTTCTAACCAGGCCATTAGCTCTGCATTACCATCAATTCTGGAAAAATCCAATTTTGTATAATAAGGAATCAGATTGCCATGCTCCTGATTGTTAAGTAATAAATATGGTAGCCCTTACGATATTTATGAGCTTAAACTTTTAGATAAATAGTTGTGATGTAAGTCATAACATGGTATTAGAGTAAGAGGTCTTAAGCTTAAATTCTTGTGTCGTCAGTTAACCTTAGTCTAATTAAGTAGTCAACTTGTTAGGTAATAAATATAATAGCACACACTATATTTAGATTAGATGGCTGTGTTGCTAGTCATAACACTGATAATGATGATTTCCTGTTCAATGTCCTTTGTTTTGGTTACCTGCACCAGATTCTGCAGCAGAGTATAGTGATTATATTGTTTGTACCGATTGATCTAACTACAGCATCAAGTCATGGTGTTGGCCCTCAGTTGCTGGTTGTTTAGCCTTATACAGCACCAGAAACTCCTCAAACCGTCATTACAATGTACAGTTTTCTGCCATAACCCTCTGCACTGATACCAATGTGTTAAAGACCTTTATTTTAACACTTGACTTTTTGCTGAAATTTTTTGATATTTCATTAGTTGGTCTTCTCTTTTTGTACAAAATTCCTAAAACAAATAGCACATTGCTCCTTTTACAGCCGGAAGCATGAACTATGGATGGCATGACATATTTCATCCGTAATTTTCAAATGAAACTGCTTATTATGAGTAAATACAAATGACTACATCCTAACATCATCCCATAATCAAGCCCCTAAGACACAAGTTTACACACATCAGCATAGAATAACATAAATAACAACTATACTAAGCTGCACACCTCGATACAGAAAAACATATATAAAAAGTATACCAACTAAGCTATTCCATTCTATGCTTTATATGAGTAAATCCTCGATAAGTTCTTCCAGAAGGAACCACTTTGTGCCTAATAAAGTTTTTGTGAAGCTTGTGGATAGGGTTATCGATGACTTATTTCGACCCTTCTGTATCTGTTGGTTTCTTCTCCCAATCGAGATATAGAAACCTGTGGGATTCTTGAGCACAAAGCCCATGTCGATTTATTTCTATTTGGTGCTCTTGGTTCAGTTTACATAGTTGATTTTGCATGTGGATTCTAGCCTCTTTGCATTAATTTTAAGTTCATTAAATATAAAATTTTAATTGTTTCCTTTGGGAAATCAAGGACAATCTGACCAAGTAAGTTTTTGACGGATAATTCTATACAGGATGTTTGCTCATCGTCCACCAGAGTCGCTATGGAACTTTATCATGCTGCAAGGGATGCTCTTCTCCTTTATGAAGCTATAGTCCCTGTCAAGGTTGGTGGATAAATAAATAGTGCAATTTATCTTATTAATCTAATTGTCATGTAGGTGTAGCCCCCCTATCAGTGTTGCATCTAGCAAACAAGGAAATAAATAGCTAAAATAATATGAACTAGACTATAATAACAGTTTTTCAGGCTTTTATAGAATTCTCTCCTTTTGATTGACTTTGGCTAATGTCAACTTCTAGTAAACAGATATGCTGGTCTTTGCTACTATCTCCAGCCACAATCTTTGTCTAAGCAAGTGTAGTTGCAGTTTTGGCCCATTGTTTTGTATCATGGGCATAACAACCTTTCTAGTGGCCATCATGGCTGCTATTGGCCATTACTGTCACTCAATCTTTGATACCATGGTTCCCTACTAAATTAACTATTAATATTTCATCGTAATAGCTCACATAAGTGACACCGCAACATTGTAGTTTTCTTCTTCCTTTCCTCTCTCTTTGATATTATGCTGCCAATTGTAAAGCCAGACAGTGAGAGAGAGATGTGCTGTTTATTTGGTGGTGTGCATATGTATGATTGTGTTCCAGCTGTTGTGTGCGGTTGGTTTGGTTACTTAAGTTCTCCTTGTGTATAAAATGAACTTGATAGTTCTTAAAAATTTGAAGAACTAATTGAGAGAGAGAGAGAGAGAGAGATGTGCTGTTTATTTGGTGGTGTGCATATGTATGATTGTGTTCCAGCTGTTGTGTGCGGATGGTTTGGTTACTTAAGTTCTCCTTGTGAATAAAATGAACTTGATAGTTCTTAAAAATTTGAAGAACTAATTTCTCCTTTTGTGCCATGAAGCAAGAAAGGCAGCTTGATAGCATCAACCGAGTTGCTGTTCTTATGCACAATGACTTCCTTTATTTGTCTCAGGAGGTTCTTGGATTTGCATTTGAGGTAGGCATGCTTTCGTGTGTGATATTTTGCTTCAGTTTTATTGCATGTTCTCTCTTCAACTTGACATTCTCCATCTTACCAAAAAAAAAAAAAAAAGGGATCCCAATGTTCATAAATCTTGATATGCATCTTTGAATGTTACTTTCTGTTAAACATAATATTTCTCATAAATCTAAACTGTCATCCTTATAAACAGTGATGAAAAGTATTAAGACCTCAAAAGGATTTGTTTATAAGGAGCTCATGGATTTGAATTTGCTCTTCAGTATCGGCCAGACTTTCCAAATTCAGTCAAGGATTATGCTGTTTTTGTGGATCTGGCTCCAAGGTTTGCTTTGAAGGCAGAAGAAATTCTCCAGAGACACATTCACCTTGTAATTTTCAGTTTGAAAGAGGTGAGCCCTATTGGGAATATAGATCTTAGAAATTCGGCTTGAAAAAGCTCATCTTCTATTTCCCTTAAAAGAAGAAGAAAATAAAAGAAGCATAGAGTTTTCTGCATTTGGTAATTGAAAGTCAAGTTCTTTTGATTATTATTTGGGACTGACGGGGACTGACATTATGCAAATTTTTAATCTTACAGGCTATCATTGGTGCTGATGGCTTCCAGAATACACACCAAATACAACAATTTGAATCTGCCAAGTTTAGTATAGACCAGGTAGCATTCTTAATGATTTTACAGTGCACATCAGTCTCCTTTACCCTTAATGTTACAGTTCCTGGTTTTACCCAAATATGATAAGCCTATTTCTTCGAATTAGGTGATCTTTATTCTAGAGAAAGTGCATATTATATGGGAGCCACTTTTACTGCGTTCAACCTATTACAAAAGCATGTGTGCTGTTCTCGAATCGGTATTTTCCAGGATCACGAAGGACATTCTTTCATTAGATGATATGGCAGCAGAGGAAACGTTACAAGTAATATTTCCATCAGAGTCCAATGATTGTCTGATTATTCGTAAATGCCGTTATATTAAAGTGTTACTACTAAGTTTCATATTTTTTCAGCTTCAAAGACTGATTCACTTGATGCTGGAAAGCATGGCTTCTTTGTTGGACTCCTTGAACACAATATATGATGCAATAAAGTCTCAGGACACAACTGCAAGTTCAATAGATGATCTCGTACCATCTTTAACAAAAATTCGTAAATTAGCAGGCATGTTCCGTGAAAGAAGCTTTTTCGTTTGACATATGGAACAGGTATTTATGTCTTGTGGGCAGAGAGATCTCATTCCACTCATTTTCTTGCTAACTTTTCAGAACTACTGGATTTGCCTTTGAGATCAATCACGGTGGCTTGGGAAAGTGGGGAACTAATAGGTTGTGGCTTCACATTATCGGAGGTATGATACTGCTAAAAATGAAATTTAGTATATTGTGTAATGGATTTATGGAGTCATTTTCTTTCAATAGATTCCTTTGCAACACCAACCCTTCAATCCTATGTCTTGGCAGGTCAAAGATTTTATCAGATCTATATTTGCTGATTCACCTCTGAGGAAAGAGTGCTTATGGAGGATAGAAAATGCTAGTTGTTAAAGCTGTAAACCTTGGGTTCACTTGAAATGCAGGGCCAGCCTGAATTTTAGAAGTCATCATTGCAGAAAGATTGGACTTCTGATGCTTCCATTCGGTGTCGTTGAATTCATCCGACCAATCGAACTCTTTGAATTAACTGATTTTGTGAATTATAACCTTTTTTTTTTTTTTTTAAGAGAGAGAGAGAGAGAGATGAGTAGGATCGTTAAGTTATCTATCTTTGTTGGACCAACCACTGTAAATTGTTCTGATAGGTTAGATTGTATATTATCCGAGACCATTAGCCTGAAAAATACCATAGCCAAAAGGTGAGTTTTCTTTGGCGCACCACCACGTTCCCCCCCACCACAATTTTTTTTTTTTTTTATAATTTCAATATTCCACCTCTTTTTATATATAAAGGGCTAAAAAAAAAGAGAGAAATTTAATCTAAAAAAGATAGTGCTCTTTTATTAAATTTTATCTAAGGGTGAAATAGGAGCTAAGTGTATCCTTTTCCTTTTCATTTTGTGTTTTTTTTTTCTTGAGGATTTGGGATATAAATGTGAGGTTTTAAAGGGGATTAAGTATATATAATATAAATATTTAAAAAGTTCATTTGCAATTTTTCCGAAGTTTACCTACTGAGTTAACGCAACTTTTAAAGCACTGTTAACTAGGGCATGAGCCGCTAAGTTATGATGTATATGTCTGTGCTCATGGGGTGCCCAAAAGAAGGTGCAAATAATATGAATCTAACAACTAATTAAGACTATTCCGTATGATGTAATTAGCTCCACCTAAAATCTAAAGAGCAGAAAAGCTTATGTGGATCCATTGGTTTGTGTTCGTATTGATTCACGGGTGGCACGCATATGCTTAGCTTCAAGTGTGGTCTAAGAGAATTAGATATCTGGGTTTGGGCTAAAATTAACCATAAGGTTCATTTTTGCTGTCTGGGTTTGGGCTAAAACAAGGTAGGACCTGTAGGGGAATTAGATGCCTTTTTCATTGATTTTTGTTTTTTTTTTGTTTGATATTATAGGAAAATATTAATTATATGGTGATCTAACTATTATATAACAGTTTTCAATATTGTATTTATCAAAAAGTGAATGAAGAATACACCTAATTTTAGATGCATATTGCATCTATTTTCTATTTACATGTTTGATGGTTTTATTAGGGATTCTAAGAGCATTTTATTCAAAAGGACCCAAATAAAAACCTTAGGATATTATATTAGTATATTAAAAAGTCCTTCGACCTTATCTTTTAAGCTTTTAAAAAGATTTTTTAGATTATTTATAGGATCATTCCTAATAAAATTGAGAAAAAAATCATGAAGAAAAGCAATGGCATCATGTGGGGCATGCTTTAAAATGTTTGATAAAGTCAGACCAAACTGGGGAAAAAAAAGTCCCTTCCCTCATGAGGGGGGTTGGCTTAATGCTTAAGAACCTCCACCCGTGGCCTTTTACCTTGGTTTTTGCGTCAATCACTCAAGATCTGCAATAATAATTATGATGATAATAAAGAATTGAAGATGTAAAAAGAACAAGAGAAAGGTATTTTATGTTGCTATTTAACATATCTTTTTACGTGTGCAATTATGATCATGAAAACATACGAGTAAACTATTTGAAAATGGAATATAACTTGATAAGATAAAATGAATTTATGTTCGGAATGTAGTATGATATACCTTCAAAAGCAGGTATGGACTGCAAGTTTGAAAATAAATAAAGGATGATTGTGAAATATTGTGATGCCCCCATGTTTTTAAAGGAAAAGATTGCGATTTTCCATATAAAATGTAGTTTTATATGGATTGTGTAAAAGAGTTTATATTAGCTTATAAGACCTAATAGTATATTACATATCAACACTAGTTAGAAAGAAAATTTATTGATTTTTATTGACTTAGTTATTAGTTACTTTTGACTTGTGTTGTTACAACTACATTGAAGAATTAAAAGTATATATAAGTCATAAATAAGAATTAGAATTTAGCTTCGGTGGATCAAAATTAAACTTAAAGAACATTCCAAAGAATAGAGTAGAAAGACTATAAGCCAAAGGCAAGTGTTCCAAGTGTAGAATCTAGATATTTTTTAATTTAAGACAAGTTTAGAATTTTTTAAGATTACAAAGATACATGAAATGAAGAAATAAATTTCAAGATTCACCTCTATTGGTTAAATATTTTTAAGTAATATATTTAACTAATTTCACTTAAGTTGTTATTATTATTATTATTATTGTTTTGTGATATCATGGGGATTATTTTTACTAGAGTAGTTAGATGCATGTATATGAAAGGAAAGCAAATCATTTTTCACAAAGACAAGAAAGGCAAAATTGCATAACACTACAAAGAGATTATCAACATCAAATACATTTGATTTCAATTATAGTCAAATATTTCCTTTCTAGTGATAAGATGAACATGAGAATAGACACTATCTAACGATTTTGGAATGAAATGAAATCAAGGATGACAAAATCATTTAAATTCAAAGAATGACTATTGCATCTTATCATAACTACTGATCTAGGAGAAACAAAAGAATGTATGAAGAAATAAGAGGCATATATAGATATATTCAAAATAATTAGTGATCATTTTAATATCTATTAAAGTACTAATTTTATAGAGGAATCTAATTTTTTCTTATAATTGAATACATATTATCGACATTATAAATAATTTTGAGATATAACACTTTCACTATAGTTCTATGTGATAGTTTTTAAAAAAAGTTAAGTGAAATTGAGCAATGGGTAATCGATCATGATGTTTGTATATTTCTTTTAATTTTAAAAATTTTATTGATTGACATATTGAAATGATACAGTAAAAATGATCACATCCTCAACAAGTGAAGACTATAAGAGTGCATCGATACATGAGAGAGAATCATTATAAATCGATTGCTTGATTTTTTTGTTCTCCATGCAATTTATTTATTTTCGCTGCCTAAGACTGTTGAGATCCGCAAACAGTATTCGAAAGGGAGATTCCAAAATGTTTTCAAGAGTAAATTTATAAGTTTTAAACCGCATGATTGCTTTTGATAAATGTCAATCCTCTAGTATTAATAATATATATTACCACACGAAACACAACCACATGTATGCCTTTCAATTTCAAATTCCACAACGGGAAAAAGGGCAAAATGTCTTCTAAATTCTAGTTGCGTGACATCTGTTCGGTTCCTCTTCAAAGCTCGGTAATTCCATGGCTTTCGGAAGTTCTGACATACTCTTGCATAAAGGGTGGGAATGGGAATGGAGGCTAAATGGCCGTCCCATCCCGTTCCACATAGATATACAAGTCAAAGTTGGCCAACCCACAATAATCTGCAGCTTAGGCAAACTGGAACCTGCTGACAAGAGGATGACGAGTGACCAGTGATTTTGTCTTAAATAGAGAAAAAGGTAATGTTTGATTGACAAAAAATGTGATACTAGGATGAATTTTTTTATCTTATATTTGGTTACTATTTATGAAAAAAGTGCTGAGCAAAAATTTAATGTGATACTGAATAAAATAGCAAATTTTTGTATCACATGTAATTAGATACAAAAAATCTAATGCTGGACAAAAGTTTTTTTTTTCGAAATTCCCAACTTGCCCTTCGTTTTTTTCTCTTTATAAACAAACCCTACCTCCCCAAACCCTTTTTTATTCGAACTCATCCACACCGTACTAGCTTACCCTTTAAGTGTAGTAGAAAAACCCATCGACATTGCTCCAACAACGGAATTCATTGTGCAATCGACTGCTATTCGAATGTTATTGTCGTCACGCCAAAAGTCGTGTTAGGTTCGTATCATTCCGTTCTTTCTCATATTTTTGCTTGCTTTTCTATGTTCCCCGCATACTCTACTTATAGTTGTCGCCATCCGTTTAGATTTCCTTTGTTTGCTTTTCTATCTTCGTTGTATGCTCTCCGTCTGGTTGTCACTGTGTATTTAGATGTCTGTTAAAATGAGATAGTGGTGGTGGATCAATCTTTCATGTATAAATAGATCATCATGTGTCTCAACTTAATTCCAAACTCACGTTTTGATTTTCAGTACGATAAGAACAAAAAAAATTACACAGCATAAGAAAAATAATATAACATAATTTTTTTTTAAACCATGTTTATTACTAATTTCAAGTCAAGATTCTTTTATGTTGTATATTATTTATCATGTATATATACTATATTGGAACATCTTTTTTAAGATAAAAGAAAAGTAAGTAATGTGTTATTTTATTAAATATAATATAAATTATTGTAATTTATAATATGAATTATTAAATTTTTTCAATCAATGGATTTACACGAATTATTTTATATAATTTATAATTTCTTCAAATTATATTTTCTTATAATAATATCAAATATATATAAATAACCATGATATAATTAAAATGGTATAATTTTCAAATTTACTATGTTTAGTCCAATACTTTATAATTCTAAATATTGAACAGTACAAAAATCTTTATCCAGTACTGAACAAACCAAATATGGTATAATTTTTTTTTTTATTCAATCCTTTTTATTTTGTATTATCCAGTAATTCTTGTTTTTCCGGTATCAATAACCAGAAATGATTTGTTAATGGAGAAAGATAGCTTAAAGAAGTGGTTTTATCTTGGAATAAAAAATGGGTTTGAAGCGGAAGAAGTGTTATTGTTGGGTGAATGGAAATAGTGGCTGACGACGAGTGACCGGTGGCTGAGAGACTGTCGGATCGGGGACAACGAGTGACCGTAGTTGATGAGAGGATGAGGACAACGACAGTAGGTGGCTGTGGATCGTGGTTCGATGTGTCTCGATGACGGGGTGCAGGACGAGGATGAGGACGAGGATCGGGGACAACGAGAGGACGAGGACGATGATGGTGGGTGAGTGTGGACCGTGGTCCGATGTGGCTCGACGATGGTGTGGTGGGTGGCCGGTGGTCTCATGTGTGGGTGTGATGATTGATGAGTGAGACTGTGAGAGTGATCGAGGGAGTGATGACTGATGTGATGTCCAGTGTGTGTGACATGTGAGTTGTCATTCGTAGGCTATACGGAGCGAGCCGAAAAGCCCGCAATTCCCGTAGGTTAATAAAAGGGCTCTGCAGTTTACTGTACTCTCATATATTATTAGTATGTGATACAACAATAATATGTATGTGCTTACAAAATTATGTTGTATATTAATTAATAATAAATGTCATATGAAAAATACCAAGTTATTTGATCGGCCGGACAGATTTCCATGCATATTTCTATTTTTATACCGTATATGAATAATACATCATATATGATACTCAGTTTTCTTATCTTGAAAAAAAAAAAAAAAAAGAAGAAACATCTTCTAAAGTGGACACTTTATTGATATAAATAATATATTTTTTTTCCTTCCCTTTTAGAAAACTAAGTTAACTCTAGCATAATATGAATAGAGTCAAATGAATAAACAATAAAAAAATTCATTATATAACTCTTCCTCATATTATTAGTATGTTCAAACTTCTTAAGATAATGTGTTCCTCTTGTCTACTTCTTGCTCTTAGTCATCTTTTATATGTCATTTTATATTACTCTTTTAAGATTACATATAATATGAAACACATATTGCATATATGTAACCACTGTAGTTTAATCCCATATATTATAGTGTTTATCATGCAAATCAATTTAAACTTAATATGGTTTTTTCAAACTAAAAAAGTAAGTATTTTTTATATTACTAATTTATCAAAATTTAAGAAACTATTTACAATATTTAAGAAGTTTAAGGTATATTCACATGCACCGTTATTTATAATTTCCTCTTTATATGGTCCGGGAATATAACTTTGTAGCGTAGGAATTGTGCACTACTTGTTATTGTTACAAAACCTTTTTAAGTTTGTGCTATTCCTTTTGCACCCATTTTGGAAACCAAGCATGAAACCAAACACTTCATTTTGTCTAATACCACTTTTCTTGCAGTCGGAAAAATGCCATGATTGGCTGATAGATTACTTTAGGCGCATTCATGCCCAAGACAAAATCTACATAAGCGTAGTCTTCCTTGAATTGCACCATCAACTTGTCGTCATCATGATCTTTGAAGCACTCCAAGAGGGCTTTCACATCTTTAACATCAGATGTCAAGTCCTTCCCTCCATGACTGATTTAAAGAGGAAGATCGTCCGGATTGCCTGTCATATTTAACATTTTCATTGCCTAGAAGGTTGCAGGAGTCTTTGAGAAGTTTTTCTACAACTAGACTGCATTTCACAAAAGAATTTCATCACCCAGTACCATTCTAAACTACTCAGCAAATTTTGAGATCATGTTGAAATGAAATGAGCTTGTTCTCACCCTCTTGGAGCAAATTCATGTAGCCCAAGCCAATCCGGCTTCTATCTCAAAACCATGGAACAAAAAATCATGATTGGATTTCATTTTAGTACCATATTTCAGATTGAAAAGGAAGATTTTGAGATCTTAACTCACCTCGCCTAAGAAGACCAGGGTGGCAACCTTGCAAGTGGTGAAGGCATTCGATTTAGATACGCGATCGGAGAGAGCAAAACAACTGATCTTAGCATGCTCACCAGTTTCCCTTGTGACAAGGCAGCTAGCGCAGCTAAAGTTCCCCGAAAAGTTGGGAACCATTTCATGTGAGATGTTCAGAAGGGACTAAACATGAGGTCGAGGGAAAAGATTTCATTGCAGTGAAGACTTCACCAATGAATGACCAACATAGTGAATTTTTTTGCCAGTTATTCTGTGAACATGGTGTAGTGCGGAGGCATTAATGAACAATCATGATTTATCCAATTTAACAGTTTATATACAATAGTACTTTAATATCTCAACTATCCCTACCTATCGAATAAAAAGATTTTTAGTAATGGACTAAGTCTTGATCATGGGCTTTATATACAATGGGCTCATACTCTATATTACAAAAGTAATGATGGGCTTAGGGGAAATAGCCCAAGACATTCTCCACCATTTAAACCGATGATGTTCTCATCTATCGCGTTATGCTATTTGAAAAACTGCTCCACTAAGTATCCAAATGGTGCACAGTTGACCACAATCTCCTAGATAACTTCATCTAGATGTAAACTTTTCTACTTCACTAAGTATTCCAAGTAAGAAGGTTGGCTTGGACTTCATGTCAAGCACTCTTGAAGGATCTTCTCTACCTCTCTCCAACTTTCTTGTCTAGTACTTATAAAAATTCTCTTTTGGATAGCTATCATGGTCTCTTCCTTCTCCAACTAATACACTATGCAAGCTTCAACAAACACCTTTATATCCTCTAACATCTTAGGCCAATGAAATTTATCCTCTACTTTAACTAGTGTCCGATAGAAATCCAAGTACTCAAGTTCCTTTAGATCATAGAGCCTTTCAATCATCTTTCTCCACAAACTCCCATGGCTTGGGATGTGTATTCTCCACCTCTTCCTATAAAGTAGCCTATTATTCATCAAGTACTTCTTGGTTTGGCCTCCTAGTTGTAAAACCAATCTAGCTTGAGGATCTTGAGCTAAGCCAACCTTGATTTCCTTTACTACTTCTCCAAACTCAAGGTCTTCTGACCCTTGAACCGAAGTACCTTCCTCTTCTTTTATGGGTTCCTCTTCCTTCATGTCTACCTTTTGCTTAAGTGGATTGGCTCTAGGAAACTCCTAGAGCCTTTCTACCTAAGCCTTGCCTTCTAACTTAGACACTCTTTGTGCTTTCTAGTCCACTAACTAGGATTACACATTGCTGCTCTGCATTCATTATCATGATACCATTAGCAAATGGAAGCTACTAGGTAAAAAACTTTTAACTTTCAAAATCTCTTTACACTATATTATGAAATGTTTATACTAATTTAAATATCGAAATAATTATATTAGAGTAATCAAGTTAGAGGAAATATATGTTTTTATGTGATATAAATTGAAGATAAATTTTACTTACAATGTAGTGCATAATGAGGGTGTTTTATTATCCTATTATGATTGTGATAACTCTATTATAATTGCATCCACTTTTATTACCTGCAGGCAAACATATGTTCTCCATTTCGACCATGCATTTTAGCTTCTAACTCTATTTGAATTAAAGGCAAACATAGATCCATGTACCTAATATACACTATAGTATTTAACATGAGTTTGCATCACTTAAATCATACACCCTCTATTTATATATTTAAAACATTCATTAATTCCATTATAATTATTTCTACTAGTAAGTTAAGCATCATGTACTCTGCGTATGTGTTGCTGTAGCTGTGTTAATTAAATAATTTATTGTTGCAAAAACATTTTATGGACTTTTAACTAATTAACAACACGTTTAAAGAAGTTGCATCACCATATATTCATATGATTAAATACGAGACTTACTTATATAGTTCTTCCATAATAAACCTATTATTTCCATTTAATATTTTAATTTCTTAATCCTTATCTTCTCGTTACCCTCGTCGGGATCGGTAAGACGGACTTACAGATGTTACCATCTTTGTATATAGCTAAATACGACTATTAATGCAAATCTATTAAATTTAAAAGTTATACTTTCTTAGTGTTCCTATATATATATATTTCGTGTTGCATCACAAGGGATTTATTAAGATGGCCTTTCTAATTTTGGATTTTTTTTTCTAAATTTAAATTATTTATCTATTTATTTTTTCCCCTTTTTGACATTACCGCCTACAATAAGGGTTTCAGTAGGACGATTTATTTTTGTTGTTCTTCTAAGACTTTGATATTTTATTTTATCATTGCTATCATGAGGGGTTTGGAGGACGAACTTGTAACCTATTATTGGAACTCTTCTGTTGTTATCTTATTTATTTTCATATTTCTTTTAGGATTATTATATTACTAATATTTTGTCCATCACTTCTACTATTACTCTTTTTTTTTTTATCTATTTCGTCCAGATTTCTTTTCATTTGTATATGTATTTTGAGTTCTTAGTATTAATTGCTATTTTCTAATACTTACGTTTACCATTAATTAATTACACTCTAACTCATCGAATTCATTCATTAGCTAATTGATTCTAAGATTCTTTTTTAACTCACATCTTACACCAAATTCCAATGAGCTCAATCGTTTTTTCAAACCTAAGCTTTATAATATCAAATGTTAGGCTCCCTGACTTGAGAAGCATAGCTAGTTTGCCATGTGTTCATATTACCTAGTAAGGGTATGTAAGACTCAATTTCTATACTCTCCAATATTTTTAATTTACTTAAAAAGTAAGTGCCCTCGCAAAATGCCTAACAAGCAATCAAATTGCCACATATAAACATATGACATAATTGCTCACGTACTTATTCAATTTCGTAATGCAACAGTAATAACAAGCGCAAAACACAAGTTTGGTTAATTATCCCAAGTATTGCAACAAGTACATAAACCATAGCATCATGAGGTTTGGATCTCGAATCTCAAATCTTAATATAAATGTGTGGTTTGGTCTAAACACCAACACCAAATATAAATTCATTTGATCCCATGACAACACCATTTATATAAATGTATGGGTCTTTTGATTTTGTTGATGAAGAAACTAACCGTCTTATACTAGTTTCACCATTGGTATTAGCCACTAAGCAACTAGTGTAACCATTCATGATAGTTTAGCATGTCTTGTTTAAATCTTCTTCATAAATACTTGATTGGTATCATAGCAATTAACTGTAATGACAAACCTCCTACTAGCGCATGGCAATTCAATGCATGAAACTATCAGCCGCTTCATCCTAAAGGCCTGTTCCAAAATGGGCAAGAAACTTGCAATTCATGACCCGCCTAGCCAAAATGGTTATCGAACCTCAAGACAAGCACATTAGACATAAAATTAAGTAACATTATTAGATTTATTCTACCAATCATATCTCAAATAGACAAATAGTCACATACAATGGTTACTCAACTTATTCTTCCATGAGCTTTAATTTCTCATACTTTATTCTTGCAATACAATTAATTTGAATGAATCATATTTTTTTTTAGTTACTCTTTTCTTTACCCTTAGGTTTAGGAAGTCTTTTAGTTAACTGAGATAAAGAATTTGGCATAGAAAGCATTTAGAGTAAAATCTAAATGTAAAAAGGCAAATAAGATAACTAGAGTAAAGTCTTCTGGTTGACCAGAAGATGGAATCACCTAAAACCCATTGATTGGATATGTAGGGTGGTTAACCATATTGTGAACATGATCAATCAACTTATGAATGGAGTTGACTAAATTTTAGTTGAGTAGATTATTTTAAATTATTTTTGTTCTAATCCTAATATAGGAGTTTTATCATTTTATTGATTATCTTATCATCTAAATTTCAAATCTTTGGTTAAAGTCTATATTTAAGATTATAGTTTCTTATGGCATTTATTAGTTAAACCTATTTTTCCTAGAAATTTCAAAGCTTTTCTAAATCTTAGATTTTTAATTGATTTGAAGTCTAGGGTTTCTTTTTTAACAATAGATCAAGTCTCTTAGAATTCGATTGTGCGGTTTAAAATTATTATTCATATTAGTGTTCTATAGTTTTCTAGTTGGAAATTAAATTTCCTAGATCCTAATTGTGATATCTAAGAATTTGATGAATAATAATAATAATATAAAAACTTGGTAAGTTAGGGGGGCAAATTAGTCTTTTCAAAATTTTTAAAACCTTACCCCTTTAAGTTACACACATCCCCTTTTCCCCTCTTTCCTCCTTTATTTTCCTTCTCTTTTAACTAGACATCACCTTTTTTTTTTCCCTTATAGCCAATTTTTGCTCTTTTTTCATAAAAAAAAAGAAGAAAAAACACCAACATTAGAAGATTCTTATCACTTCGGAGTCATAGCTTCTACAAAAGGCATACGAAATAGATAAGAAGGCGTAGGAAAGTCATGTACCTGACCATGTACTTTTATACAACCTTAAAGTACGGTCATAAAATTAGATTTTTGTGTGCCAAGAGATACATAATTATATAGTTAGATGTGTACTTCTACACAACCACAAAACATGGCCATGTAGTTGGGTTTTGAGAAACAAGAGATACATGATCAAAGAATATGGTTGTGTTCCTGATCGTGTACCTTTCTATGAAGTTTTTCCCTTTCTTTTTCTTGGTTAGTTGCAAGTTTCAAGCATTAGCATACTTTCTAAGTGCTAAATAGGTGTTGTTTACATCTTTAATTGTATATTAGCCATAACAAGGGCTTGGAACTAATAGGATCTGCTCTTCTAGGTACATATATACCTTATGTGCTACTTATCGTTATTAGGTTAGAAATGAAAATTAACCTAAAAAAAAAATCTGATTAATTAATTGGTTGTTGTGTGTACTTGACTTAGCTGAAGAACCCGTAACAGTAGAACCTTGCGATGTCTTCGGTAGAGTTGCATATCAAAATGATTCGGTAAATCTAGGTGACTTGTTAGGGCTTGAAGTGGCAATTTTCAACACCATAATATATATGTATCTTATATACTATTATGAGCATGGTGGAGTCATAAGTATCCTTGTGTTGTTTGAAAAACTTAAATGAGCTGGATGATTGACCATCTTATTGCATTGATGCATGTGAATTTGAAAGGTTTGTTCATGCGCATATGATTTTGCTTACACATGCTAGACATTAAGTCACCATTTGGAGACCTTTCTTTTTCAGTTGCAAGTATGGATTATTACAGTGTATGATGAAGGCGTAGTGCGGTACATGTAAGATAAGGATGATGTAGAGTGTCTTTACTATTATAACGATTAGTATATTAGATTGTTACTTAGTTAATTCGAATTGTAGTCAATGGTAGTTATCTATTTTTAAGAGATGAGGCACCTATTGTTTAGGAGAGCTCCTCAGCATTAACATGGAGGAGATAGACACCCTTATTATGTTTAGTTCTTAGTTTTATGCTATTGTTGATGTAGGAGTCATGGACTATAGTTGTAGATCTCAAATGTTTATATTTTGTGGATTGCATAGTGAAACTCAGTTGAGTCACTCATATATGTTAATTGGTGGGTTATATTATTGTGTTTTTGGAAGTTACTATAGATGTTATACATAACTTGTTAAGTTAAAAGTCTTAATATATCTTTACCTAGTAATGACACATAGCGGGTTGTAGCGTTTAAGATTTTTGAATATTACATTGACTTTACATTTTCATCTCATAACTTAGATTTATAATTTTGCTTGCTTTTCCATAGATTTTCTAGCTTTCTAAATTCAATTAAATTTTAGGGTATTAGAAACTAATATGAATTTAGGTCCCAAGGTTTAGCTTTATTTTTAATTTTCTAGTTTTTAGGTTCTATTTATAAGCAGCTAAAATTATTAGGTTTTCAATTCTGAAATCGAAAATAACTTTTTATGGTTTGATTTTAGTTTTATATTAAAATTCAATAAAAAATTTCTAGTAAATTAGAATAATGTGAAAGTTTTCAATACTTGGGAGGCATGATGCTTCATAGATTTTCCCTTCTCTTACCATAGCAAGTGGTTTCTTATTATAGAATTTAAGATCGAATTTGCATAAGTCTCATCTTAAAAAGTCTTTTATATTTAGTTTTTTTTTTAATTGCTTGATTTCCTCTTTTTTATTGTGTGTACTCGTATCATCAATATAATTTTTCAATCTATTAAGCCTACATTTTTTTTTTTTTTTAATTTTTTGGAGATACCTATTATGTTCCCGCGGTATCTTAGGCATGTATCGGTGCAACTGCTTCCGTGTTAATTTATTAACACTTATATTTTTCTCCTTTTTCTAGGGTATACTTAAAGCTCCACAAAAAAGAAAAATATGTTTTATTCAATACTAATTTATTATTGATACGTTTGATTGAGTTCTTGTTCGCTTATATTATATTCTGTTTTTGGACTATAAGTTGATTATTTCCTTGGAGAGTAAAGTTCGTAGCTTCCATCAAAATTCGTCATATCAAGGTTTAGCTAGTCATGATTTCTATTGACCTTTTATTTTATTTTTATATTTTATGTCTTTTCTTGTAGTTTTCTAGACTTTAAAATTCACCTATACAGCAAGTTTAATGACTTAATTACTAAATAATATCAATTTATGCTGAAAATTTTTATATTAATATGTATAAGATTTCTTAATTAATATATAGATAACTTTTTTAAAGAAGCAAATTAAATGTGATTAGCATATTTTTAAATTACTACAACAGTTTTACATATAATGTATCACTACGCTTGTACATTTCTTCTTCTTTTTTTAATCATATTTTCATGACCATTCATGCATAATTTCATTTTTATTTCTTATATCATCAACCCAGTGGATAGTTTGATTAAGTAATTGCCATATGTTTTAAATTTGATTGTACTGTGGTATTTAATTTTTGTACAGAGCTTCACTTGTACGGATCTTCTAGCATGTCTATATAGTCCACTAAATTTGACACATGTATATCTAAAAGGGACCAAGAAACTAGCAAGTTGAGCTAGAGATGCAAAGTGCTCATTGGTTGATTCTATTGTTATGTACATTTTCTTGCGTCCGGTGAAGTCCGAAAAAGGCCTTGACTGGATCATAGATAATTTGATGCGCATTCACACCAAAGACAAAATCAGCATGAGCATAGTCTTCCACATATTGCACCACCAACCTGTCACCATCATGATCTTTTAAGCAATCTAACAGGACTTGCACATCGTCAACATCAGAGAGCAAGTCCTTCCCTCCATAGCTTAGGTAAAGGGGAAGATCTTTCGGAATGCTTGTCATATTATACGCTGGCGGAGTAGGCTGTCCATAGTGGTTCATGTTGTCATCTTCATTACCATAGTCATACTTCGTTATGGTTCCCGATCTAATCACTGCGCGAAGCGAGATAACACAAAAGATTAGTTAAGGGTCTGTATGGTACTTAGGAAATTTTATCTTTTCAGTTTGTAGATTTCATATGAAAATGGAAATGACTCTGAGCACTTCTGGTAGTCCTAGAGAGACTACTTACTTTGAGCCAGATGGATCATGTTTTTTGTTGCTGTTGCTTGTGGTTCATGATCGAGGAAAGTATGAGCCGTTGAAGAATTTACACAACAATTCTGGCCTGCCATAGAAATGGGTGGTGATTAATGGAATATAAGAGATTACGGCTGAAAAAAAGTAGACACAAAACTGAAATAAATTACCTGTGAAAGCAGACATTAAATCTGAGCAGTTAGTATTTGGTTGGTTACAGATACTTTGGATAAGTTTGGTCACAGCTTCACTGCGTTTCAAAAGAGAATTTTGTCACGGACCTGGTACTAATTTCATGCTGAAAAAACCATACTATGTTTCTTGGATACTATAGGGGAAATGTAAATGGTGCCTCGAGAATACAGTTAATTTGTTTTTTTTATAAAATATATAATCAATATTAAAAAATGTAAAAATTTCTTTATTAAACCCTTAATAAGTTCCTTCGTATGTCATTTGATCGAATCCTTTTTATAAGACACTAGAGGGAAATGAATTTCCTCTCACCCTTTAGGAGCAAATTCATGCAGTCCTAGCCAGTACAAGTCCTAGTTTGCAACCATGGAATAAAAAGTTTAGTTAGTTTTCTTTTTGAGCACAATTTGAAGATTGAAAAAAGAACTCTTAGTCTCATTTATTACCTTGGCTAAGAAGATCTCAGCTGCACTTCTTGCAAGTGGCGAGGGCATTTGTTTTAAATATGCGATTGGACTTAGTAAAACAGCTGATCTTAGCATGCTCACTAGCTGCTCTTGTGAAAACGCAGCTAGTGCAATTAATGTTCCCTGAAATTGGGACCCAGTCATTCGATTTGTTGAGGAGGTGCTAGACATGAACCTTGTTATAAGAGAACTAAATTGAGATTTTTTACCAAGGAATGACCGACATAGTGAATTTTTTGGCCTGTCATACTGTGGACAAGTTGCAATGTGGCAGGAAGATCATAAGCAGCTAGTTCGTCCCATGACCACTCCCAGTAAGCCTGAAATTAGATTGCAAATACAAGTACAGGGCTTTTAAAATAAACAATACTGATTGCTCGAATTATATTGTCCAATTTCGATTTACTATCTTCATTGTTTAAACAGGAGAATAGTATTGAAACATACAGGATCATTAGGTGTTAGGGAAGTATGTCCAAAGCTCGAAGTTGTTCCGCGAGAGTTGGCAAGCCAAACGTCGTATCCGTTGTCTGCCAAAATGAATGCTATCGACTCTTTCGGAGAGTTCATCATCCAAGTTCCTGAATCCTAATGCCCCACATTAAGAAAACACATCTAAAGTCAGAATACTAAGAGATATGACCAAACATATACGTTACTTTGTTAAAAGAACATCGGATTGAGCTGCACCGACCATCATGAGACCATGTTGAAGAAGTACTGGCGGCTTGTTAGCTGGCTGGCCTGATCGTCCGACCGGTATCCTCTGAAGTCCAAGAATATAACCATCCTTTGTTGCCACCTAAATTCCATCAAAACCTTAACTTAGAAAGATAATTCGATCCAGGACATCAAGAGATATCAGTTTAGCCAGTACTATTACCGTATGTTCTTGGCAAACATAGCCTTGTGCTTCCACCATGGATTGGCAAATGCCCTCGTTACCACTAAAAGCCGAAGACGACATGAACTTGCCACCCGGGAAATCGAAAGAGCTTAACTTATTTCTTGCTGCTCCAACTGAAGACATAAACAGCAGAAATACAAGAATGTGATTCATTGAAGTATCCATGAACATATTTCGAGGTAAATTATGAGTTTTGGTTGTAATCCAATGCTGCAAATATCTTATTATATATAATAGGCAGAAGCCAAATGAGAACAGAATAAACAAAAGAAACATCTATGTCAGTATCGTAGGCCGTTGTGTTTGAATAGATCCTCCTACTTATCTTGGGATAAAATATAAAATCGCTATCACAATTTCAGGATGTTCTTAATTTATATATGAAGTTTAAAATTGAAAAATTAGTCATATTCAACCACATTTGTACTTGTTAAATCTTTTTTTTTAATTATTTAATGATCATTAAATGTAAATGTTTATCACTTCATTCTTTTATGGATAATTTAAGTATTTTGACCAATAAAAAGTTCAACAAGATATTGACATTCAATAATTTCAATTTTAGGCTTAACTGTTTTGACAATAAAACACTTGATCGAATATATAACAATAAAACACTTCATCGAATATATGATATTTACAATGTTAAATTTTAGCTGTAAACAATTAAAAATACAGGCAAAGTTACGGAATAGATTTTCCTACTTAGTTTTATATAAATTTTGTAGGGTCAATGTTGTGTTCTATAATTGTTTATGTTTAAACATTTATCCTTTATTGCTGTCTGGTTCTAGATATTGCATTTCGTTACTCGTACGTTGGCATCTTTGATGGTTGATACGTAGTGAATCAATCGGCCTTGTTGACTTAAAAAATGGACATAAATAGATCATAGTTTCCGGAGCAGTCCGAGATAGAAGTATAAGCATACGCGGACGAAGGTTTATGTCTTAGTCAGCTTATCTTCTACGGCCAAATTAATGGAAAGAAGAAGAAGACGACCATATTGAGATATAACGAAAATATTGAAAGTTGCATATACCCGTATGAAAAGGTGAGACGGAATTTATTTTTCTTTAGTATCTTATAAATGGGTTTCATAAACACGTGTTCATAAAACTACTCAAGGGTTTAAAGAGAAATCTTCACATCTTTCAATATTATTTACACATTTTATAAAATAACAAATGCATGGAAAGGTAATTTTTATTATTATTATATTGATCATCTCAATAATGTTCTAGAGCATTCTTTTACATTTCCTTTTATAATATGCATAAAATACAGTTTTTTCAACATGATTTAAATATAAAAGGCAATAATTATGAAACAAATTATTTATATAATAGACATAAGATAAAAAGAAAAATTATATCTAATATATAAAAGATAAAGATTATTGAGTTTCCTAAAACACCCTTTATACTCTAACAAGATTGAGGAGAAAATGTTCGATTAAAATATTTTATCACGTTACTATAGAATTTTGATCTTTTGCTTAACCGATGAATAAGTATTGATTTCTCCTTTAAATGGATAATGCATAAAAAGAAACTATAACTGTCATGCATATTATCAGTGAGTGAATAATCATTAAGCCTTGCTACATACGTATTTATAGTATATATAAGAAGAGATATGAAGTTTATATACGGATTTTTATAAAGTATTTATTTTGTATTAGATAGAGAGAAATATGAAGTCTAAGAACTTAGTGTATAGTTATCTTTGAAATTTTAAAAATATATTTATTTTATATTATGAAATAGATTTATGTACCATCAAATATATTATACAAATTTTTTCAATTTTAATCCAATCCCTCAATTCCTTACTATAAAAATATGGCAACAAAACATATCTAAAAAAAAACTAGAAATCTAGCAAGGAATACAAAGTTGATCACTCGTTAATTCTATTAGTATGTACATGCTCTTGCCTTTAATGAAGTTGGAAAAAGGTCATGACTCGATCATAGATAATTTGATGCGCATTAAAGGCAAAGGCAAAATCAAAATGAGCGTAGTCTTCCACGTATTGCACCACCAACTTGTCACGATCATGATCTTTTAGGCAGTCTGGCTAGCAGGACTTGCACATCATTATCATCAGATAGCCAGTCCTTCCCTCCATAGCTTAGCTAAAGAGGAAAATCTTTCGGAATGCTTGTCATATCGTATACCGGTGGACTAGGTTGTCCGTAGTGGTTAACGTTGTCAACTTCATTACCATAGTCATACTTCGTTATGGTTACTGCTCGAAGCGAGGAGGGGGGAAATGAAAAAAAGAAGTTAAGGACCTGTTTGGTTTTTTGAAATTTTCTCTTTTCGATTTTCCGTTTTCAAATGAAAATGATAATAATAGAAAATGCATTTAGTGGTCATGGAGTTTTCATGTAAAGATGAAAATGTGTAGTAATAACAGGTTCTTTATGCTAGTTTCTATAGCAGATTTCGAAGGTTATTCTGGGGACTTTCTTTGAGCGAGGTGGATCAAGTTTTTTGTTGCTGTTGATTGAGGTTCATGATCGAGGTAAGTTTTTGTAAAAGATCTTAAGCAACAATTTGGGCCTGCGATGGACAAAAGTTTACCGTTCAATGAAATGTAAGGAAGAACAACTGAAAAGGTATAAATTAAACTGAAAAAATTACTAAAGCAATGCCAAAATCATTACATGAACTTTTAAGTTTTTCTAATTAAACACCTAAAGTTTGAAATTCTACACATTAAATCAAACTTTTATTTGTAAACTTACTACCTTATCCCTCATAATTTATATTTGTAATTTTTTTACCTATAGTATATTCAGAGTTTATATTATACCTGATAAATAAAAATTTAATTAGATTCGATATTTAACCAACTTTAAACATCATGTGTGATACACTCGAGTAGATATATGTCGAGGAACCAAGCAAAGTCCAGGTAATAACTCTAGAATTATCCCTAAGTTACCTGTTAAACCAGTTAGTAGTTTTGAGCAATCAATGCCTGGTAGGTTGCAGATATCTTGTCCAAGTTTGTTCACTGCTTCCCTGCATTTCATAAGAGAATTTTGTCACGTTGATATCATTAGATCATGTTGAAAAAACTGTATTTCGTGCATGTTATAGAAGGAAATGTAAACGAATGCCCTGGGAACATCATTGAGATGATCATGAAAAAAGAAATTTCACCTTTTAAGGGAAAATTCACGTAGTCCTAACCAGTTCAACTCCTAGTTTCACAGCCATGGAATAAAAAAAGGTTTAGTTAGGTTTCCTTTCTAGTACAACTTTTGGATTGAAAAGGAAGATTGTCAAGTCTCATTTACCTCGCCTAAGAAGATGTCAGCTGCACTTCTTGCAAGTGCCGAGGCCATTTGTTTCAAATATGCGATTGGACTTAGTAGAACAGCTGATCTTAGCAAGCTCACTAACTCGTTTTGTGAAAGGCCATCCAGTACCATTAATGTTCCCTGAAATCAGAAACCAGTGATTCGAGATGCTGAGTAGTTACTAAACATCAACTCTATCATAAGGAGAACTAAGATTGAGATTTTCTTACCAAGGAATAACCAACATAATGAATTTTTTGGCCAGTTATGTTGTGGATATGTTGCAATGTAGCAGGGAGATCATAAGCAGCCAGTTCGTCTCATGACCATTCTCAATAAGCCTGAAATTAGATTGCAAATACAAGTGTAAAGCTTCTTAAAAAAAAAAAAACAAGTATTTGGTTGTTCTAATTAAATTCGAGACGCGAGCTTAATTGACGGGGGAATGAAACAAATGTATTGATTTAAGCATACCGGATCTTTAGTTGTTAAGGAAGTATGTCCAAGGCTGGAGTGTGTTCCCCGAGAGTTGGCTAGCCATGCATTGTATCCATTGTCTGCCAAAATGTATGCTAAAGACTCTTGAGGAGAGTTCATTACCCCATGTTGCAGAACACTGTTCCTCCCGTAAAGTCAGGGTACGAAACCAGTATAAATATTACTTTGTTGTACAAGCATTGGATTGAGTTACAGGCTGACCGGATCTCCCGACCGGGATCCTCTGAAGTCCAAGAATGTAACCATCCTTTGTAGTCACCTAAATTCCATCAAAATCTTAACTCAGAAAAACAATTCGATTCGATCGCTCGAAAGAATTCCGTTCACTAGTTGGATTACCGTATGTTCTTGGCAACCATAGTCTTGTGTTTCCACCATGGATTTGCAAAAACTCCCATTACCACTTGAAACCAAAGACGGCGAAAATCATAAGAGTATACCCTATTTCTTGCTGCTGCAACTGATGATATAAACAACAGAAACACAAGGTATCCATGGATAATTTTCGAGGTAATTATTCTTGAGTTCTGGTTGTAATTCAATGCTGCAAACATCTGATTATATATAATAGGGAAGAAGCCAAAAGTTTACGCCAAAATTGAAGGAAGTTGTGTTCGAATCCATCCTTCTACATAGCTTTAAAATATTGTGAGGTAAATTCCTTATTCTATAATAGCTTATGCTTTAAAATTTATCCTTCATTGCTTCCTGTTTTTAGTTTGCATTTCGTTACTTCTATGTTGGCATCATTGATGGATAGTAAGTGATGAATCGATCACCTCTGTTGACTTTAAAAATGGAAATAGATATATCATAATCCCATGAACAGTCCGAGATAAGGTATGATGATGATGATAAGTTAACGCAGTTTCATGTCTTAGCCTGCTTATCTCGTACGACTAAAAACGGAAGGACGATGATGTATCTCGAAAATGATGGAAATTGCATATATGCAAAACCAAAGAATTATATTTCAATGCAATAACAAGCCAATTATATGCACAAAAATATGCCTTTACTTTTTCCTTTCTTTTTTTTTTTTTTTCCAATTTTCATCACCCGGTAGTATTTTTTTCATGACTGAAATTATATTTCATAGCGCAATATGGATCGAACTAGATGATAACTGGCCTTCGAAAATAAACCTAACTATACATTAACATAGAAATATTTATTTGGCACTGCATCAAAAGAGAAATTTATATAAATAGCTATTAAAACAACTACCAGATCTTAAATGTACTGTATGTATCTTAAATATATCTAAATATATATGTATACTATATATATATATATATATATTATGTTGTAATCATATATATTATATGGAATTATGTATTTACTAATACACATATATATATTAATATAATTGTTTGCTATACATATATATATTATATTAAATCATGTAATATATCACTATATATGTAAATATTATTAAGGTATTTACATATATAATATAACATTTAAAACATTATATAGTTAGCATATGCTGTGTATTTTTTTTTGATAATTGAAATTTTACTTAATGAAAGAAAAGTACAATCAGCAAGCAAATAATAAATTACAACATTGTGCTAAGCAAACTAAATGCTTCGCATCGATGCTAATCTACAATGATTTAACATAGGATCGAATTTGATAAGTTAATAGGCCAACCCCTGAAAAGATCTCCCCTAGTCTCACTTTATTCCAAGCAAGCCATATACAATATGTTGGAGTATAGATCCAACACATATTGGTCTATACCAAGGTTATCTTAAGTATATGAAGTATACTTGGATAAAGGAATGTTAAGCTTGAAGAAAATTGCCAAAACCAAGCAAAACAAGCATACACGGACTAAGGCCGCCGGCCTAGATTGGATTTAAGTCGCCAGCGTTGGATCTAGGCCTCCGGCTTTTGTGCCGGCGTAAGTCCTAAGTCGGTTGATTATTGTTGGACTATATATATTCGTATCCTTTTCTGACCTAATGTGTAGAAAGACGAAAACACAAGTGAGGAAAACCAAAAACACAGAAGGTGTGATTCCTAAACCTAGAGAGAGTTCTAGAGAGGGAAATCATTGTATTTGATCCACCGGCTTATGGTGTGACTGTGTAATTCACTAGTGAGACTAGTGAAAAAGTGTGTAACCCATTATTTTGATAGTGGAAGAGTTTGTGTGCAACGGTCCCGTGGTTTTTCCCTAAATTGAGGTTTTCCACGTAAATCCTTGATATTAAATTTTGTTTTAATTCCGCATTTTATTGTTGATTGTTTATTGTCAATTGTGAATCGCACAGGCAAGAGGAAGAGAATGGGAGCTTCTTTTCCTAACAAATGGTATTAGAGCACCAGGTTTCAAAAGGAAATTAAGGTTTTGCTACAAATTGTACTAGGGTTTTGTGTTTTCAATCATAGACATGGCTGAATATTCAGGTACGATGATTAAACTTAACTCTTCTAATTACTCTATCTGGAAGTCGATGATGGAAGATCTGTTATACTGCAAAGATTTGTATTTGCCTCTGGGTGGTAATGTTGCAAAGCCACAGGATAAATCTGATGTAGAGTGGTTGATACTACATAGAAAGATTGGAGGATACATTAGACAGTGGGTTGATCAGAGTGTGTATCATCATGTTGCTCAGGAGACTAGGGCTGATGTCCTATGGAAGAAATTAGGCTCGAATATGTCAAAGCATTTAAATGATTTTCAGGGACTCGTGAATCAATTGACTGCAATGAAGCTTATGCTTGAGGATGAGATCCAAGCACTCCTATTGTTGAGCTCATTACCTGAGAGTTGGGAAACTCTTGTAGTATCAGTTAGTAATTCAGCTCTAGATGGAACCTTGACCTTATCTATGGTTAAGGACAGTTTAATCAATGAAGAGGCCAGAAGGAAAGATTTGGGTACTGGTTCTGAATCTAGGGCACTTGTCACAGACAAGTATGATAGGAGGGGTAGAAAGAACATTAAATGTTTTTTCTATAACAAGCCAGGACATTACAAGAAGGAATGTAGGCTATAGAAGAAAAAGCAAGGAAAGGGTGATGATTCAGATGAAGACACCACTGCAGCAGCAGATGGTGAGATAGTGGTTACATGGGATGAGGGTTGTATTAGTCTTGTAGGTCATGATAGTGACTAGGTAGTTGATTCCGGTGCTTCCTTTCATGTGACAACACATGACGAGTTTTTCTCATCCTACACTACTGGTGATTATGGTAATGTTAGGATGGGAAATAATGAAACCTCAAGGATTACAGGCATTAGAAGCATCATCTTGGAAACTAATGCAGGTTGTAAACTCGTTCTCAAGGATGTGAGACATGTACCAGATATTCACCTGAACCTAATCTCAGCAGGAAAATTAGATGATGAAGGCTTTCACAATTACTTTAGTGATGGTAATTGGAAGCTCACCAAAGGGCCTCTAATTGTAGCAAAAGGCAGAAAGGATAACACACTTTACTTAATGCCAGCAAAGCTAAGTAAAGGTGAATTGAACTTAACTGATGATGCTACTGTAGAGATGTGGCATAGACGGCTTGGGCACATGAGTGAGAAAGGATTCCAGATGGTTATGAAAAAGAAGCTTCTA
Organism: Laguncularia racemosa; assembly: GCA_037954665.1. NCBI lineage: Eukaryota > Viridiplantae > Streptophyta > Magnoliopsida > Myrtales > Combretaceae > Laguncularia > Laguncularia racemosa. The sequence continues at coordinate 661,221 of JBBMOL010000108.1, forward strand.
CCAGATTTGAAAGGTACTTCTTTAAAATCATGCACTGACTGTTTAGCCGGTAAATAACATAGAGTTAGTTTTCAAAGAAATACACCCAGTAGAAAAACTCATATATTAGATCTAGTTCTTATAGATGTGTGTTATATGAAGGATTTAACAATGGGTGGTGCAATGTATTTTGTTACATTTATTGATGACTACTCTAGGAAGCTCTGGACTTATGCATTGAAGTCCAAAGATTAGGTTTTGAATGTATTCAAACAGTTTCACTCTAGAGTGGAGCGTGAGACTAGTAGGAAGTTGATATATGTCAAGGCTAACAATGGTGGGGAGTACAGAAGCCCGTTTGAACAGTACTGCGCTGATCATGGGATAAAACTGGAGAAGACAGTCCCAAAGACACCATAGCAAAATGGTGTTACAGAAAGAATGAATCGCACTATCACTGAGAGAGTGAAGTGCATATTATCTCATGCCAAGTTGCCTAAGTCATTTTGGGGTGAAGTTATGAAGACAGCTGTTGATTTGATAAATCTTTCTCCCTCATATGCTCTAGATGGTGATATCCCAAAAAAGGTTTGGACAGGTAAAGATATATCTTACAATCACTTACGAGTCTTTGGTTGTAGGGCTTTTGTGCACATTCTAAAGGATGAGAGAGCAAAGCTTGATGCCAACTCCAAGCAGTGTATTTTCCTTAGATATGCACATGATGAGTATGGGTACAAATTGTGGGATCCTGTTGATAAGAAGATTATCGGGAGCAAAGATGTAGTTTTCATAGAAGACCAGACAGTTGAAGATATTGAAAAGACTAAGAAGCAAGCATCCTCAAGTCAGATTCCCACAAATGTAGATCCTGCACCTTTATCTGATCTTACTAATGGAAGATTTATAGAGGACTCAGGTAATGAGTTACAAGAGCCACAACAACAGGCTGAGGTGAGGAGATCTTCTAGAGATAGAAGACCATCAGTGAGGTATAGTCCAGATGAGTATGTGATGATTACTGATGGGGGAGAACCTAAATGTTATGAGGAAGCAATGACTCATGACAATAAGAAAGAATGGGTAAAAGCCATGCAAGAGAAAATAAAATCTTTGCATGAGAACAAGACCTATGACTTAGTTGAACTGCCTAAGGGCAAGAGACCTCTAAGGAATAAATGGGTATATAGATTAAAGACTGATGAAAGTACTTCTCAGCCAAGGTACAAGGTAAGGCTGGTTGTGAAGGGGTTCAGTCAGAAGAAAGGGGTCAACTTTGAAGAGATTTTCTCACCCGTGGTGAAGATGTCATCTATCAGGGTTGTGCTCAGCATTGCTGCTAGAATGAATCTAAAGGTTGAGTAGATGGATGTGAAGACAGCATTCCTCCATGGTGATTTTGAGGAAGAGATCTATATGGAGCAGCCTGAAGGGTTTAAGATCAAGGGGAAGGAGAATTTTGTTTGCAGACTGAAGAAGAGTTTATGCGGACTGAAACAAGCTCCAAGGCAGTGGTACAAGAAGTTTGAGTCCTTCATGATTGATCAGGGTTATATCAGGACTACTACAGACCATTGTGTCTTCATTAAACAGTCAACCAATGGTGAGTTCATTATGTTGCTACTTTATGTAGATGATATGCTGATTATTGGCAGGGATGTCAAGCAGATCAAAGAACTGAAGAATGCATTGAGTAAGTCCTTCTCTATGAAAGACTTAAGGCCCGCCAGCCAAATTCTAAGTATGAGGATTATTAGAGACAGGAAGAGCAAAAAATTTTGGTTATCACAGGAGAGGTATATTGAGAAGGTGTTAGAGAGATTCAACATGAGCAAAGCAAAAGTTGTCTACTCTCCACTTGCAGGTCATTTCAAATTGAGTTCAACTCAATGTCCAAAGAGTGAGGCAGACAAGGAAGATATGAAGAAAGTCCCATATGCTTCAGCAGTGGGAAGTCTTATGTATGCCATGGTGTGTACCAGGCTAGACGTTGCTCATGCTGTAGGTGTGGTGAGCCGCTATCTCTCAAATCTAGGCAAAGAGCACTGGATAGCAGTTAAATGGATTCTCAGATATCTCAAAGGCACTTCCCGGTTATGTTTGCAATTTGGCGGTGACAATAAATCTGCACTAGAGAGGTTTTCAGATGCTAACATAGCTGGTGATTTGGATTCTAGGAAATCCACTTCAGGTTATCTGATTACTTATGCAAGGGGAGTAGTGTCCTAGCAATCGAAGTTACAGAAGTGTGTTGCACTTTCCACTACTGAGGCTAAGTATATTGCTGTAACAAAAGCCTAAAAGGAAGTCATGTGGATGAAAAAGTTTTTAGAAGAGCTGGGTCAAGAGCAGGAAGAGCTGAAGCTGTACTGTGATAGTCAAAGCGCTATACATCTCAATAAGAATTTGATGTTCCACTCCAGATCAAAACATATTGATGTTAGGTATCATTGGATCAAGGATGTGCTAGAGTCTAAACAGTTGAAGCTTGAGAAGATTCATACTGATGATAATGCGTCAGATATGATGACAAAGGCTCTACCCAAAGAGAAGATTGTTTGTTGCAAGAAGATTGCTAGGGTGATGGAACCCCCCATATGAGTTGGACGGGGAGTTTGTTGGGGTATAGATCCAACACATATTGGTCTATACCAAGGTTATCCTAAGTATATGAAATATACTTGGATGAAGAAATGTTAAGCTTGAAGAAAATTGCCAAAACCAAGCGAAACAAGCATACACGAACTAAGGCCTCCAACTTAGATTGGATTTAGACCGCCGGCGTTGGATCTAGGCCATCGGCCTTGAAACTTAGGCCGCCGACTTTTGTGCCGGCGTAAGTCCTAAGTCGGTTGATTATTATTGGACTATAAATATTCGTATCCTTTTCTGACCTAATGTGCAGAAAGACGAAAACACAAGTGAGGAAAACCAAAAACACAGAAGGTGTGATTCCTAAACCTAGAGAGAGTTCTAGAGAGGGAAATCATTGTATTTGATCCACCGAGTTGTAGTGTGATTGTGTAATTCACTAGTGAGACTAGTGAAAAAGTGTGTAACCCATTATTTTGATAGTGGAAGAGTTTGTGTGCGGCGGTCCCATGGTTTTTCCCCAAATTGGGGTTTTCCACATAAATCCTCAGTGTTTAATTTTGTTTTAATTCCGCATTTTATTATTGATTGTTTATTGACAATTGTGAATCACATAGACAAGAAAAAGAGAACGGGAGCTTCTTTTCCTAACACAACAGACCGATGTGAAACCCTCCCCATAATAAAAATAGTTTGGTGTGGTGAAAAGAACTTGTTATGAGAAAGTGAACTTTGACATGGTGAAATGAGGAAATAATCTAGTAATGAAAATAGTCGTTATGCGGGAAAAGAGCCTTGTTACAAGAAAATGAGCTTTGGTGAAAATAGCCTTAGTACAATGAAAAGTGTGTCAATGTGAGGAAGTAAGCCTTGACTTGATGAAATAGTCAAAACTCTCCATGTAGTGAAAACAACCTTATTTCAACGAAAAGAGCTTCCATACGAGGAAATGTGCCTTTAAACACTAAAATGGCGAAAATAGTTATAATGTGGTGAAAAAAGCCTTGCTATAACAAAGTAAGGTTGAATATATTTAAATGGAAAATTCTTGTCGAGCCTTTTTTTTTTTCCTCAATTCAACTTATATTAAGCTTTATCCACTCAATATAATCCACTTGGTATAAATTAAAAAACAAATAACTTTTAGAAAAACATTTCTTAAAAGACTTAAGTCACCACCCAATTAGAATGGAGAAAAATAGGAAATTATACTCAAATGAGTAGATCAATCCTAATTTCAATCGCTACCCAGTGTAAAAACCATTTTGTTAGGAAAAAAAATTAAAAACAAAGAACAATATGTTTGAAAGCTATGTTATATAAAACCTTTTGATTTCCACATAATAACTTCCAAATTTTTTTTAAAAGAAAGGCTTTTATTACTCCTTTCCCTTTAGAATTTATCGCTAGCCAATGTAAAAACCATTTTTATGGAAAAAAAATTAAAAACAAAGAACAATGAGTTTGAAAGCTATGTTATATGAAACCTTTTGATTTCCTCATAATAACTTCCAAATTTTTTTAAAAAGAGAGGCTCCTATTACTCCATCCCCTTTAGAATTTTTCCATTAAATAGTTAACAAATATTAAAAAAAATGATAACGAAAGTAAGTAAAAAGATACATTTTATTTTTCCTATAAAAATTAAAAGACATGCCAGTATTAAAACAAAATAAGAATTTTTATTTCCTTATTTCTTTTCAACTTTTAAGATTTTTGGAAAATTAAGTTTTTTAATTTTCTTAGTCACCTCATAGGTACCTATGTATCCATTAGATAAAATCAAATTGCCATAGTTCCTTGAAAAAAAAATAGTTTATTGATTTATTTTATTTTCCAAAACAATTCCTCTTTATGTTTTGTTGCCAATTTCATTTATTTATGGAAAAATGCTCTAAACCCAAATTAGAAGTCCTTTTTTATTAGCAATCACTAAGGAAAAATCTAATTTTAGAAAAAAAAAAGGTTAATTGAGAAATTATATTTAAGAAAAGAATTTTTCCCTATGATAAAAACTTTATTTTCTTTTCTTTTTTCTTTTTTTTTCTTGTGTGGAAGGAGGTTGATTTTTTTTTTTCTTTTGGAAAAATTGTCATGAAAAAAGAGAGAATTTTGAAAAATGGATTCATGTCAAGAGACAAGAAAACCTACATCACAAAAGAAAATGTTAGTAATTTAATATTAATAATACTGAATAATGCAATAGCATGTATGAGACGAAAATTTGGAATTTTTGGCTTTTTTCTTTGAAAATTTTCTTTTTCTAGTTTTATAAATCAATGACATATGATGTGTAACATGCAACTTATATCGAACAAATATTATTAAAGACCTAATATTACTATAATAATATAACTGTTATTATTTATAAAAAAAAAATGTGTGTAATATAATATAGAATAGAACAAAATAAGGGAAAAGGAAAAAGAACCTACCTTTGGCGAACGGCAGTGATGGCACGGCGACTTCCGATGAACGGCGACCGGTGTGGGTGCTCGAACTGACTTCTGGTGGTGTGGGCAGCAAAGCCCTCTGCCAATTTCATGATTGAAGTGGTGTAGATCATTCAATTTCACTTGAAACATGTATCTAGAACTCAAGAACCCTAGCTTTGAACTTGAATCAATTCACGAAAAATCTAATGCAATTGAGGCATTGGGCCATTGGCTTTAATCTTCTAACTATAGGAAATAAATTTGTAGCTTTTGTTTATTTCAAGTTTCTCTCTATGGAGAAAAATCAAAAAGAGAGAGTGAAAAATCACTTATAAAAAGAGAAAGGGACAATTAAATACAATGTGAAGTTTGTTGATCTATAAAACTTGTTTGGATCAATTCTTTGGACCCTATTTATAATGCTAAATGATCATTATACTCAAGGAAACAATATATTAAATCAAAATCGAATCTTGAGTATTAATATGTACTTTTGATTTGAGGGATGTTATGGCCAAATTTGGCTCAAATCCACAAATGTTGATTGAATTAAAAGATATATTCCTAATCCCCACATTTTACTTATCTAAAATATATAATTTTTTTGGTGTTGTACAAACAAGAATTGTTTTGATTTTGCTTCAAAAGATTTGGATCAATTGAACACATTTTTATTTTTTAGCAAACTTTTAGCTTATTTTTCAAGTAATTCCCTTTCTTAATATGTGCAAATTGGATATCCTTATGCTTATACTCCACACCCCCTATTAATTCCCATTTTTATTTGATTAAATTTGATGAAAAATTAAGTGAACTTAGGAAAAAAAAATGAAAGGGTCACATTGGTCATTTAATTGCTTTATATGCTATTCAAATTCATCCCTAGAAAGAAGGAAATATTGGGAGTTAATTTGTGTAAATTTGATCTCCTTTTGCTCTATTCCCTACCCTCTATTAATTCCCATTTTTCATTTGATTAAATTTGATGAAAAATCGAGTGAAGTTAGGCAAAAAGTAAGAAGGTCGCATAAAATATTTAATTACCTAACATGCTATTCAAATTCATCCTTAGGAAAAAGGAAATCTAAGATAACTCCCAAGGTGCACAAATGCACCCCATAGGCTTTGAACTCAAACCTCTAACTTTCCATTAACTTAACTAACTAAGCTATGACTTAGTTTTTAAAAGCTCGATTAACTTCAAGCCTTAAAAATCATACTAAGCCTTAGGGTTGGCAATTTATGTATTCATATTGTGTCTCGTATCGTGTTTAAACATATTTGTGTATGCAAAACCTAAACCCATGACACAACTCATTTATTAATTGCGTATAAAAGTCTAAACCTATGATCTAACTAGTTTAATAAGTGTGTCTTGTACTTGAGTTAGACCTGTTTATCAATTAAAAAAAATTATCAATAAGTCTATAAAATACTTATATATACAAAGTAAAAAAGAGCTCTAATAAAATTAAATTCTACAAATACTAATGATGTAAAGTCTTGAAAATTAACATGTAATTATAATCCAAACAACCATTTTAGTCAAGTTTAATTAAGTATAATGAATCTCAAAATTCATAAGTTTCTCAACATTATCAAATTAACTTGAACTATGGCTTGAATGGGCATTATACTAGTGGTGATTTCTAAATTCACCATATTTTCTATCAAATGTTTAAAAGAGACAGTTAAAAAAATCTACACATAAAGAATATATATAACATTGAAAATTTTATAAAACTAATATAATTTATTACCTTTGTCTCCATTGAGCCAATCTTTTATACATAAAAAGAGTTTCTACAATTTTTGGCTTCCATGAGCTACGATGTTAATCAAGGATTCAACCTCTAATACTAAATGCAGATTCTAAAGCAATTGTAGATATTGGTATACCTAAAATATCACAGGCCATTTTCGCAACTTGAGGATATGCAAATTAATTGGTCTTTTAATAATTCAAGACATCCAATTCAACCATCATGTGTCACCTTTAACACTAAATGCAAATTCTAAAGCAATTGTAGATATTGATATACCTAAGATATCACATGCTATTTTCACAACTTGAGGATATAGAAATTGATTGGTCTTTTAATAACTCAAGGCATCCAATTCAACCATCGTGTGTTACTCCTTGTCTAAACATAACGATAACTTAGGTTTGGTAACACCCCTAAGGATTTGCATGCTTTTAAAATATGGAAATTCCTAAATAAGATAGAAAAATTATAAGCATCATATAAAATGAAAATAACTTCAAAAGCATAAAAACAATATACATAATTGTAAAAAATAAAGCTACCAATATTTGGATTTGAACTTACACCATCTTTTTTCACGTATTCATCAAAGAGAGAGAATAATACTCTTTTTACTTTCATAAACTCATTTCAACTATTATCATAAATCCTCTTATAACTCCACTTAATAAAATCAAGTTTATATTATGGATCCGATGTAACAGCAATAGCCAAAATCATGCTAAACTCATACCAATACTTTTCAAATTTCACCAACATCCTAATTGCCATGTCTTTTAAATATGCTTCACTAGCATTCATATTACTTGTCAATACTCAGTATACCCTAAAAATCAATGAAAAGTACAAGTTGGCAATAAGATATTTTGTTCTAGAAAATTGACAAGTAATATCATAAAAAAAAAAAAAAACTATAAGAACTTTTTCATTTCTCAATCCTATTACATTCTTCCAAAGAAAGACAATGCTTATAATTGGAATTACTCAACTACAAGTGACAAAGGCACTTCTATAGTAAATTGCACTCTCAAGCACAAAATATGTAGAATTCCATCGAGTTAGGATATGTTGTTTCAAACCTTTATCTTTAAACAAAGACAACAAGCTCACACATTCAGCAAACTTTACCTTTCTTATTTGAGATCCCTTCACATATTTTTCACTTTCTCTGACCTTCTCTACAACACTATCAATCTCTTTTAAAACTTCCTAAACAATTAAATTGAGAATACATGCACAACATTGAATATGAAAATAGATGCTTGAAGCCAAAAGTCCACCTCGCACATTTAGTTGTGCCTTCAACAAACTCACAAAAAAATCATTAATAAAAGCATTACCCAAAGTCACACAAAATAATTTACTTTTGATACTCCAATCAATAAGCAAATTCATTACTCTCTCAATCAAGGCAACACTTGTATGTGGAGGCGGCATATATGCAAAGTTCAAAATCTACTTTTGCAAAACCCAATTTTTATCAATGAAATGTTCAATAACATATATATCCATCAATAGCTTTTGATGTCTAAAAATTAGATGTTAAGGAAATCCTACTAAGACAATTCATAAGCATGTATTTGATCTTATTTCTTTCCCTCTTAAAAATATTCATCAAATCAGATTTAAGAGTGTTTTTAGATATATGCATAGCATTCTCATTTAAATATTCAAATAATGTTCTAACTCCACCATACTCCACTAATGAAAGAGGCAATTCATGCTTAACAATTGTAGCAACCAACAATTCACAAAATTTCTTAGGATCTAACTTCATAGTTTTTAATTTCATATCAACTGATATCAACATTTAACCAATGTCCCTAGTATTACACTTATGACATTTAAGCATATGCCTCCTTAAATTCTCTGTTCCAAATTTACTATAATATCTTATGATACTCTTACATGACTTACATGTAACTCTTATAATAACTGATCATCTGATTACTTTTCAACAGCACAAGTAAAACAAGTCCAAATTGAAGAAGTAAGCTTCCTTTATCATGTTTATGTAAAATCAATTGTTGATCCCAAAACTTCAACTACATCACCCCCTTCATTTACTTCAAGCATTTCTATTTCATCAAAGTCTATTAAATCTTCAAAAGAATCCATCTACATCGTTGATTTACACGTCACTTGCATATAAGGAATAACTTTGTTAATGACTCAAGACCATAGCATTCAAGATAATTATTAAATCAAATCATAAAAAACCACCGTGAGTAGACGTGTGAGACTAGGCCAGTGCAATGTTTATTTCCGTACTATATAAAGCCTCATGCTAATGAAATTTGAAGGCCAATGCAATTGCGTAGCATCTTTTCCAACAATATGGTGATGAACAACTACAGATAGAGACACACATAGACAAACCCAGCATCTCATTTTTACACAGCATCTCCATAGCCATTGGAAGTCCTAACAGTAACCATTCAACAACTACATATCCATACTACACATAGACAAACCCAGCATCTCATTTTTACACAGCATCCCCATAACCATTGGAAGTCCTAACAGTAATCGTTCAACAACTACATATCCATACTCATTACACCTTTCTGCATCACTAATGACCTGAATACAACAAGGAAGTATATCTGGAAGATAAGTCTTAAATTCATCATTAAGGGCCAAACAAAGCAGATAGTAAGATTTCACCTTCACCAAAAAAAAAAAAAAAGTTTGAAAGTATTAGTGGATTAAGAGGCAAGTGATGATGGGAGGCAAATATGGCGGCTGATAGTCTAAACTTGCATCCTTACCCTTACTGCACGAAGGATATATGTATTTCACTTAATAGACCTTAGATTTTATCCTTGTGAATTTTTAAGTTATGGCACTATCTATCTAGTCTAACCCGTGACACTTGAATGAATGTAGAAAGAAAACATGTCTACAATTGGAGTAACTTCCCATTGCAAATTCCAAACTGTGCCTCAAAAGCGATTCACCAGCACAATCCTCAAAACCCCGACTTCACAAAATCCGTCAAAAGTATCTCTATATCATTTTAACTTGAAATCAACAATTAGCTTTAAGGCATCAATGGCTGTATATAAAGTCAAGCTAATTAGACCAAAGCTTGAGGAACACGAGTTTGACGCTCCTAAGTCCTAATGATACCCAACATAGAGGAGAGAGGAGAGTACCATACCTGTGTTGGCCGCTGAGGGAGACGAAGATCTGGCGTCCGGAGAGATGAGAGCATAAAACGTCTCCATGCCTTGCTGTGGCCTGATGCTTAATAGCTACGCATGGCTGCCCGCTGGCGCTAGAAACGGGAAAGCCAAGAGCCAAGAGGAGATAGCAGTAGGGAAGAGAGGAGAGACTAGAGAGGTCACAAGATAGTAGCTTTTCTTTAGGTTTGCCATTTGGGTTAAAGTTTGGCGTTTGGTAGAGATTAAAGAAGAGAGGAGAGACTAAAGAGCAGTAGAGCACAAAGCTGCGATGATTTTACTTCTTAACCTGGTATGATAGTGACTAGGCACTAGCTGTCTAGCTTTTTTTCTTTGTTGTGATGAGAATTGACACTGGGCATTAGTATTTCTTTTTCTTGGCCTGATACTATACACTATATTGTACTCTACACAAACACTATTTTTTTTTTATGTCAATGTTTTAGTTGTTTATTATTTTTCTTTTGCTAGCTTTTTAATTGTTTATTTAAAAAGATATATTTAATAAAATAATATTATTATATATAATAAAGAGATTTGTGGATTAAATTCATGATTTATTTATAGGAATAGTTTATTAAACGTGTCTGTAAATGAGTATTAGAGCTTAACACAAAACCGGACACATATTTCGTCGTGTTTAAACTAGTTTGATCTATTTGTATTTCATATCAATTTTTTTCATATACAAACCCATTTATTTCATGTCTTGTCATGTTCGGGTTTCATGGATCATGTATCAAATTGGCAGCCTTACTAAGCCTCGTGCACAATTAATGAATCTAGTATGCATATGTAAAATTATTCTTATGAAAATAATTCAATTTAATAGAATTACAAGCAAGGTTTCATGCAATATTCAACTTAACTCAAAACTTCATTTTTTTATAAAATGAGCAATTTAAATCCACTTGAGACACCATTTGAAGTCACAATCAACTTAAATTACCTATTTTTCATAAGTAAGTAAAACCTAAGCCAAAAATAATAATTTTCAATAAAATAACCTTTTTTTTTTTTGCTAGAAAACGCAAATTCTATCAATTTGCATAGGGAAAAACCAATGATAAAAACCCTACCAATGATGATGACAGTCTTAATATAGTGAAAAGAGCTCTATATAAGGAAGTGAACCTTTGCAAAGTGCAATAGTAAAATCCCTTTTGATGATGTAAACAATCTTGGTGTGCTAAAAAGAGTCTTGCTACAAAGGAGTAAGTCTTACCACGATGAAATGGTGAAAACCCTTCTTATAGTGAAAATAGTCTTAGTATGGTGAAAAGAGCCTCCTTATAAAAGAGTCATTACACACCGAAATGGTGAAAATACTCCATCATCCCTATGGTCAAGACTAAATATGATGAACAAAGCCATTATATGAGGAAGTGAGCCTTTACACAATGTAATAGTAAACACCCTCTGCATCATCAAAATAGTCTTAATGCAATGAAAAAAGATTGCTATGATGAAGTGAGCCTTGAAACAATAAATGAGTATTAAGATGGTGATTTATATGATTGATGAAATTTTGACCTCAAGGCAAAGAATTTATAGGAGTGTGGTGAAATTCTAGGTATTTAGTATGGTTTTATTATTACCTTTCTAAGGATTTTTCACTACACTAGACTTCTTTCACTATAGGAAGGGTTTCTAACACTATTTCAATCAATATTAGATTAAATGCAAAGATTGGAACAACCATACAAAACTATCTATAGTAAAATCAATTTTAGTGTAGGGAAAAGAGACTCAGTACAAGAAAGTAAGTTTCAAAATGGTGAGATGGAGAAAATGTTCCTTATGGTGAAAACAATCTTGGTGCCATAAAAAGCGCCTCCATACAATAAAGTGACCCTTTACCTTGTGAATATTTGATGGATAAAGTTCAAACCTTGGAACATTGAATTTGTAAGAATGTTACAATGGAACTCTAGATATCTACTATGGTTATTTATCTGAACCAGGACTTTAAGCTTCCAAAGGCACCCCTCTCTCCATCCTCCGATTTCGCCTCTTGCTAAGTTGCATAAAAATAAGGCAACTACTTATAGTAGTTTCTTTTCTTTTTTTCCTTTTTCTTGAAAATTTGGCAAATTTGTTACAAAATCTTAACTCACAACATAGCTACCTCTCTCTTGCAACAATGTCCTCTCTCTAGTGTTCACTTCTCCTCTTAAGCTTTGCTTACACCAACCTATTTTCCAACAAAACTACCTATAAATTGATTTCACTTAGGTGGCATTTAAATAGCTTAATATAGCTAGAATGTTTTCTTTGATACCACTTGTCAAAAGACAAGAGGTCTTCTCCTTCTAGAGTTCTTGTGCAGAGCTTAACCAACCTTCTCAACTAGTTTCAATCTAACATAACCATCATTAAGAGAGCAACATTAACTTCTAACAGTTTACTCATAGGTGGACAAACCCGCCTTCAAAGTATCCTTACCTCTAGAATAAACTACTTTATTGATGTCACTAACTGCACATTGAGCCAAATTTGATCCCTCTAAGTTTGCTCTATTATCATGGACCGTGATGTTCTTGTCACGAGACAAGAAATTCTATCCACCTAAAGTTTTTGTGCAACAATAAACCATTCTTTACTTCACACATTTTACTCATTTTTAGATGATGAGTTAACCTCCTCTTTTCATTTTCCTAGCACCGTATCATGTCCATCCTTCATCAAAAGAGCCTTCACCATCTTTACCATAGTTTCTCTTATGTTTGAGAGAATCAATCTTCTTTATTGATTTTAGCATGCTATGACCATCATCGAGAGAGTAGCATTAACTTCTAACTATTTTGCTCATAGGTGGCCAAACCTACCTTCCAAGTATCCTTACCCTTTAAACAAACTACCTTATTGATTAGGGCCGGTAATGCGGGCCAAATGGGCCGGCCCGCCCCGACCCGCACCTACCCGCGGGTCAGGAAAGTCTGCCCGCCCCGCCCCGCGGGTCATGCAGGCTGGCCCGCGGACCCGCAATTTTTTTTTTTTAATGTAAAACAGGCCGCGGCGGCCTTCTTCAGCGACGATGGCGGTGCCGTCACTTCAGTCGACATCGGCATCGTCAGTCACGGTCCTCGCGGGTCGCGGTCGTGCTGCACAGTAGTCGCCAGTCACCAGTCGTCGGTCGCGGTCACGGTCACGGTCACAGGTCCTCCGTCCTCAATCGCGGGTCGCGGTTGCGGTCACGGTCGCAAGTCCTCAGTCTAAGGGAAGTGCTGCGCTTTTCACTCGTTACCACTAAACGACGAAGCCAGGAGCGGAAGGAGGGACTTGAACCCTCAACCTCAGCCTTGGCAAGGCTGCTGTAGCGATCCGCAGATGTCTTCATCGGTCGCGGTCCTCGCGGGTCGCAGTTGTGCTGCACAGTAGTCGCCAGTCGTCGGTCGTGGTCGAACCCTTAACCTCAGCCTTGGCAAGGCTGCTGTAGCGATCTGCAGATGTCTTCATCGGTCGCGGTCGTGCTGCACAGTAGTCACCAGTCGTCAGTCGTCGGTCGCGGTCACGGTCACGTCGCAGCAGGTCCTCAGTCCTCAATCGCGGTCCTCGCAGGTCGCAGTCGGTGGCGGCGGTGCAGGGCATGGCAGCTCGTCATGTCGTCCTCGTCAAGTCCAAGTCGTCATGTCCAGGTCCAGTAGGTCCGACGTCCGCTCCAGCCGGCAGCCGTTGCACCTGTGCAGAACTGCAGAAGTTCCAGCGGGTTGGCCCGCACCCCTGCGGGTCAAAATTTTTTTGCCCGCCCCGCAATTCCCACCCCTATTATTGATACCACTTACTTTACATTAAGCCAAAGTTGGTCCCTCTAAGTTCACTCTTTTATTACAAACTATAACATTCTCCCCTACCTAATTTCATAACATCCCTGTCATAAAGCCAATCTTCTGCTACTACCATTCTCTTTGAAGATATGCTACTCTCCTTTACCTGTTGTCAAAGTCCACCTTAAAATTATCAAAGCCGAGACTTTGAGCTTCCATGAGCATCCTTCTTACCTTCGCCCCTCTCTCCGTCCTCCAAGATCGTCTCTTATTGAGTTGCCTAATGGTAAGGTAGCTCACTTGTAGCACCTTCGATTTTATTTTATTTTGAAAATTTGAGCAAATCTTATTACAAAGTCTTAACTTGTGACACAACTGCCTCTCTCTTGTAACAGTGTCTTCCCTCTATTGGTTATTCCTCCTCTTAAGCTTTACCCACATGAGCCCATTTGTCGTAGTCTACGACAATAGAGCAAACTTGGAAAGATCAACTTAGGCGTAATGTGTAGTAAATGGCATCAGCAAGGTAGTTTGTTCTAGACATAAAGAATACTCTAAAGATAGATTTGGCCACTCTTAGGCAAATTGGTTAAAAGTTAATACTACTCTCCCAATGATAGTCATGGTAGGTTGAAACTAGTTAAGAAAGTTGGTACCCTCAAACATAAAATGGATTGTGGTAAAGCTAGCTTAGGACACTCCTAATAAAAGATGGGCTCGAAACAATCCTAGTAAGATTGGAAGAGAAGGTTGGCTCACCATAAGGAAATGAGTAAAATGTGTGAAGTAAAGAATGGTCAAGTGACACATAGGAACTTTAGGAGGGGAGAAACTCCTGTCTTATGACAAGTGTTATTAAATCCAAAGCCCCTAGCCTAGCAAGCTACCTAAATACTACATGATGTAATCATTAGTTAGGTAGTCTTGTTAACAAAAGGACTTATGTTGGTGAATCCCTAGAGGAGGAGCAACCACTAGGTAGAGGACACCGTTGCAAGAAAGGGGCAGCAATATCGTGAGTCAAGGCTTTGTGATAAGACCTATCCAAATCAATATATAAGGGAAAAAAAGAAAAGAAAATAGTACTTTAGTGGGCCACTCTTATCAATCAAGAAGGTCTGGAAGCTCAGAAACATACACGGCTGGATACACGGTCAGAAGGCACGACTGTGTATTGTATCAGATAACTTCCAGAAATATATACAGCTGGATACACGGTCAGAAGGCACGACCGTGTATTGTATCAGATAACTTCCAGAAATATATACGGCTGGATACACGGTCCGAAGGCACGGCCGTGTGTTGTGTCAGGTACTTCCCAGAAACATACATAGCCGGATACACGGATAGAAGGCACGGCTGTGTATTGTGTCAGGTAGCTGCTAGAAGCATACACGGCCTGATACACGGCTAGAAGGCACAGCCGTGTATTGTGTCAGGTAGCTGACAGAAGCATACACGGCCTTATACACGACTAGAAGGCACGGCCATGAATACTTAGATATTTGTTTCGTGACTTAGTTTGTAAATATGTCATGTATATTTTGCATTGTATATTTTAGTAGAGAAAGATTTATTTTCCTAGTTTGTAAGATATAGTTGCTTGGAAAGATATCTTCCTAATGTATATATATACTTGAGCATAAATTATGAAAGGCATTCAGCGAAAGTTTTACAAAAGTTGTTATGATATCAGAGCCACACAACTGAGTATTGCGTTGAATCCATAGTTCTCTTTTTAGTCTTGGAATTGCTGGTTTGTTCTTAGTTGTTTTTTTATTTTTGGCTTTAGGTTGATTAATTCCAATCAACAAGTTTTGATAATCAAGTTATGAGTGACAATTCGGTTTAGGATGTCTTCTAAGAAAACACATGAAATCTTAGCTATTAGATTTACGGGAAAGAATTATGCTGCATGGGAATTTCATTTCAAGATGTTTTTGAAAGGGAAGGAGCTTTGGGGTCACATTGATGGGTCTTCTCCGGCTCCTACAGAGTCAAAAGATCGTGGTCAATGGGAGGCAAAAGATGCACGGATTGTTTCATGGATTTTGGGATCTATTGAGGCTCACATGGTGAACAACTTACGATCTTTTGGCACAGTAAAAGAAATGTGGGAATACTTGAAGCGCATCTACAATCAAGATAATACTGCAAGACGTTTCCAATTGGAACTTGATATGAGTAATTATAGTCAAGGTAATCTCTCAATTGAAAAATATTATTCCGGATTCCTTAATTTATGGAGCGAATATTCTGGTATTATCTATGCTAAGGTGTCAAAGGAGAGTTTATCTAGTCTTCAGGCTGTTCATGAAGTGAGTCGTCGTGATCAGTTCTTGATGAAGCTCGGACCTGAATTTGAAACCGCTCGGGTTGGGTTACTGAATAGAGATCCAGTGCCCTGTTTGGATGTATGTTTTGGGGAATTGCTGCGCGAGGAACAAAGATTGGCGACACAAGCCGTTATTGGTGCAACTGGTGGATCATCTGGAATAGTTAATGTTGCATATGCTGCTCAAACCCGAGGAAAGGGAACAATGCAGTGTTACAGCTACAAAGAATTTGGTTATATTGTTTGGCGGTGTAGTAAGAAGTTCTGTAATTATTGCAAGAAAAAAGGACATATTATTAAGGAGTGTCCTACAAGGCCTCAAAACAGAAGGTCACAAGCTTTTCATGCTGCGGTATCCAACTCTTGCAATCCTGGTTCAACATCCACAATTGCTAGCAACAAGAAATCTGTTCTCACACCAGATATGGTTCAACAGATGATCCTCTCTACCTTCTCTGCTCTTGGTCTTCAAGGGAAAGGTAAGACTACTAATTCTGTTCCTTGGTTTGTTGATTCCGAGGCCACAAATCACATGACTGGCACATCTGATTTATTGCATAATCAACATCCATATACTGGTACTCAACACATTCAGGTTGCTGATGGAAATAATATTCCTATTACGAAAGTTGGTGATATTAGCTCCTCCTTTCGACATGTCTTGGTTTCTCCAAAATTATCTACTAACTTACTTTCTGTTGGGCAAATGGTGGATAATAACTGTGATGTCCACTTTTCTTGTGATGGTTGTATTGTGCAGGATCAAGTGTCGGGGAAGGTGATAGCGAAGGGGCTTAAAGTGGGCAGGTTATTTCCATTACAATTTACCGTTCCTCGGACTTTGTCATTAGCTTCTTCAGTTGTTGACAATAAGGCTGGCATCTGGCATAGACGCTTAGGTCATCCAAATAATGTTGTTTTGAATCATTTGTTGTAAAGAGGTGTTCTTGGTTCCATAGATAAGAGTTTATTAGTTGATTGTTCTTCTTGTAAACTGGGCAAAAGTAAGACATTGCCTTTTCCTGTTTTGGGTAGTCATGCCAATAAATGTTTTGACATTATTCATAGTGATGTTTGGGGAATTGCACCAATTATTTCACATGATTAGTATAAATATTTTGTGACGTTTATTGACGATTATAGTCGATTTACATGGATTTATTTTTTGCATTCCAAAGCAGACGTGTTTACTGTGTTTCAAACCTTTGTGACATATATTGAGACTCAGTTTTCCACTTGTATTAAAATCTTACGGTCTGATAATGGTGGTGAATATATGTCTCATGAGTTTCAAGCATTTCTTCATACCAAGGGTATTGTTTTACAATGCTCATGTCCTTATACACCTCAGCAGAATGGAGTTGCCAAACGGAAAAATCGACATTTGTTAAATGTGGTGCGCACATTGTTGTTAGAATCTTCTGTTCCAGCTAAGTTTTGGACCAAAGCTTTATCTACTGCTGTTTATCTGATTAATCGCTTACCATCTCAACAATTGAAGTTTGATTCTCCCTATAAACGAGTATTTGGTAAACATCCTAATTATCATATGCTACATACTTTCGAATGTGTTTGTTTCGTTCATTTACCTACCCATGAACGTCATAAGTTGTTAGCCCAGTCTGTTCGATGTGGCTTTATGGGTTACAGTCCTAATCATAAAGGTTTTGTGTGTTATGATTCGATAAATAATCGATGGCATATCTCTCGGGATGTGATTTTCTTTGAACATGAGTACTATTTTCAGCAACATTTTTCGACATCTGATACTGTTGTGCTTCCTCACTTTGATAACTCTTATTTTGATAAACGGTTCAAGCCTGGACTTGTCCTTTCCGACCCTGCTCCTGAAAATGCTTCAATGATTCTTCGACGATCAACTCGGCACACTAGTCCTCCAGATAGATACGGCTATTCTGCAATTGTGACTAATACTACCATTCCTACCTCTTACTCTTAGGCTGCTAAACAGCCTTGCTGGATAAAAGCCATGAAGAGGAACTTCAAGCACTTCAAGATAATCACACTTAGGATATTGTTTCCTGCCCTGCTGGTGTTAAACCCATTGGTTGTAAATGGGTTTACTCTCTTAAGATTCGATCTGATGGTTCCCTCGACAGATATAAGGCAAGGTTGGTAGCTCTTGGCAATCGATAGGAATATGGCATTGATTATGAAGAGACCTTTGCACCTGTGGCTAAGATGACAACTATCCGGCTTATTCTATCTATTGCTGCATCTAAAGGATGGTTCTTACGACAGATGGATGTTAAGAATGCATTTTTGCATGGAGACCTCAAGGAAGATATCTATATGACTCCTCCTCCAAGATTGTTTTCCACACCCTTACCTGATGTTTGTAAGCTCAAACAGTCTCTATACGGTTTAAAACAAGCTCCACGGGCCTGGTTTGAGAAGTTTCGTAATACTCTTCTTAGCTTCTCTTTTATTCAAAGTCAGTATGATTCTTCATTATCCCTGTGCAAGACTGATAAGGGAATTGTCTTGTTGTTAGTCTATGTTGATGATATTGTTATCATAGGATCTGATACTCAATTAATGTCTCAGTTACAAGAACGACTGCAAGCTTCTTTTCATATGAAGGATTTGGGCTCGTTAACTTATTTCTTAGGTCTTGAGGTTCATTCTTCTTGTGCTAGTATTTTTCTTCATCAACATAAATATACTAAGGAACTTATTGCTTTAGCTGGTCTCCAAGAGGGACGTTCTGTCGATACTCCTTTGGAAGTGAATGTTAAATATCAACGACATGATGGTGACTTTCTATCTGATCCATCTCTATATCAACAACTTGTTGGAAGTCTCAATTATCTAACTATTACACGTCCTGATATTTCATTTGCTGTACAACAAGTTAGTCAATTTACGCAGGCACCTACACATCTTCATTTAGTAGCAGTTCGCCGTATTGTTCGGTATTTAAAAGGGACTTCTCATCGGGGTTTGTTCTTTTCTGCGGAGTCTCCCATTCACTTAACCACATATAGTGATGCTGATTGGGCTGGTTGTTCTGATACACGTCGCTTTATTACTGGTTGGTGTATGTTTCTTGGTAACTCTTTAATTTCTTGGAAGAGTAAGAAACAAGATCGGGTGTCTAAGTCTTCTACTGAGTTCGAATATCGTGCTATGTCGTCTGCTTGCTCTGAGATTATTTGGCTTTGAGGTTTGTTGGCTGAGGTTGGTTTTCCTCAACTTGGTTCTACCTCTCTTCATGTCGATAATACTAGTGCTGTTCAGATTACTGCTAATCCTATTTTTCATGAGCGTACAAAACATATTGAAGTGGACTGTCATTCTATTCGAGAAGCTTATGATAATGGTGTTATTTCTCTTCCGCATATATCTTTGGATCTTCAAACGACTGATATATTTACTAAGGCTCTTTCTTGGCAGCTTCATCAGTTTCTTGTTGGCAAATTGATGCTTCTTGATCAGTCCGCATCAATTTGAGGGGGGATATCAATCAAGAAGGTCTGGAAGCTCAGAAACATACACGCCTGGATACACGATCAGAAGGCACGGCTGTGTATTGTATCAGATAACTTCCAGAAATATACACGGCTGGATACACGGCCCGAAGGCACGGCCGTATGTTGTGTTAGGTACTTCCCAGTAACATACACGGCTAGATACACGGATAGAAGGCACGGTTGTGTATCGTGTCAGGTAGCTGCCAGAAGCATACACGGCTAGAAGGCATGGCCGTGTATTGTGTCAGGTAGCTGCCAAAAGCATACACAGCCTTATACACGGCTAGAAGGCACGGCCGTGTTTTAAATATTTGTTTCGTGACTTAGTTTGTAAATATGGCATGTATATTTTGTATTGTATATTTTAATAGAGGAAGATTTATTTTCCTAGTTTGTAAGATATAGTTGCTTGGAAAGATATCCTCCTAATGTATATACTTGAACATGAATTATGAAAGGCATTCAACCAAAGTTTTACAAAAGTTGTTAACTCTACCATTAGGCAACTCGATAAAAGGTAATCTCAATAAACATAAAGAGGGATGAGGCCAAGAGAGGGGAGTTGTGGAAGCTTAGGAGCCCCAATTAAGATCATCTTGGGATGAAGTTAGACAATGGGTAAAGTGGGGTAACATATCTTTGGAGGGAAAGGCAGTGGCAGATGATTGGCCTCATAACAAAGGCATCACAAATTCAGGTAGAGGGAAATATCATAGTGGGCATTACGAATTCAGGTGGAGGGAAATATCATAGTATGTCACAACTGAGCAGACTTTGAAGGATCAACCTAAGCTTAATGTGTAGTGAATGTAGTTTGTTCTAAGAGTGAGGGGTACTTAGAAGGCGAGTTTAGCCACCCATCAATAAATTGGTTAAGAGTTTATAACACTCTTAAGATGATGACTATGGTAGTCTAAAACCAATTGAGAAGGTTGATACCTTCAAACATAAGAGGGACCATAGTAAAGCCAATTTAGAGTACTCCTAATGAAAGATAGGTTCAAAACAATCCTAAAAAGACTAGAAGAGAAAATTGATTCATCATCCGAAAATGAGTAAAATGTGTAAAGTAAATAATGATCGAATGCCACATGAGCACTCCAAGAGAAGAGAACCTCCCTATCCCATGACATGCACGTGCACGCACATACATATATACTCATATACGCACTCATGCATACACAATGTTCATACATACACACACATGCACACACATTTTCATATACATATATACATATATATGTAGGTAGGAAAGTTTTTAAAAAATATGAGGCATTTCCATGCTTATATGAGCTTCAAGACTGTATAATCCAAAGCCTCTACCAAATAATAAAATGGATAGTAATTACATTATTACTAAATTTAGGTTACAACAGGAATTTATGATAGTCTAAGTAACTAAGAGTAGCGATAAAAGTTTATAACTACTTTCATCCTTAACAATATATGGCTATGAATCTTATTGGTATGTTAAAGAACATTTGAGCGATGCTCATTTGCTTAGAGTCCCAGCCTATCTCATGCTTCTACTACATTAATATGCAAAAAGATTATAAGGAATGAGATCAAGAGGCAATCAAGAGGCAATGGGCTTAACAAGTGTTAAGAGACTCACCTTATGCTACAACATCAATCAGGGTTAACATTCACTGTAAGTGCTATGTATGAATAAGCAAATGCCATTTGTACATCTTTGTCCAGTTCTATATAAAACTAAAGAAAATTATTCCACTTTAGTTTGGATGTTGAGGAGTTGGCTTAGAATAATGCATGACCGCTCACTAAACTTAGGCTCATGCAATATAGCATCCACTTGCTCTACCCAAAAACCTTTTCAAGCTTGTTCCAACCTCACCTCAACCTCTTCTTCTATCACTAAGTTTGGCTTTAAGGCTAGGAAAAAGTGATTTTTCATCTTTCCTAAAGGTCGGTATTTGGTAAGGATTCTAATGCTTCTAGAGGTGCAATGCATGTTTCTTTTTTTTTTTTTTATTCGTAGAGTTTTAAACTTCTTAGAAGTCGTAATTGGCAATAAGTTCAAGAACAAAATATGTTTATTTTTCCTTGGAAAAATAAACATAAAGAGATTTTTAGCCTCACAAATATGTACTTCATTCGTAGAAAGCATTAAACTATCCAATTGATGAGCTCCTCTTTACGAATATTCAAGCTTGTAATCTTCAAGATGTTGAAGGTTTACCTTGTAAGCAATTATGATGTTAGCAAAAAAGGGGGAAAAACATTACGTTATACCCAAGAGCACAATATTAACAACAAATAGCGAGAATTCATCTAAATTTCTTTTTTTCTTTTTTAGATTTAGCTTGAGATGGCTATCCAAACCCTAACAAATCTCCTAGAACATTGATTTTTCGAAACTTTTTTGCAAATCCCATCATCTAATGTCCTCTTTGGTCACTGTCAAGTCTAATTTTGAACTTTCCCATTCCTAATTCGATCTAGACTAGACCCTATGCTCATCTAATATAGATCCTCGACTTGAGTTAGGAACTTCGTTTAATTTTGGAGTCGCCACCCAATTGTTGTTGGGAAAGATTGAATTAAGACTAAAGGAGCGGGTTAGTCTTAATTTGGACCACTAGTCGTCGTGATTTCCTCTTCTCGTTTTTGGTGAAAAGAGGAAAAGGAAAACCATAGTTTCTAAGTTCGGAGGCTAACCTATTAAAACCTTACGGTTGCCACCTAATCTCCTAAAGTTATCTCTATCTAGGAATTTCTTTTATTTTGTTTCTGTTGCTTTGTGTTTTTGAATGAACTATTTGAAAAAATGATTTTTTATTTCATTTTATGGGTTGACCCAAATGGGTGCCTACGTACCTGCTATTCAAGATCAAACAAGCCGTAGTTCGCTTTTCCTGAAAAGATTTAGTGGGTTTGTGGATTTTAATTTTGAAAAATCTCTTTTGATTTATGTTTTTAACATTTTTGGGATTTTTCTAAAAAATCTAAACCTAAGCTTAGTAATTTGATCTTTTTGAAAATAATTTTTGGGGAAAACATCAATTTTTGATTCATTTGAGAAAATGATTTTTCTAAGTGATAAAACTCATTTTTATAATTGTTTTGAATTTTTTATTAATTTTTATGATTTTCTTTGTAATTTTTATGATTTTTTATCATTTTTTCGATTTTTCCTTATTCTTCTATAATTTTTATGAGTTTTCATGATTTTTATAGTTTTTTATTATTTTTTTATGATTTTTTATTAATCTTTCATAATTTTTGTGCATTTTTGTTAAAAATTTTATCCTAAGTTATTATCTATCCTATTTTAAAATCTAAAGTTTTATTGTTATTTTCCTAATATTTTTATTATTATTTTAAATTATTAAATCCTAAAAAAATCTAATTTCTAACATTTTCCTATTTATGGAAACATAAATAAATAAATAACTAACAAATAAATAACAAATTAATAAATAACTAATAAAATAATAAATCAAATAAAAACAAATAAAATAAATAAACAAAATTTGAAAAAAATCCGAAAAATCCGACTTACCTGGATCCGGGTCGGGTCGGTCGGGTTGAATCGGGTCGGATCGGATCGGTCGGACACGGCGGCGGGGAGTGCTCGTTGACGGCGTTCCGGTAGCCTTTTGCAGCGGGTGAGGTGTCGAATCCTAGGTTATCGAGGGTGAGGAATCCAATGGTGGCGGTGGTTTGCTCTAGAAATGCCTCCTGGTGGTTGCTTAGCTCCTGATCGGCGGTCGCGACTTCGATTTCCTCCGGTGGTCTCTGATTCACTCTTTTCTCTCACTTTCTCTCGCTTTTGATCTGTGATTTGGCTTCCTCACTTCATCCTCTATTTATAGGCATTCGAAATCGAGCTAAATAAGCTCAGATTTCCACCGATCGAGGCAAATCGGATCGACGGTTAAATGAACCAACTCTGATTCGTGTAAATCCTTCGATTTGTTGAGATTTGATTCCAATTGGATGATGTTTATCTCAATTTTGTTGAAGATCTATTGAATTTGTGCAAAAAATCGAATCAAAACGGCCGAAATTCAAATTTTTCCCCTCGCCGGTGATCTCGGACTGAGGTTGAAGACAATCACGCGCCCAGTGCGTGCATTCCCTCCAGCCAATCAGATGCTGCCACGTGTCCTGGGTAAATGAAAAAAAAAAAAAGCAAAACGCGGAAGCTGCTTCCCCCGCGTTTCGAACCCGCGACCTCGCACCCGTACGCACCTACTTAGCCACAGCTCGGACCAGCTGAGCTAGCCCATTTTCCTGATTTTGTTTATTTCGCAAATTGCATATATGCAATGCGATTTTTTTATTTTTTTGTATTTTTTGAAATTTCAAAAATTTGTAAAAATTATTTATTCCTTATTATTGCCATTTCTAAAATCATCTTTCAAAATTGATGTGTTTTCCTATTTATTTTTATTTTTTGAATATTTTTATTATTTTTGCTAAATTAGAGAAAAATTTGAAAATTTTGAAAATTGATTATTCTTAATTATTATTTATTCCTAGGGCAAAAATGGGGTGTTTACAGCTGTCCCTTTTTGTAGTAAAGTTTGAAAAACTTAACTACAAAGACAAGAAAGACGCCATTTTTTGCCTCTTAAATAGATAACGCCTTGGTTTAGCTGGTTATTTGGAATTTGGTTTTTGGCAGGAAAATGCTCCAAGAGCTAATAATCCCACGATTTAAAATGGTCCTAACAATTTAGAGTGATGTTCCCTCCCCAAAAAGTGCGTTATGGGCTGACCAATTGGCGATAGGAAAACTCTCACGCATTGTTTAGGAGTGTAGAATAAATGATGATAGGAAGCGTTTTATCAGACTAGCAACCTTGAAAAGAAGATTATCTTAGGAAGCGCCCTTAGGAAGCGCCCCTATGAGCTGGCTACCTGTCAACAGAAGCGTCTGGTTAGACTAGCAACTGTTTGGAAAAATATCTCCGAAAAGTGCTCCTATGAGCTGATTAATCGAGGGAGTCTAGGAAAGTGCCCCTCTTGGGCTAACTAACCTTTGATAAAATGTCTCAAAAAGTACCCCCTATAGGCTGACCTTGAGAACAAATATTTAGGAAAGTGCCCCCTATAGGTTGACTAACCTATGATAGGAATGTCTCAAAAAGTGCCCCCTATGGGCTGACCTTGAGAACAAATGTTTTAAGAAAGTGCCCCCTATGGGCTGACCTTGAGAACAGATATTTAGGAAAGTGCCCCCTATGGGCTGACTAACCTATGATAGAAATGTCTCAAAAAGTGCCCCCTATGGGCTGAACTTGAGAACAGATATTTAAGAAAGTGCCCCCCTATAGGCTGACTAACCTATGATAGAAATGTCTCAAAAAGTGCCCCCTATGGGCTGACCTTGAGAACAGATGTTTTGGAAAGTGCCCCTCTTGGATTGACTAACCTATGATAGAAATGTCTCAAAAAGTGTCCCCTATGGGTTGACCTTGAGAATAGATATTTAGGAAAGTGCCCCCTATGGGCTAACTAACCTATGATAGAAATGTCTCAAAAAGTGCCCTCTATGGGCTGACCTTGAGAACAGATGTTTTGGAAAGTGCCCCTCTTGGGCTAACTAACCTATTAAAGGGGATGTTTAGACAAGTGCCCCACTATGGGCTGACTCATCTTATGCTTTTGAATATGCTTTCTACTGACTAAGCTAAATGATGTGATGCCTTTCATGATGATAGTTATTTATTTTAATATGCTTGTCAATTTATCGTGGATAGCAACCAAACAACCAAACCTTCATGCTGGTTGCTTCTGCTTCACTTCTTCTTATCTTGACATGGGGTTGAAAATCTTGATGTGCTTCCTTTCTTATGCGCAAGGCTCTTTTGACGGTAACGTTATCCTACTAATGCGCTAAGTTCTAATGCTCAAAAGTAGATAGAATTATATTACCAAATACATTGAGATTCATTATCATTTTAGTGTTTATCTTTCATTGGCAAAGTGGTGGGTAATGTGTTTAGGAGTATTTGTTGTGGTGCGAATTGATTTGGATTATTGACCATTCAGAGATATTAACTTTGCTTGTAAAAAATAAAAACTCGACTCAACGAAATTTGTATCAATCATTGGCTTTCATAAACATTGGCAAAATTTCAATTCCCTTGCCTAAGGATAGTACATCTTTACAGCACCTGTGTTAATGGGGTCTCTCAATTCCGGACCATCCATTTAAGTCAGTATCAAAGCACCTCCAGACAGAACCTTTTTCACCACATAGGGGCCTTCATAGTTTGGGGTGAATTTTCCTCTAGAGTCTTGGGCATTCGGGAGAACCTTCCTTAGCACCAGATCCCCTTCTTTGAAGTATCGGGGCCTCATTTTCTTGTTAAACGCTCGGGCCATCCTTTGTTGGTAACACTGGCCATGACATAGTGCAGTAAGTCTTTTTTCATCAATCAGATTCAGCTGATCAAGCCTCTTCTTTACCCAATCTGATTCGGTTAGCTGAGTTTCTGAGAAGATTCTGAATGATGTTATTTCGACTTCAACTGGTAGCACTGCTTCAGTACCATATACCAATGAATATGGGGTGGCTCCCGTAGATGTTCTTATTGAAGTCCTATAAGCCATAAAAGCAAACGGTAACATTTCGTGCCAATCTCTGTAAGTGGTTATCATTTTCTCGATGATCTTTTTTATATTCTTGTTAGCTGCTTCTACCGCCCCGTTCATTTGAGGTCGGTGGGGAGTTGAATTTATGTGGTTTATGTGGAATTGTTGACATAAACCTGTCATCGATTTGTTGTTAAGATTGGTACCGTTGTCGGTGATGATGGACTCAGGAACTCCGTATCGGGCTATTATGTCTCTTTTCAAGAAGCGGACTATTACCCCTTTTGTTACATTGGCATATGATGAAGCTTCTACCCATTTGGTGAAGTAATCAATCGCTACCAGTATGAATCTATAGCCATTGGACGCTGTCGGAGTGATTGGGCCAATTATGTCGATTCCCCACATGGAGAAAGGCCATGGTGCTGATAACAAGTGTAGCTCATTGGGCGGAGCATTTATCCGGTTTGCGTATACTTGACACAGATGACAGTGCTTAACATATTTTATGCAATCCGATTCCATGGTCAACCAATAATATCCTAACCTCATGATTTTTTGGGCCAACATGTAGCCATTCATATGAGATCCATATACTCCTTCATGTACCTCTTTTATCAGTTTGCAAGCTTCATTTTTGTCCACACATCTCAACAAGGTGGTATCAGATGATCTTTTGTAAAGTATAAACCCACTTAGTAAGAAATGGCTTGCTAACCTTCTAAGTGTTCTTTGGTCATTCTTGCTAGCCATTTCAGGGTACTTACTTTCTTGGAGGAAGGTTTTGATGTCGTAATACCAGGGCTTGTCATCTTGTATTTTTTCAATGGTTAAACAGTAGGCGGGCCGACTTTCGATGTCTATTTTCATCGGTTGGACTTCGGCTCCCCCTGTTACCTGGATCATAGATGCTAGTGTGGCTAGTGCATCTGCAAACTGATTCTGAGCTCTCGGGATGTATGTGAAAGTGATTGCCTTGAATTCTTCAATTACCTCTGTCAAGTGTTGATGATATGGTACCAGTTTGGGGTCTTTAGTCTTGTATTCCCCTCTTGTCTGTAGTATGATAAGCGACGAGTACCCGTACACTTCTAATTCACGGATTTCCATTTGACAGGCCATTTTGAGGCCAAGAATGCATGCCTCATATTCCGCGATATTATTGGTATAGGGAAATGTAAGTCGTGTCGCTGCAGGGAATTGAGTGCCATCTGGGGATATCAATACTACCCCAACTCCGCAACCGAATACGTTGGCGGCTCCATCGAAAAACAGTTTCCATTTCGGGTTCTGCTCTATCCCAAAGTCTTCTACCGATATATCTCCCACTGTTAATATATTTTCGTCCGGGAATTAAGCTTGTAGTTCTTGGGAATCTGTCTCGACAGGGTGTTCCGCCAATTAGTCGGCTAAGGCTTGCCCTTTCATCAAGTTCTGATTTATGTATGTAATGTCAAACTCGGATAGGAGCATTTGCCATTTAGAGATTCTCCCTATCAAAGCCGGTTTCTCTGCCAAGTATTTCAAGGGATCATGCTTTGTCAGCAGCTCAATATGATAGTAAAGGGTGTATTGCCTTAGTCGATGCATGACCCAAATTAGCGCACAACAAGTCTTCTCCACTTCTGAGTACCTCTGTTCTCCATCCGTGAACTTCTTACTCAGGTAATATATGGAACGTTCCCTTCCCTCATCATCTTTCTGCCCCAATATGCATTCTATGGATTCAGGGAGTATAGTAAGGTATAAGAATAAGGGCTTCCCTTGCTTCGGGACTATCAAGACCGGAGATTTTATAAGGTAGTCTTTGATTGTCTTGAATGCTTCTTCGCATTCGTCGTCCCATTCTATTGTGGCGTTCTTCTTCAACAGACAGAAAAGTGGCTGGCATTTGTCAGTGAGTTGTGAGATCAAACGAGCTATATAATTTAATCTCCCCAGCAAGCTTCTTACTTCTTTAACGAAGCGTGGGGAAGGTAACTCTAATATAGACTTTACCTTGTCAGGGTCGATTTTAATGCCTTCCTGGCTTATGACAAACCCTAACAATTTCCCCATTGTGACCCCGAAAGTGCATTTCTCTAGGTTTAACTTGAGCTGGAATTTTCTCAATCGTTTAAACAATTTTCTCAGGATATCTATATGGCTTTCTCCTTCTTTAGATTTGGCTATCATGTCATCGACATATACTTCAACCTCTCGATGCATCATGTCGTGAAGTATTGCAACCATAGCTCTCCGATACGTTGCCCTGGCGTTCTTCAAACCGAAGGGCATAACTGTAACAGAAAGTTCCCCATGTTGTGATGAAAGTCGTTTTGGTTTTATCTTCTTCAGCCATTTTTATTTGATTATATCCTGAGAAACCGTCCATGAATGAGAAAAGATGGTTTCCCGCGGTGTTGTCTACTAGAACATCAATGTGAGGTAGGGGGAAGTTATCCTTTGGCGTAGCTTGGTTTAAATCCCGGAAGTCTACGCATACGCGTACTTTTCCGTTCTTTTTCATAACAGGGACTATATTTGCTACCCATTCTGGGTAGTCGGATACTTCGATGAACCCCACTTCTAGCAGTTTCTTAACTTCCTCCTTAATCTTTAGCAAGATGTCAGGCCTAAATCTTCTCAGTTTTTGTTTTTTAGGTTTGACATCTTCCCTTGTGGGAAGCCTATGAACCACTATTGATTGGTCTAATCCTGGCATGTCACCATATGACCAGGCAAACACATCCGCGTATTCTGTTAATAGCTCGGTTATCTCACATTTTTGCTCGACACTCAAATTGGTCCCGATTTTGAGGTTTTTAGGGTTTTCCATGCTTCCTAGATTTACTGTCTCCACTGGCTCGTCGATCGAAATTCCGCTTTGTTCATGTTTTTGCCAATTTTCTTGTATTATTTCGTGATCAAGGATATCGCCTTCAATAACTGACCCAGCAGCGTTGGAAACGATATCAGCGTTTTTATTTTCTACCTGCGCGAAATATCCCCAATGTTCAATGGTAGGAGATCTGGGTAAAGTAAAAATGAAAGCATATATATAAGAAGAAAAACATACTGTAATTGAATTGATAAAGAGTCTCAAAAATTTGTTCAATAACTATTCTCTACTTTTGAGCTAACCTAGAGCTATTGATAGGATAACAAAACCAATTGTCCAGAGCCGAATGCTGGTTGGACGTGCGAGGGGTTGGTTTCCCTTTGCTGGCGTCACCTTCGTTTATCCGAAGCTCTTGAACGATATTTGCCTTTCGGAAAGATTGTTAGAGAGGTGGGATGCACATCTGGGTGTCGATCGGCTTCCCCTTCATTCTGCCTTTGACACCTCTTGCTTGTGCTTCTTCTTCGGCTGTAGGAACGTACCCCAGTCCAAACGTCCCTTGCTGCCCCTCTTTAAACTAAAGGCCCTCCTTATTGGTCACTACGTTCACTTCATTGAAAATTTGTAGTCCCAGGTCTTTTGAACCTTCCTCCTCGATATATGGTATGGCAATCTCTTTATATATGGCGTAATCCTGCTCGCCAAGTACAGTGACTATCTGCCCGTTTGCAATGAATTTGACCCTTTGGTGGAGACTAGAGGGGATGGCTCCAGCAACATGTATCCAGGGTCGTCCCAAAAGCAAGTTGAAAGATCTTGGGATGTCAAGTACCTGGAAAGATATGTGGAATACTTGTGGACCAATTTCCACTGGTAGGTTGATCTCCCCTACTATATCTCTTTTTGACCCATCAAAAGCTCTAACCACCGTGGAGCTGGGTTTTATGTTGCTTGGATCGACCCCCAATAAGTCGAGAGTTGCCAATAAGCAAACGTTGAGGGACGATCCGTTGTCGATGAGTACCCGGGAGACAATGGTGTCATTGCACCTGACCACTATGAATAGCGGTTTGGTATGTTGGTCTCCCTCTGCTCCTAGTTCTTTTGGAGAGAAAGATATCTGGTCCATTGTAAAAATAGAATCCGCCACATGACTTATCTTGTCTGTAGCGATGCCTTCTAGTACTTGAATTTGTTTGAGCACTTTAAA
Organism: Laguncularia racemosa; assembly: GCA_037954665.1. Classification (NCBI taxonomy): domain Eukaryota; kingdom Viridiplantae; phylum Streptophyta; class Magnoliopsida; order Myrtales; family Combretaceae; genus Laguncularia; species Laguncularia racemosa. Next base: position 691,372 of record JBBMOL010000108.1, read on the forward strand.
GAGTGCTTCCCTGTAGGGCTCGGACGCTGTAAGAAGGCCCATGAGTGATATCTATGCTGGAACTTTATTTAGTTGTTTCATTATCTTGTATTCACTTGCCTTGACCATCTTTGTAAACGCAGCGAGTCCCTCTTCCTCTTCCTCTTCCTCTCCTTTCTCCACGCTAGGCTCTTTAGTCGGGCTTTTATACTTTGGATCGTATATTCTCCCAGAGCGGGTGATTCCTCCCACCATAGGAGGTCACTCTTGTTCGATGGCCCGATAGTCGAAAGGTGCAGCCTTGTAACTTTCCGCCGATATCGGGACATTAAATACATATCTTTTCCTTGGGATTTATATCTCAGCTGGTTGTCCCTCATAACACTTTACAACCCTGGGCTTTTGATGAGAATTGATCATGTTTATAATCTTCTCCTCTTCCTTTGGAGGGTTGTCTTCCTTCTCAAATTCTGGCCCCCATCCGCTAGGCAGCCCATACTCAGTTAGGGTGTAAGAATAGTTTACCAAGTATTCGAACCTCCCGTGTGATTCTCCCAAAGTGTCGACTGTTGGGTCTCCGGCTAACCATCTTCTTTTAATGTGTGCCTTTGGTGCTTCTTCTGGCGCTTGATAGGGTTGTTTCTTCTATTGGTCTGTCGTCTTCTGCTTAGGGGCTTCCTTGGGAGTTGACTCCTCAGATGTGATCATGTTAACGGTGGGCTTATGATTGGACAGCGGGTTGGTGTTGACATTGGGTGCTGGGGTGTTCACAAAATCCAGCTGTATGATTCCTGCATCGATTAAGTCTTGGATCTTGAGCCGGAGCCTCCAGCACCTATCTGTAGAATGCCCCTCCTAACCCATATGGTAGTCACACTTGAGGCTTGAGTCGAAATTCTTGGGCTTGTACCGGTTGTTGGGGATCTCGAAGCTGATCAAGTTGTTTGCCCTCAACCGAGCAAAGACCTGACTGAGCAGTATGGGGATTGGAGTAAACTGCCTTGGTATCCTAGCGGCCTGGGTATGACCCGTCGTAGATTGTTGGGCTGGGGTACTCATGGTCTGGAATGTCACACGAGTCCCAGTTTTTTCTACCTTACCGGAATGGACTGTGCTAACGGTAGACTCCTTAGCTCTGTTTCCTCCTAAGGGCCTTTATGTTGGTGTAACCCTGGGAGGATCCATTGTTTGGAGTCTGCCGATGGTGATGGCGTTTTCAATCTGACATCCTGCAGCTACCACCTCTGCAAAGCTGGATGAGGTCTGGCCTACCAGATGTGAAAAGTAGGTCTTGTCCAAGGTGTTGACAAATATGGATGTCAGCTCCTTCTCAGAGATTGGGATTGCTGTTTTAGTGGCCTGGGCTCTCCAGCGCTGGGCATATTCCCTAAATGGCTCAGTATGTCTTTTCCGTAGACTTCCCAGATCAATCACAGATGGGGCGACTTCAATATTGAACTTGTATTGGTCATAGAACGCCCGGGCTAGCTTTTCCCAGGTGTTGATACTGTTGAAGTCCAGGTGGGCGTACCAGATTAATGTAGGGCCTGTGAGGCTGTCTTGGAAGGTCTGGATCATGAGTTGGTCGTATTGAGCATACTTGCTCATCTTTCGGGCATATAGCCTGGTATGCATTTTGGGGCACCCGGTCCCATCGTATTTTTCAAACTCTGGGGTCTTGAACTTCTCAGGGTATACCTCTTCCCTGTACACTGGCAGACTGGTGATCCCGGCCTGCTCGAAACCGTCAGGACCCTCGATTGTTTTCATCTTATCATGGAGCTGCTGGAAGAGTCTCTTTTCCATCTCCTTCTGTTTCTCTTCCATCTCTCTCTTCAAGTCGTTAGAGGATGGCCCCTGGTTGATATTCGGCTCATATTCAAAAGCCGGGTTGAGGTGGGAATTGATTTCTTCATACTCCGGAGGCTGTCCCTCCACTGCTTTCCCTTTCCTGGCCCCTGAATGTTCTTCCTGGGTTGGCTGAGTGGTGCGAAGGAGGCTGATGCTTTCAGTTAGGAGGTGGACCTGGGCAGCCAATTGTTGGACCGTTTGTTCTAAGGATACGATCCTGGAGTCTGAGGCAGCTTCAGCATTTGTGTTGTTGCGGTTGTCGTACTGTTGGCCATTTTTGTTCTTGAACGTATGCAAATTGGGCTTCTGGAAGGGTTCGGTTGCTTGGGAGCTATCTTGATACCTGGCGCGCATTTTGTTTTTTTTTTCTTTAGTGTAATGTATGCAAAATGCTATGCATGTGTCACACAGATGCTAAAAAAAAAAAAAAAAGGTTGACAATTGATTGATGATGTAATATTGAAACTTTCACACTTTTATTAATATTGGAAATTTTGGAGTTCAAAAGAAAGATTACAAATGATGATCTATTTCCTAGCTCTTTTGGCCTTCTGTTGTGGAGACAACGGCTTCTAATTCTTCGACCCTGGCTTTGGTCTTGAGTGGGAGTGATCTCGCGTGGCCCAATGAAGAAAGCCGCGGGCTCTATTTCTCATAGGTGGAGCATAGTCCGTACCAAAGGCAAATTCACCTCTATCTTTGTTAGTGAGAGGATGGGCCCTATCTTTCGTTGGATGACACCCTGCTCCTCTGGATTGTACAAGGTAAACCAGTGGTCCAGTACCAACTTTGGGTCCAAAGGTTTGTACACCCGAATCTCTTTGCGGAGGAGACGGTCGACTGCAGTGCTAGCCATCTATTACAACAAGAAATTTTCCTGATTACAACCAGAACTATAACATTACAGGGAAATCGATCTGAACTCCATTGAATAAAACAACAAATATTACATCATCGACAATTGTCAACCCATGATGTTATGTATGAAAATAGGTTGGTTCTAACTAGTCCCCAAGCTCTATGGCCTCCCGCATTCTCGGAGAAATGGATATCGGGCCATATCGAAGCATTGGGTGGGGTAGCCTAATCGGTCCCGAACAGTGATCAACTCACTTCGCCCGAAACCTACACAATGGCTCCCCGTCTTAGGGTTCTAAGACGGTCCGGGTTCGACCGCATCTATTCACACAAACATGTGCATGCATGCAGACCCCAAAGTAACTTAGCTAATCCCTGAAAAGTTAGCAATAGAATAATAATTGAAAGGCATTTCTTTAAAAGAACATCTTGAGGAGATTCAGGTGGCTAGCCTACTAGAATGAGGGTCCCCAGTGGACTCGCCATCCTGTCGAGTCTAATTTTGAATTTTCCCATTCTTAATCCGATCTAGACTAGACCCTATGCTCATCTAATATAGATCCTCGGCTTGAGTTAGGAACTTCGTTTAATTTTGGAGTCGCCACCCAACTTTTGTTGGGAAAGATTGAATTAAGACTAAAGGAGCGGATTAGTCTTAATTTAGACCACTAGTCGTCGTGATTTCCTCTTCTTGTTTTTGGTGAAAAGAGGAAAAGGAAAACCAGAGTTTCTAAGTTCGGAGGCTAACCTATTAAAACCTTACGGTTGCCACCTAATATCCTAAAATTATCTCTATCTAAGAATGTCTTTTATTTTGTTTCTGTTGCTTTGTGTTTTTGAATGAATTGTTTGAAAAAAATGATTTTTTATTTCATTTTATGGGTTGACCCAAATGGGTGCCTACGTACCTGCTATTTGGGATCAAACAACTCGTAGTTCGCTTTTCCTGAAAAGATTTAGTGGGTTTGTGGATTTTAATTTTGAAAAATCTCTTTTGATTTATGTTTTTAACATTTTTGGGATTTTTCTAAAAAATCTAAACCTAAACTTAGTAATTTGATCTTTTTGAAAATAATTTTTGGGGAAAACATCAATTTTGGATTCATTTTAGAAAATGATTTTTCTAAGTGATAAAACTCATTTTATAATTTTTTTGAATTTTTTATTAATTTTTATGATTTTCTTTGTAATTTTTATGATTTTTTTATCATTTTTATCATTTTTTATCATTTTTTCGATTTTCCCTTATTCTTCTATAATTTTTATGAGTTTTCATGATTTTTATAGTTTTTTATTATTTTTTTATGATTTTTTATTAATCTTTCATAATTTTTGTACATTTTTGTTAAAAATTTTATCCTAAGTTATTATCTATCCTATTTTGAAATCTAAAGTTTTATTGTTATTTTCCTAATATTTTTATTATTATTCTCTACATTTTTATTATTTTTTTATTTTTATTTTTATTATTTTTTAAATTATTAAATCCTAAAAAAATCTAATTTCTAATATTTTCCTATTTATGGAAACATAAATAAATAAATAACTAACAAATAAATAACTAATCAAATAATAAATCAAATAAAAAAATAAAATAAATAAACAAAATTCGAAAAAAAATCCAAAAAATCCGACTTACCTGGATCCAGGTCGGGTTGAATCAGGTCGAAGCAGGTCGGGTCGGATCAGTCGGACACGGCGGCGGGGAGTTCTCGTTGACGGCGTTCTGGCAGCCTTTTGCAACGGGTGAGGTGTCGAATCCTAGGTTATCGAGGGTGAGGAATCCAATGGTGGCGGTGGTTTGCTCTAGAAACGCCTCCTGGTGGTTGCTTAGCTCCTGATCGGCGGTCGCGACTTCAATTTCCTCCGGTGGTCTCCGATTCACTCTTTTCTCTCACTTTCTCTCGCTTTTGATCTGTGATTTGGCTTCCTCACTTCATCCTCTATTGATAGGCATTCGAAATCGAGCTGGATAAGCTCAAATTTCCACTGATCGAGGCAAATCGAATCGACGGTTAAATGAACCAACTTCGATTCGTGTAAATCCTTCGATTTGTTGAGATTTGATTCCAATTGGATGATGTTTATCTCAATTCTGTTGAAGATTTGTTGGATTTGTGCAAAAAATCAAATCGAAACGGCCAAAATTCGAATTTTTCCCCTCGCCGGCGATCTCGGACTGAGGTTGAAGACGATCACGCGCCCGGCACGTACGTTCTCTCCAGCCAATCAGATGCTGCCACGTGTCCTGGGTAAATGAAAAAAAAAAAAAAAAGCAAAACGCGGAAACTGCTTCCCCCGCGACCTCGCACCCGTACGCACCCACTTAACCACGGCTCAGACCAGCTGAGCTAGCCCATTTTCCTGATTTTGTTTATTTCGCAAATTGCATATATGCAATGCGATTTTTTTATTTTTTTGTATTTTTTGAAATTTCAAAAATTTGTAAAAATTATTTGTTTCTTATTATTTCCATTTCTAAAATCATCTTTCAAAATTGATGTGTTTTCCTATTTATTTTTATTTTTTGAATATTTTTATTACTTTTGCTAAATTAGAGAAAAATTGGAAAAAATTGAAAATTGATTATTCTTAATTATTATTTATTCCTAGGGCAAAAATGGGGTGTTTACAGTCACATAAACTCCTCCAATTTGCATTACTCCAATATTTGCAAGAAAATAAATATAGCATAATCTAAGGGTGAGCAAGTATCCTACTAAAGTCTAGAACCCACTCTTTTACATGGCTGGATAAATTTTAGGTGTAGTTATTGAAAGTCACAATATAGATTCCAATTCCATTTTTCTAGAATCTACTCTCATACGATGGATACAAGGTATAACATCTTCATAATTTGTATGTATCATAAAATCTATACTTTAAGGTATGTAGGGTACAAGTTCTAAGCTTGCCTATACCTATCTTACAAAAATTATTAATTAATAATATTAAACATAGCAAAATATAATATTTTTAACTTAACTCGTGCTCAAGACCTACGTCCATTGGTTCTTGTATTAATAAAAATATTACAATTAATTTGTACTATTATTTATTTAAAACAAGCGAATGTAGACTTTATGATAAATTGCAATTTGCAAACACCTCATTTTTGCCCTTTTGAGTTTCTTCTTTTTTTTTCTTTTTTATCAATTAGACTTTAATAATGGTAATAATAATAATATAAAAAATAATAATGCAATTTTATTTTATTTTTGTTTCTATTTTTTTAGGGAATAGTCAATTGGAGCCTCAATTCAGCCTAAGCTGAATTTGGTGTTTGAAATTGGTTCTAGCTAATTGGAAGTTTAAACTTAATTTTAAGTACACAACATTTCAAAGCATAGGCCTAGTGGCCCATTGGAAAATACACACATGCACAGACCTCAAGTCAAGTGTTTGAATCCCAAGTCAAGCATATTTTGACTAGAAAACACATCTTGAAGATGCATTTTTTCTATCTTCTACCTCTAGATAAAACTCTAACTTAACACACTTTCCTCTTTGGTCAACCCCATTCTAGTTAAATTTTTTTTTCCTTTTTTTTTTCATAATTTTGCTAAATCATTGGTAAAAATATGAAGACCACATTGTCTTTTATGCATTTAACATGATAATCGTGCCAAATACATATGATTAAGTGGTCAAATTCATGAAAAAAAATCAAGGAAAGTTAGCATGTGCAAATCAAGCTTTATACATTTTTTTTTCCTTAACATTAATTTTCAAAGCTTCTAATTGTTTGTTTTGACAAGAATAATCACTAGAGAATCATTGTTAATTATCAATCGTTTCAAATTTGGGTAAAATTCATAAAATATTCCAACATCAAATCAGGGGATTTAATTTGCTAATTCAAGATCATTGATCACATTCCTTCTCCAAATCAAGCTCCCACAGTATAATGAGGACTCAAACAAACGTTCCCAAGATAAATAATCATCCATTCTTCCCCCTAGAAGCAAATATGAGCTCTCTTTCTCTCTCTTAGGGTTTCAACATTGAAGCTTTTCTTCTCTCTAAAGTTGTACTCTGTTTGGTGGTTTTCATGTGAAACCACCATCCACCAAAACCCTAACCCACCACTTTAAACCACTCAAAACCACCCTAACCAACACTACCCAAACCACCCATCGCCAACCACTTCTCTAATCAAACTCTACTAGTAACCTACTAGCACTACACTACGGCAAAGCCATCCATTGACACCTAATAAGCCCCACCAACGCTTCCATAACTTCAGACCACCACCGTATTATGTTGCATGCACTAGGTGACTTATCACTGCCATCAATGCGACCGATGATCTGAATTGGACCTAAAGTCCAACCTATATCCTTTCTCCGACTTGCTTATGTGTTTTAAATTTAGGACCAAGTGTGTGTGTGTGTTTTGGTTCTTTTATTTATTTATTTTCTTTTCTGTTAAATAAAGCAAGTAATAAACAAAGAAATATGGTATGAACCATGGAACTATTTGTAAATTTTTTATGCAAATCGAATTAATCAGCTAATAATTCTTTAAATGCAGAGAGCTACCTGAATGTAAATATTGGGGAAATGATGCTTTTATATTATTTTTCTCTCCAAATTTTTTGCAGTCACTTAGAGAATATATAGTGACTATGGTAGATACAAAGATTCTCCTAAAATTATATTTACTTTGGATATGTAACATGTCACATACCCCATATGCTACACAATCACAAGAAATGACAAAAAAGGAATAACATATCCATATGTGTGTAATATAGCCCATAGGCTTATTTAAGTAACATGGCCTAGTTGAAATTACATCGACTAGCCCAACCCAATTGATGAGATAGAGGTACTAACAAATAGGTACATAGCGAAATGGGATAAAAATTGGTCGATCATGATTTCTTGATTTCTAGACCTTATTTCGAAGGAAATGAGCTAACTTGAAGAAGTCAAGACCCAATACTGTGTTATGCTGTTTTCAAGGCAAGTTCCTTCGTTTGGTCTCTTAAACAGTCAAATTTGCTATTTTTTATAAATTTTATAACTTTTTATAGATACTTATGTTTTGAGTTTTATTATGGTGTTATATTTTTCTTTTAATTTACTATGTGTCCTTAAGTTTTAGGCATTTTTATTTTTGACAATTTTTAGGCATTTCTATTTTTGGAAAATTTTTATGTTTTATTTTTGCCAACTTTGTGCCTATTATTATTTATATGCCCTAGGGCATTGAACAAAAAAACGATGGAGTATTATCAAAATTTTAGAGTCGTCTTTGCTCTATTTCTTCCATTCTCAAACTCGTAGAATTGTCAAATTTAAATGTCAATTATCTAGAAATTCATATAATCAATTGATATTTAAAAATCACACACTAGATATTCACATAATCAACGGTTTGTGATAAAATCCTATTTTAATCTCAAATGTTACGCTGTGTCACCAACTTGCACCCCAATCCACTCTACCTTCCTAACATGCCTTCAAGTTTACCCTTCAACTCATTCAACAAGCTCACTTTAACTCCATTAGACTTCTTCTTCTCATGGAACCCTAAAATCAATTCCAACCACTAATCAAAATAAAAATTTTAAAAAATTGTAATAATTACATCACCCTTTTCGTTTAAACTTTTTTTTTTAAATAAGTATATACATAAAGTTAAATTTTAAGTTTATTTCTAAATAGATAGTCTTTCAATTTCTTTAAATAAATAGGAAAAAATAAAAAACTTAATAATAATAATAATATAGCTAAATATTGAATAGATAAAATAACAACTTAGGAATTAAATTATGTGAATTACGGCAATTCCAATCTTAGCTAGCAGATACATAAGCACCTCAAGGCGACCTCAACAATAGAAAATAGTTAGGTTCCTTAGTAAAATAGTTTTATACTCTACTTAGTTTTATTAGACGCGTGTTTTGATAAAATGATTCAAAATTTGAAAGGTTAAAATAGTAAGTATAAGGTTTTAATATGATAGTTTCCGAATTCGAAATATTTGGTTTTTCTTCAAAAATTGCTCCTATATATCAATAACTAAATTAAGACTAACTACTCAATTAGTCTTAACTTAATACTTTTTCCAACCCCGATCGGGACAACTCCTCTTTTCAAATAAATAAAAGAAATCATATTTTTTTTCTAATATTAGTCGAAGGTTTATACTAAATGAGCATAGAATTTAATGTAAATCAAATAAGAAAAAATTAAAATCAAATTTTAGGCTAGACAATTGTGATAAATTGTTTAGAATTATATTGTTAGGTTCTTAATGTATGCCTTCATGAGAAATGTGTGATTAAATCATTGGAAATTACCATATTGATAAATGTACTAATTACAAATACATGAAGAAATTGGTACAATATTAGATAATTTACCTAAAAAACTTTACATTATAAAAATATAACAAAAAATTCATAAGTTCCACAAGATACTCTATATCTTAGATCATAAAAAACATTTTTAGAAAATTTGTTGTGTGACAATAAAAGCTTAATAATTGTCGAATATTACAATAGCAACATTAAGAGAGTATAGATTAGCATCTTGTAGTGATAAGTGACAATGGAAGGCAATGACCACTAGTAATGGTAGTTAGCAACCATGGAAAATGAGACAAATTATATCATTTTTTTCTATAAAAATGAAAATCATTTTTCCTATTATTCATTAACATTTCCCATAATAGCTAACCACCACCAATTAATAGCTCAACCTTTACTTTTTACCATTAGTTGCTATTAAAAGTTATTACTAATCACAATCTCTTAAAATTATTATAACAATATTTGATAGTTGTTTTAATTATAACAACTATGGAAAACAGGTTTTGAAAACATTTTGCACGAAACAAACATATCCTAAAGATATTGACATTAAATATAGTTTTCTCATACACTTCACTTCATACAACATTTAGGAATATGAAAAAACAAAAAGATCATATGATGTATACAATTAATTAATTCAGAACTTTGGTTATATTTTCTATTAGAGAAATGTTCTCATTGTAGTCTTAGAAATGCCATAAGAGGATCATATACAATTTGATTGGCATTTTCACCCATGACAAAGTCTGCATGAGCATAATCATCTCCATATTGAATCACAAGCTTGTCTCCATCATGGTCTTTCAAACCATCCAGCAAGAGTTGCACATCTTTAACATCGGACAGTGCATCAGCTCCACCATAGCTGAAGAAGAGAGGGAGATCATTAGGAATGCTAGTCATGTTGTACAATGGAGGAGTTGGCTGCCCATAGTGCTTCATGTTCTGGCCTTCATCGCCATAATCATACATTGAGATTGTCCCTTCTCGGACCACTGCTCAAGAATCACAAGTTCAATTTTAGCTAAATCTAATTAAGGGAATGTCAACAGCAGAACAATGCAAATTTCTTTGAACGCCATTATCTAGTTTTAATGTTGCAGAGTTAGGCCATTACAGGGATAATAATGTCATATATGATCTTTTCTAAACTCTGAGCACATCACTGTTCTCCTGGAACGTGTTCGATCCTTACATATGACCAGTACCAGCACTTCTGTATCAAATTATTTCTAATATAAACTACTAGTGATGCGTGCATATAAAGGAGGTCAGCAATCAAAATCTGGTGCTGCATTTATGCATTTCGTTTGTTAACAGTATGTTGTAAACTTACTCTGTGATAAATGAACCATATTCTTTGTTGATGTTGCCTGAGGCTCATTATCAAGAAAAACATTCACAACGGAAGGGTTCAGGCAGCAATTTTGGCCTGTAGACAGATGCAAATGGACCTGGTGTCATCCTTAATTTCAAACTATTTTTCTTTTCTCAAGTCAGCAATTTGGGAGAAAACTTATTACCTGTAAAAGATGTAAGCAAATCTGTGCAGTCAACTCCAGATTTGCTGCATATACTTCTAAGTAGTTTTCCCACTGCATCCCTGATTGAATTAAGGAAAGAATGATATTAGTAGTCTGATAGAAGATGCTGCAGTAAGAATTTAGCAAGCACTCGAAAGCTAAACTGCTGCAATAATTATATAATTATGCATAGTCAATATTGATCAGACTAAGCAAATTCATGGATGCACTACTAAGGGATAATCACAATGGAGTGGACCTGCGCTTATTTTAAAATACAAATAAAGGATGTGTGTTTTTAAATAGTGCAAACTGGGGATGAATTTTACATGGAGCTAGCTTTCTCACCCTTTTGGATTGAATTCATCAAGACCTAACCAGTATAAAGCCTGTTATAACAGTAATATCTTGTTAGATTTCAGTCATTGGGACATCAATATGGACTAAGGGGAAAAAAGGGTATTACATCTGCTATGAACTTGTCAGCTGCATTTCGCCCAAGAGGGGAGGTCATCTGACCTAAATACGCAATTGGGCTAAGTAATGCAGCCGATCTCAACATGTTCAATAGCTGCTCCTTGGAGAAAGCAGCTAGAGCAATCAAAGTTCCCTGCAACAGAATTTTCATAATTGGTCAGACTTAAGGTACTAAATCCATTTATCACAATGAGAGAAAGTTGTTGAATTCTAGTGCACCTGGGAGTGTCCAACATAATGTAGTTTCTGCCTGGTGTGGTCGTGGACATACTGGAATGCAGCAGGAAGATCATATGCTACCATTTCATCCCATGACCAGTCCCAGTAGGCCTAAACTCAACATTAAAAATTTTGATGTGGTAGCAAATAATTAACCAGTAAATATAAACCACAGTAGATCTAACAGGCATAAGCATTTAAATCAGCTGGTTATGGATCAAAATTTTAAATAGTCTCAAAGCAACATGTCCTCAATTCGAACTTATATGTACCCATTCCACCCCTATTTAACTAATTAAACCAAACTGGCATGTATTGAAATTACCGGATCATTGGGATCTAGTGACATATGACCACGGCTGTACTTGGTTCCCCTAGAGTTGGCAATCCAAACATCAAAACCATTATCTGCTAATAGAAATGCTAGTGATTTCTGTGGAGGCAATAGCAGCCATGTAATACCATCCTGTCATAAATCCAAAGCGTGTTACCTTTAGTGATGAACAATAATCAAAGAATGCCCTGTTACAAGACCAAATTCCACCCGCAACCAACCATCAAAACCCCATGTTGCAGTAAAACCGGTGGCCTATTCGTGGGTGTACCGCCTGAACGTCCTAATGGAATTCTCTGCAAGCTGAGAATAAAACCATCCTGTGTTGTTACCTGAAAACCAAGTAATCAATCAACTACTAATCGTTGGCTGACTTACCATTTATTAAAAATATTAAGTGACTTTATGCGAGAATTACTGTATGTTCTTCACATGTATAGTCCTGTGGCTCCACCATTAAGCTGCATATACTATCATCAGCTAACCTTCTCACTGCTCTATCTGAGAATAATTTTTCTCTAGTTGTAGTCACTGACCCACAATAAAGAATCAACAGAAAAATGATTTTAATTACTCTGGCCATTTGATTTTCAAGGTTAATTTGTCTACTATCTACATTGTATATTCGCTTTATACGATTTTGGAGGCACCCGTGTAAAACACAATTTAGCATCCTTGTGTCGGTACACCGAAATCATGGTTTGAATAAAATATATTCTGGGAAATAAATTTCTTCAGGAAATCTCTTTGAAAATGAACTAAACATGTGTAGCAGCTAAGGACAAAGCCACACATATTTTTTTATCTCACTTTCCTTGTTTTAGTCTACAAATGGTCAATTTAATCAAACATATCAGACAAAGCATGTGTTACAGGATAGTATGTTTTGTGACGATGTTTTTGTCTCATTCCAAGAGTCGAAGACATAAGTCCAAATGATCCATAGGAAATTAAGACCATTCGGATTCTCATCAATTAAATCTCTGGAGAGAATGATCCAAAAAAAAAAAAAAGAATAAATATACAAGGAAGCATCTCTCAGTGATTTTCCTGAAAAATTGATGTAAGAACTAGTTTTTCAGACAATATCCTGTGGAAGATAATTTACTAACCGTGAATATGTAGTGTAGCCCTGTGACAATTGCAGACGCGCTTCGACTGGTACTTAAATTGATTGAACAGACTGGACCGGAGGGAAGGACAAATTTGAGTATGTCTTACATTGTGATGAGACTCTGGGGTCTCTAGAGCCCGAATAGTGAAAAAAGGGGCAAAAGCAAAGCTGGATGCATCGGTTGGAGTGGGGCGCCTCAGGTATGGACGCAGACTTGTAGAAGGGCTGGTGGGGGCTTTGATGGTGGGGCGCCTGATTATTTATTCAAGTCGGTATAGAATTATTTATAGATAAATGTCCATCTATAGTTAGAATTAGGATAAATGTTATATTTAATATTTAAAATTTATTTATTTTTATAATTAATTATTTAAATTTAAAAATATTAATTTATTACTTATAAAACTTTCAATATTATTTATAATACTTAAATATAGTAGTTAGTTATAAAAATAAATAAAGTTTAGAAAGTTTATTGTAAAAATGTGTAAAGTCTAAGTAGTTAATTGTAAAAATAGGCAAAATTAAGGTTACAAATTAATATATTGAAACTTTCAATAATTAATTATAAAAATAAACAAAATTCAAGTATCAAATGTAACATTTATCCTTAAAATTATGATACTTTTTATGTTAAAAAAGGATTGCATTAAAAAATATAATGTGAATTTTTGAACATATGATAAAAATAAGTTTTGTTTTTTGAAAAATTATAACGAGTTACTATAATACTTATAATTATAATTTACATTATAATTATTGCTTAATAAGTAGTATGCTCAGAGAATCTTATTCAATTGAGTAATACTTTCAAATGAATGAAAGTTAATTTTATTATATTTACTTCAAAGCTTATTGTATATGTCAACTCAACAGTTTTATTACTAAAATGGTTTTATAAAAATATATGAAAAGTATTCAAATTAATTATAACTTAAAGTACAACTCTATTATTGAAAAAAATAGAGATGAAAATTTGCTATTGGAATCATGTGAAAAAAAAGGGAAAAAAATTAAAAAAAAACGGAGGAAAAAAACAAGGCAAAGAGAAATAAAAAACAGTTTGTATCAGTCAATGAAGAAATGAGTCTAGTAAAAATTGAACCTATATTTTTAAGAATTCAAAAGAAAGTACTAGCCACTTGCTATATCTCTTAACATGCCACTTATTGCTTTTAAAAATATAAGTCTACTACAACTTTTTTTTCCCTTTTTTAAATAGTTGTAATGATTATTTTTTTTTTTTTCAAAGCTTGAGAGGTCAAGGCTCCTTTCAACCAACCAACTAACCTATCCCCGAGATGATCAACCATAAAGAAAGGGTAGCTAAGCACTAACCCCTTACTTCACTAACCCATGGTAGTGGTTAATGGGAATGAGCATAAGGCATGTTCAATTCATTTTCTAAGTTTATGGTGCCTAACTATCAAGTGTTAGTATTTAGGGCCTTTGTAACTCCCTATATATATGTTATTATTATATATTATGAAGTGTGTGAAAGAGCCACATGAATCCTAGGAGAGTCGATTGTGGGATTACTATTCAAAGTGGTTCTATACAATTACACTATATGTAATCTTGCTCATGTTTTTCACCCTAATATTTTGGGATTTACATACTAAATATATGTGTATAACAACAAATACTCACCTACTTGTGCTCATAGCTCGATCAAAGGTCAAGAATGTAATGTGGTAAGAAAACAAAAGTAGTTTCTATTAAGTGATATGTGAATTGCTTAGTAATGTTAATTAAAGCCTTAACGAAGTAGTATCGAATCCAACGTTAGTAAAGTAAGCTTGGAACCATGGTGGCTAGAGCAAAGCTTAAGCTAAGGTGTAGATTAGCTAGAGCTTAAAGGTAGCACAATAGTACTATGTTTGTGACACATGTTAAGAGTTGGTTATAGCAAGAGAAGATCAGGGATTTAAGATTTGTGATTTGCATACTAAAGAGTAAAGTAGGCCATCAAGGAACTTGGAGGAAATAGTTATTTGCTAATAGCAAGAGCATCATGGTGCAACCAAACTTGTTAATGTAATGGATGGGAGTCAAGTTGAGTTTGAGCACAAGTGTTATGCTAGAGGTACTAGCAAAGTAGGTGGTGGTAAGTTTAAGATGTACTTAATTTGCTCTCTTGTGTTTTTGATCTATAGGTATTGGAAGCAACTTATGAGCTAGGATAATCAAACGATAGATGGGATCTAGGGGCAATGAGATTGTAAGAAATCTAATTGCTTAGGATCAATCAAAGTCTAGTGGTTGTAATTGTTATGGACAAGAGTCTATTGTCTATGATCTAGTTTCATTACCAATAGAATTGTCCATGAAGCATAACTAATTCAAATGCAGATCAATAAGTGTGAAGCAGTGGCTAATGTGTCAATAGCTAAGGTAGAGAATGATGGTGATGATACATGATCCTAACTAGCGAAGGAGTTTTAAGAGTGCATTTCACATATGTTGTGGGGAGATTGGTTTCAAACTTATGAACTCTTGCAACACAATTTTGTGTAAATTGGTGATGGGAAAAAGTTGGAAATTACCTATTTATGTGTGGTCAAATTCAAGTTGCAAGTTTAATGTATGTACACACTATGTTAAGTGTAAGGTAGTATCAGGATTGTCCTACATAGATTTACCTTTTGGTTTAATGGATTGCGCTTGAACACCATAGTATAGCGAAATCTAATTATGATGCTCTATCTTAGAAGTATATTTTAAGGTAGAGGATCCTATTGATGCAATTAGTTATGGGAAAATAACTAGTTGTTTGACATACATCGAATATGTCATTATACTTCAAACAGGATTTGGATGAAGTTTGATGGTGAATGAGTCTAGATGAAGCTAAAAGCTTAAGAGGTCTAAGGAAATTGGAGCTAAAAGTCCAAGAAGTAATCGATATGCATACTAGCTATGACATGTCCTCTAAATGGAATATTTTGTAGGTATTGACATGTTGAAGTAATAGTTAACTCGTCGAGACAAGGTCGATCCATAGGGAAGGAAATGTAATTGTCCAAACTAAAAGTTATATTAAGTATTCTTGAGATAATTTAAAAGCATGTTACAAAGTTACCAATTAATTAATTAATGGATGCATGCTAAGATTAAAGGAAATCACTCTCGGTATCATAAATAAAGATAAAGTTCAATCATTTGTATGACTAAGTGGGAATCCATACGTAAGGAGTTTCCAATCAAAAGATATAACATTTAAGATCATCTGTATTATATTTAATACGACTCTTGCAAATGGGTTTAAATATCTCTTGTGTCAATATGGTGAGCCACTAATCAAGGTTCCATTGGAAACTTGTGAAGGTAAACTAAACCATGACGATAACCGGAAATGACCTAATTATTTGTTAGACCCAAGAGTTCTCTATACAGCATTAATACTTCCACTTTACAAGGGGCTATAAGACAAATAAAAGTAGTAAAGTTAATATGTACAGAATAAGTAAATTATAATTGTCAACTATTAGTTTCTTCTTTCAATAACTTATATAACCCTTACTCTCTTATCAAGAGCCTTAGCCAATCGCCTTAAAATCTAAACTCAGTTGCATAGTGTAACCATCCCATCTTTACTCCTTTGCAATTTTAGTGTTAAATAAGGATAGCTCGTTTGGGTCCAAAAAAAAAAAAATCTGAAAAGATGAGAAAAACAAGAAAAAAATTATTAAAAAAAAAGTAGAAAAAGAAATAAATATAGGAAAAGAAAAAGGGATGAGCACTTTTTGGATTTAAAAAAAAAATCAATTTTAGGGTGAAAATATCTCTAGAAGATCGAAACTAAATTTTTTAAAGTGAAAAAAGTCAAGTCAAAATATGAATATGAAATTTGATAGAATTTTATTTTCTAGTAAAAAAAAGTACTTATTTTTATTAAAAATTATTTTTTTAAGCCAAATCTAGCTTACTCGATGTTAAAAACACAAAACAATATTAATTCAAGTGAAATGTGACTTTCAATGGTGCTACATTTGAATTTGAATTGATCGTCTTATGCAAAAACTTAAATTAGTGTAAGTTGAACCGAAGCCAAACTGGGGCTCAAAATTCTATTAAATTGATTCCATTTTAAAAATTAATTTTATATATGCATACTAAACTAATTTGTTACCTAGGATTCAAAATTAATTTTGCAATAACCTTAGGCTGAAGCTGATTTTCGATGTAAAATTAAATTTCAATGAAGAAGACAACTTATAAAATCCAATCAAGTTGGCTTACATGTTGAGAAAAACACACTAGCCAAAAGGTAACTTGCTTTCCTTCAACAATATCACATATTCAATCGATTTTAGTTTGCATAGTGTCACAATCCCATCTTGAGTGTCTATGCAATACTCAATTACCCTTAAATTCACATTTTTATTAAACGCAAGATGGGGAGCCGACTTTCTCCATTTGTTCTCCTAGGTCTAATCCAAATCCCTCCTTACTAGGAAAGTCATCTTGGCTTTGCTACGGTCTCTATATGTTTGAGAGGATCACTTATATCTAATAGTTTCAATTTGTCATGATCTCATTAAGAGAACAATATTAGTTTTTGACCTGTTTGCTCACAAGAAGTTAAATCCACCTTTTGAATATATCATTCTTTAAATAAACTATCTTGCTAATGTCACTTACAATACTGTAAACCCAAGTTGATCCCTTTATATTGACTCCAAGATCGTGGATTGTAACACATGGCGCTCTTTTTTTTTTAATCGCACATCTTATCCCCCTTCCTCCCTCCAATTCCATTCATGAATACAAAAAAAAAAAAAAAAACACTATTTTGGGTAAGTTTGAGTTAATCTTTTAGACAAATTCACAAATACACTTTTTGGGTAAAAACAAATGAGTCTAGTTACTCCAATGTTTGATTTGTTCATGTAGAATTGGAGTTCTATTATTATTATTATTATTATTATTATTATTATTATTATTATTATTATTATTATTATTATTATTATTATTATTATGATGCCGACTCTCAATTGTTTGATTGGATGGGAAATCACAATACACATTTGCAATTAGGTTTTTTATTCTAACTTATTTACTACTTCATAAGCTTTTCCAAATTCAACAAGTTAACAAGAGATTAATAGATACATTTATATTTGACTATATGAATGATAAAGATGGTTTTACTCTACGGTTAGAGTTAATTTTGGTATTTATATGCTATTCATTATCTTTTTTAATTATTAAAAGTGATACTTAATACGTTTTTGTTTCTATGGATTTACTCATAAAAGCTACCAAAATCTTTAATATTTTCACTAAATCTTTACTTCCATCGTCCGTCAAAGGGTCCTCCATGGTGTAACTGGCAACCAACATGGGATTGAGTATAGGTCATAATCATTTAACAAGCACGAGTTTCAAGGCAATGGTGGGGATTATTCATTCAAGATAAGGAGGGGCATAAGGTAGCCAAGTGTCAAACCATACCCATGCCCTTACCCTCGTTGCCAATTATGGATCGGAAATTTACACTATGCTTTGTTTTTGTAGGGGTAGAGGAGAGGGGGGCTGGTGGGGGCGATGTTGTCGGGATGGAAACTTGTAATATAATTTTTTATTTTGTTAAAATATTATAAAAAAATTTATATTTTATAAATATATTTTTATTTTAAGAGTAAATTTGTAACTTCATTATAATTTCCTTTTATTCATTTTTATAGATTCAAAGAAAATATTTCTTCTCTAAATCTATTCCCACCTCATTTCCTTCATTTACCAAACAAGAGAAGTAAAATTTTTTCTTCAAATTCCTTCCCTCCCCTTTTCTTCTCTAAATCCAAACATAATTTTAAAAGAAACAATTCACCAATTAGCATGAATCAAACTACTCATAATCTCAACCATTTATTATATATAACAAAATTTAATTTTATCTATGAGAATGGTTACACATCTTGTTATAATACCCTTGAGATGTGACAATAAAACACAAAACTTACAATAAATTTCTCAACGCTAATCCATATATTCTTCTCAATATTTTGCGAGTAAAATACAAATGCTCTATTATATAGTTTTAAGTTGTAGCTAGGATTGCTATTATCAAGTTTAAGATTCTTTGTTTCACATGGACAAAAATCAACACACCATGCACAAGCTACTCTAAATTAAAAGATAAACATACGTGAAAAAATGAACAAATTTGCTTTCATATGACCTAGAACTCGGAGAGACAGAGAGAATTAATATATATAAATATATACTTTTATCATTTTGTTGTCTTATTTTGAAATATTACCCAAAAAAGAAAAAAAAAAGAAAAGGCATGAACTAAAATGGCCCTAATCAGTCCGACCGGCCCACAAATTCTAAAGCCCATGTAGATCTGATTCAAACTTAAATATGTCAATGAATTGTGGTAATGTAGTCTTTCATTTTACTCTGTCCAATTATTGTTTGGAACTGGTAGTTGAATCATACACATTTAAAATGAATCCAATTCCATTGCATACCTTTAGACTATTGAAGTAGTCAAATTGTAGAATTCACAATCAGTGATACACCCAAAGTTGAACTCAATTTGAAAGCAATAACCATCATAATCTAGTATTATAAATATCAGTTTTTTAATAGATAGATCAAATTTGATTTTCTTTCTACAGTTATATAGTATTTATAATAGTAAAAAGAATTCTAATTGAAAAAATAAATAAGTAAAAGATAGATAGGAAGGAAAATCTGTAGGATTGCAATAATTATAATCTCACTTGTGGACATGGAAGAAAGGGGTGCCCCGCAATGAGCTTTCCGAGTTAAAAAGTGGGGAGTCAGCAGTTAAACTGTAAAATCAACCATCAAGTACATTTCAGGGATAAAGGTATAGAAGAGATCAAGTTAACTACCCATTTTAATGACATTTAAATTCAATAGTACGTTTCAAAAAAAATAAAGAAAAACAAAAAACAAAAAATCAATATTAGGCAATATGATATGTTGTCCTCTCCAAGGTCCTATCTAGATCGGATTCGCTGTCACGCAACACTCCTGGCCCAATTCCAAACAGATCACGTGAATAATGTGTTATATATATATATATATATATATATATATATATATATATGTATGTATTTCAATTTTTAATTTTTAATTTTGGGAAAAACCAATAGAAAAAAAAATGTGAAAAGTTTTTTTATTTAAAATGACCTAATAAATGATTTTTTTTTTTTTTTTTTTACTTTAGTTATGAGTAAATGGTACATACAGAGTAGGCTATATATATTCATTGAGAGGCAAAATTACAGTGTTTATTAGATTCCATTGTAGATATGGGTAGGGGCTGGGTCGGTATCATGCACCAACCAGGGCCCAAACCATGGGGGTGGGTCCTAAACCACTCTGCAAGCTGTGCACATAGCTTATCTAAGGAAAGCTTGCTAATGTTTTTCCTCTTTTTCCTTCAAAATGCAACTCATATGATAATATTTTCTATACATCCTTAAATTTTACAACTATTCTATAGCATAGGTATTGTAAGAGACATTAATAATTCCTTCTACGGTGCTAATTCTGTGTTCTTTCTTTATATCATAAGATGTTTAAACAATCGATTGGTATCAAATAAAATAATAAGTTATTATAAATTTATATATTATTTTACCCAACTTTATATTATATTTATGTATCTATTTTTATATTTTGATAAGCAGTTGGGCAAATTCAGAAAATATGCACAAAAAATATTTTCAGTACAAGAATTATATAAAAGGTGGACTAATTCATGCATTTATGCATCAAACTATCTATTTTACATTTACATTCCAACCCACGTTGAAAACTAGAGCTCACTCGATTCACATAACACGGGTTTACACGTGTCCACAATCAAACTCCTACCTCTAGTATCCAACACATTCAATGGCTATAATATTCCAAAAGTGGACATACATATAGGTACCGTTTGGTTACTGGTACTGGACAGAACAAGAGTACTGGACAGTACTAAAAAAAAGGACTGGACAAAAAATATTTTTGTACCACGTTTGGTTTGTTTAGTACTGGACAAGGATTTTTGTGCTGTCTAGTGTTTGGATTGCAAAGTACTGGACTGGATATAGTAAATTTGACAGTTTTGCCCTTTTTAATTACTAGAGAAGGCTTTTGTGTTATGTAGTGTTTGAAATTACAAAGTACTGAACTGGACAGAGTAAAATTGACAATTTTTCCCTTTTATTTATATCATAGTTATTTATATATATTTGATATTATTATAAAAAAAATGACTTGAAGGTTTAATATATTATATTAAATATTATAGGAAAAAGAATTTCGTTTTATTTTTGGAGTCGACACCTAACTGTTGTTGGGAAAGATTGAATTAAGACTAATGGAGCGGATTAGTCCTAATTTGGACCATTAGTCGTCGTGATTTCCTCTTCTCGTTTTTTTGTGAAAAGAGGAAAGGGGAAAACCGGAGTTTCTAAGTTTAGAGGCTAACCTATTAAAACCCTAAGATTACCACCTAATCTTCTAAAATTTACTTTATCTCAAAATATCTTTTATTTTATTTTTGTCGTCTTTTATTGTGTTTTTAAGTGAATTATGCTAGGAAAATATTTTGTATTCCTTTTTTAGGGTTGTCCCAAATAGGTGCCTACATACCTGCTATTCAGGATCAAATAAACTGTAGTTCGCTTTTCTTGAAAAACTTTAGTGTGTTTGTGAATTTTAATTATGAAATTTCTTTTAATTTATGTTTTTACCATTTTAGGATTTTTCTAAAAAATCTAAACCTAGGCTTGATAATTTGATTTTTTTTTAAATGATAATTTTAAGGAAAAACACCAATTTTGGATTTATTTAAGAAAATGATTTTTCTAAGTGATAAAAATTCATTTTTTTTTTATTTTTCAACTCATTTATACTATTATAAATTTTTATTGCTTTTTTACTTAATTTATTATGATTTTTATAATTTTTATTAACTTTTATTAATTTTCATAATTTTTATTAAATTTTTATTGAAAAATTTTCTCCTAGATTTTTATCTATCCTATTTCAAAATCTAAATCTTTATTTTTATTTTTCTAATATTTTTATTATTTTTTTATGAATTTTTACATTTTTATCATTTATTATTATACTTACTATTTTTATTTTCTTTCAAGGTAAGTATGAAGGGCAAATCCGGAATTTCAGAAAAATTACATTTAGTCCAGTACCTAATTTTTAGTACCGAATTACATGTGGTACTAAAATTTCTGATTTTGTCCAGTACGTAATTGGTCTTTAGTCCAGTACTTCCTTCATGTGTGGCAACCAAACGAGGGACAAAAACTTTTGTCCAGTTCAGTGCCGAATTTCAATGCCAACCAAATGCTACCATAATAATTTAATTGGAAAGAAAGCCCGCGGGGTATTAATTATTAATGATCAAATTACAAAAAAAAAAAAAAAGCAATAGTAAATATATGCCAATATTTTTTTAGGAAATAATATCACTAGAGACTTGGTTTTAATTGGAGAGAAGAAAAAAACATATACAGTTTTTTTTTTTCTTTTCGTGTCTATAAATGTAACCTTACATCTCAAGGCCATACAAATTCAAGAAATATCAAGATCACATTGAGGAGACATATTAGAAGCTTAATTCACATCATAGGTGTTTTCTTTTCTTCTATGGATTCATATATAATGTTGTTTCTTATTCTTTTGTGTGGTGTATTTTTAATTATTATGAACTAAATTGTTTTATAGGATTGACGGGGCTTGATAGATTAATTTTATTATGAATCTTTTATGTGTTATTATTTAATTATTTGAATATTATTTATTATTTGATTTTCATGATTTATGAATATGTCAATAGGCCTATGATTTATTTATAAATTAGAATCTGAAAGATTTGAAAGAAAATGGAAAATTTGTATGAAAATTGAAATAGGTTTAGTTTAACTATGACATGACACATCATATTAAATTAAATCTAGGATTTACAAATTTAATGTGATTAAAATTTGTTATCTTGATATAGGGATATGCAAGTTAATTGATTTTAATTAGGGAATTTGGATTCGTGAATGGAATTCTTTTACATAGCTAATAAATATGAATTAAGCAACTCGAAAGGGAAGCTAATGTCATAAATAGGATTACCAAAACTCATAAGGGAAGAAGGTCCTTATGAATCTAATAAAAAAAATCAAATAATTAATCTTAATATATAATAAATACATATGTAAATTTTTTAGACAATAGCCTAGTAAACATCTCACCTATTTAGTTCATTGATCTTTGTCCATGTAAATTGTTTGATATAATTAGATTTTATTAGTTTTAGTCTAATTTTTTTTTTTTTTTGAAATTAGAATTCAATTTCTAGCTAAAAGTAGAGTTAATATAGTTTATACTTAGTATTCATGAATTTAATGTGGTTAAAATTGGTTATCTTAACTAAATCAAACCACATTTAAACAGTTTGGTTCAAATCCTTAATAAATTGAATCGCTTTTAATGATTTGGGATTTTAAACCAATGCAATTCGATTTGGTTTAAACCACTTTAAAAATAATAATTTACTTTAGTTAATAATGCTAATAGTTATTAGAGTTTTTAACTAAATATTGATGTTTAAATTGAAAAATATTACATAAGAATGTAAGTCACATGACATTATATCATGATAACATTACATCTAAAATAATAGTAAAAGTACATTTATCTGTGGTTCGGTTTGGTTCATTTCAAACCACTTTAAAAATAATACTTTATTATAGTTAATAATCTAATAATTATTAAAAAATTTAACCAAATATTAATTTTTAAATTGAAAAACATTACACAAGAATATAAGTTATATGACATTATATCATGATAACATTATATCTTAAGTGATAATAAAGGTGTACTTATCTACTTGAGAAATGAGAGACTAAGAGAAAAGAAAAAGAGTTGACTATGTAGATTAAGAACACATTTGCTTTTTAGAATAAAATAGATAGGGAATAGAAAAATTATACCTTAAGAATAACTATTTCCAAAATTAAGTTAGGTATTTCAATTCCAATGTTTATTTTATGTAATTTTTTATTGTAGGAAATATTCGTTTCAATATTTACTCCACCTCATTAATTGTAGTATTAAGATAAAAATATGGATAAAGTTATCAATTTACCTATATTTAGCCATTAATTATAATATTAATAATGTTATAGTAGATATAATATTTAAAATTTTATTTCCACTATAAAGGGAATAAAAATTTTCACTTTTTTTAGGTAATATTTATTTTCAATTGAGTGAAAATAGAAAAGTCATGAGAATTAAAATTCTCGTCTTTTTTCTAAATAAATAAGGTAATAGATAGTTGAAAAAAAATAATTATTCTATTTTCTCTGTATTAGTATCAAATAAATAGGTCATAAGAGTATAATGAGAGTTGATTAAAAAAAAAAAAAGGTAAATAAGTTTAGACAAACATATTAATAAGGTTTGAAATTAAAAAATATCCCATAATTTATATTTTTAATCAAAAGTGGTTCAATTCGATTTAACCTTCCAAACTGAACCGAGAACCATCTGAACTATCTTTAAACTAAATCGAAACATAAAAAAAAAAAACCGCATTTTACAATTCAATTTGATTCAGTTTGATGAATAGCCCTAACAAGCATAAAATTAAAAAAAAATGGAAATAAGTCTTCTCCAATAAACCTTTCCTCTTTCCATATCCTCTCCGCTCCACTTCCACCATAACCGACGACAACCATCAACCCTTTCACGTAGCGTCGCCGACTAAAACAGTCAAAAGAGCCCCCCAACATTTAATGCTCTCCCCCAAACACTCGTCAAACCTCCATTTATGAAACTGAAACATCATTTTCATTTCGACGCTCAATTACTCGTAATTTTGATTGTCTTAATAACAATCATTTCGTTTTCGCAGCCGTATTAGGTGGCATTGCTAGGAATCATAATCAAGTAGAGTATGATCAACACGAACTAAAGCTTCACGTCGAGAATGATGAACAAGAAGCCACCAATCCAACACATATACCAGCGGACCAAGAAAATGATATCACATCCCTAACCCATGATCCTGCAAAGAAAGAAGAAGATCGCGATGGAGGGGTTAAGCAAGATACGCAACTACGCAAGCAAAGATTTAAGAAATAGTTGTGCAGCAACGTTAAAATAACAAGATTGATTGCCAACATGCAACCTAAGAAAATGCTGCTGTGAAAATTAAAGATTACAAGAGTCTAGGAGTGTTTTGTATTACAATGAGACGTTGCTATTTGTCAGAAATTTTGCTTACAAGATATAACAGGAGACATCGGCACGCATTATCTCCAAGGACAACAAGGTTGATCATGTTGACAAGAAGAATGGTTTTGAATTCGTGTTTTATGACGAAGAACTTACAATATCGTCATCATTTGATGAAGTTTTTATTTTATTAACTAACCTTAAGTCAAGGTTCATCTCATGGAGAAGAGAAATCGTTTTAACTAATAGAAATTAATGGAAAACTTAGTTAGTTCTAATAAGAAACTAGTTAGCAATATTAATTAGAAAATAAGAGATAAAGGCTATTCTAAACAATCTTGTTGCACAACCTTAAAGCATTCAAGCATGAACCAAAAAATGGAAACAGGTCTCCTCTCGTAAGCTTTTCCCCTTTCCATATCCCCTCCTCTTTAGTCTTTAATCCCTCCATAACCGACCAGCACTACCAACCTCTATCCTTTCACAAAGCATCATTGACTAAAACAAGTGAAACCTCCCAACAGAAAGTAGAAGATATAGATTACTTCAATGAGACGTTGATCTCATTTCCAGTGTTATATAGTAATTGTAAATTTATGATGAAATGTAAAGAAAATATTCATTTAAATATATGTATTCCAATCATTATTATCTATCTTTTTTTGGTACTCTCTTGTATTGGTTAGGTGGAGGTCCTTGCCATCCCTATCTTCCATGAATTTTCTTCAATTCTCTAATTTGCTCCACTTTAGCCACTTGTTTGAACACCTATACTATTCAAGAAAGACTTATTGAAGTTGAAGTTTGAAAGTGACTAAAAAGAAGGGAATTCCTTGGTAGAGAAAATTGGTGAAAGAGAGGGGCATTGAATATTTACATCTAACTAGTATAGGTAGCACTATAAAAAAGATGATAAACATATTTAATACTAAATATTTTTCATATTTTGCACCATAATTTTAAGTGTGTTACAACATTGATATCGAAATTAAAGCAACATCAAAGTAATCTTTATCTTCATCATCTTCTTTTTTTCTTGATTCTTGACCTCTATATTATACTTGATGCTGATCACCTCCTTCAACAACTTATTTTTTAAGAAAGACAAGACAATGATTACTTTAATCTAAAATATACAAGTAGCGCTACATAACAGGGCACTAATGGTAATTGTGATATGAGTTATAAATGTACTTGCGAAATTTTATAATATGTAGAAAATATTAACATAATAAATTTGGCAACTACTAGATTTTAGTGACTTTCTTTGTTTATGTTTTCATGTAGGGTAATAGTTATATTTTATTCATTCTCAATGTTTTATTTCTTAGTAAAGAGAGTAATACTCTCATGTACATGTTTTCTCCAAATAAATGAAGAAATTGTTCTATTCTTCCACTTGAATGTAAGAATACAAACTAATTAACTATCAAATCATACTTGTTAGGACTCTTAAATATAATACTAGAAAAATTGGGAACACATAGAACATGGGGAAAACAAAAGTCCATACGAGTCTAAGAGTGAGAACTAGATCCACCAATTCGATCATGGAACCAACTTAGGATGGGCTAGCCCTTTTTCTCTATTTTGAAAACCCCATGACCTATCAATTCTTGGAAGGTTGGGTTAGGCATGGTTAGGGGTGTTTATGGTTTAGTTCAGTTTAATTCATGAACCAAATCAAACTATATTTGAAATGGTTCAATTCAAACCCTGATTAAACTAAACTACATTAATAGTTTGAGGTTCTAGATCAAACCATTAAAAATGCAATTTGATTTGACTCAATGGATTAGACCACTTTAAAAAATATTTTATTCTAGTTAATAATATTAATAGTTATCGAAATTTTCAACCAAATATTAATATTCAACTTGAAGAACATTATGCAGAAATGTAAACTACATAACGTGATATCACAGTAATATTACGTCTTAAGTGACATTGAACGCACGTTGTTCTACTTAAGAGATAAAAGACGAAGGTGAAGGAAAAGGAGTATACTATAAAGATTGAGAGTGGAATGAGAGTTAACAAAAAATAATGAATAATTAAGATTAAACAGAAATGTCAATAAGGTTTAAAACTAAAATACGCCACTTAATTTTTATTTTTAATAACAAGTGGTTTGATTCCAATTCAAGCGGTTCAATTTGACCCCTCATACCAAACTATAAACTATTTGGACAATATTTGAATCGAAGTGCAAACCAAATCAAAATATAAAAGTATTACATTTTATAATTCCATATGATTTGGTTTAATTCTCAGTTTGGTTCGATAAATAACCCTAAACATGGCTATAGCTATTTCATTGGATTTAAGAAAAATCGACTAGATCCTAACCTCTATTTCAGGTTATTACTTTTTTTAAATTATGCAATAGACTAAAAAAAAACCCTCAAACCGTACAAATTGATGAAATCAAGCCCTCGGGTCACTAAAATTCACAGGTCGATGCAAATTGGAAGGGTCCAAGTTCGACAAGTTGTTATCTGAAGCACAGGATTCCAAGTTACTATTTGGAGTTTAGCCTTCATCATCACAAGAAAAATTTTAGTACAAAGAAAATATCTGAAATATTAACTTTTTCGTATTAGTACGTATAATATGAAGCTTGCTCATGCTTAAAGCAATATATATTCTCTTTTCTTCATTTCTACATTTTAGGACGAAGGGAAGGAAAGGGAAAGCAAGCGAAGGGAGAATCACATGCCGGTGTTTTTAGTGACTTTCATGCAAACAGGAGGAAACTTGCCTCACGTCCATCAAATTTTATTTCTCTCCATTTGGAGCCAAATATAAAAGAAAAGCTTCTAATATCAAGAAGGTTATATACGTATAAATAGGGTGAAGTGAGTACAGAGTAAGTAAATAGGATACAAAGTTTTATCCATATCCTACCATATAAGTATAGATTCTTAAATTTTAAAACTAGAAATTACCCTATAACATCCTACAAACCACCCCATGTCCTATAAAATTTATAAAGTACAAATTATCTTATGTAACCTATAAATTTTAAATTTTTTTTATATAAATTTTAAGTTTATATAATATTAAAAAAATAATATATATATATATATATATATATGAAATTATAAGTTCTTCATATGCAATTTATGGAACATTTAACAAAAATATATAAAATAAAAAATTATTTTTTCTACCTTAATTTATGAATGAGGAAAGAATAAGGTAAAAAAAATGAGGTTAATTTAACAAGAATTAGCATTAGATTTAAACATTTAGAGTTATTAATTTATGAATGAGAAAGAATAAGGTAAAAAAAAATAGAAAACCTAAAATTAGAGAAAAATGAGAAAAAATAAGAAGTAGCATTAGATTTAACGTTTAGAATTATTAACTTGTGAACTTATAATTTTTTTTTCTTTTTACTATAATATTTATTATAAAAAAAACTATAATATGGTCGTTTACTAGTCATTTATTAATGTTATTTAATAACATTTTATAAAGTAAGCATAAGATATCCTAAAACCTATACTTTGAAGTAAAAGTTTTGAAGTGTATATAGGATAAGAATATCTCTTACCTAGATCCTATCTTACGAGAATAGGTTTCGGAAAATCGATACTTGAAACCTATCCTATAACCCTAATACTTACCTGAAATCTATTTGATTAAATATAGTACGGATGGGTGTCCTATACAATAGGATTACCCGCTTATACCTATATATAAAATAGATAATATCATTAAAATTATGCATCTACAATATATGTACTTGAATAATAATAATAAGATAAAGGGGGAAAATAAGGAGATTGGTTTTCATGGAGATAGAATAGCTATATCTAGAAAAAATTTGCCATAACAGCTCATTTCAAAATTTTCTTTTTCTACATAGGCCATTTGGTAAAATTAAAAACAAAAAGAAAAGGGATAAGGCACAAAAATGAGGCTTCCTATTTTAATAATATAGATAATCAATGCATTCCTTTTTATTTATTTTATTTTGTTTTATTTTAATAACATTAGCTGCATACTTTATAAAAAAATAAAATGAAAGGCTGAAAGTTTTCTTTGTTTAGCACTGCAACAGTGCTTCAGTACATACAAGATTTTCCTTTCAAAAATAGCTTAAGTCTACACTATATTTAGGAAGAGGAAAGAAACTAGCAAGAATAGAAAGTGAAGGGAAAGCACTAGAAAAGAAAGAAAATAAAAATTCTTTTATTTTAACTGGGAAAGAATTAAAGGGAATGAAAGTTAATAATATAATTTTTAATACTAGAAAAGCCACTAGCAATTTAAAGGTATGTTTTTTATCTCAAGGATAAAACAGTATTTTTCTTTTAATTCCTTGCCCATACCCTCAAAAATGGAGGGACTGTTTATGTGAGATTCAAAAGAACCTTTCCCTCCCAAATCCATTTCTTTTCATTTTCTTTCTTTTTCCGAACTAGTAAAAGTGTACTGAAAATCTCACTTACCTTCTCCTAATTCCTTTCCTCAATCCCACATAGGCTTAAGAGAAAATAAAAGGAAAAAAAATCGTAAATTTCCTTATTTTGATAAGCAAGAATAACGACAATTAATAATATATATTTTTAATACTAATTTAGGTCCCCTACAATTTAAATACGGAGTGTTTTTATAAAATTTAGAAAAAAAAAAAAAAAAAACTTTCCCTCTTGAATCAATTCCTTTTTTTTTTTTTTTCAAATAAATGAAAGCGTTTCAAAAATCTCACTTTCTTCTAATTTTAATTCCCTTGCTCTTTTAAATATACGCTTAAAAAGGCGAAATAGTCCACCAACTACAACCGTATATAAGTATGCCGTACCAACACCATACAGTGTAAACCTAACACATTCACATATATAAATAACCCTAGCCAACACGCAAAAACTATCCATGGCCGCCGGCAGTGTCCCTCCATCCACGCTCATGCACAACTAGACTTAAATTAAGAAAAGACTAATCTTAGAGAACGGTGCAACGGTGCAACACTGTGGCGTGGCAGTGCAGTCCTCGAGCTGCGAGTAATACAGATACAAAAGCAAAGCAAGAGTGCAAGAATCCACACTACATATCCATCTCAGGCTCCACATCCCCATCCCCATGTGCAATAAATGCTTCTTATAAGACACCCTATCTCAACCCTAATACATATGCATTTATTTACCATACTCACGGGAACGGGATCGTGCCCATACCCATCCTTCAATGTGATTATTCGGGACCATCCAATCCGTTATCTAGCAAGTGATCTATTGAACAGCACAATCCCACACCGTGGCAACAGGACTCTAGAAATTCCCATATCCTAATTCCACATTCACCATAGTAATTACATTTTCCAATTTAATTTAACTTCAATAACAAGCATAATGATTTATCCTTCTGCACTCGGCAGGTAAAGTAATAAAGGAAGGTAATGCAATGACTGGAGAACACACAGTACATCAATATCATTCTTTTTAATCATTCACCGGAAATCACGAGAGCTATTAGAGCTTGCCTAATCATTTCATTTCCAAAAGAAAATAAGGGGGGAAAAAAAACAAACAAAAGATAAAGATAAAGGCTGTAAATTGCACATGTCCTTGTTCGCTCGGTACATGGCAATTTTCCTAAAGATGCCTCCTTTTAAAAAAATGCAATCTTTTGGTAAAGTGGTAACATCATCCAGGCATATCATCTCCTAACAAAGAAACAAAGAGAACATAACACTGAAGAATTGACGATAAGAATTAGATATCCCTCCGAACATAGATCGAAATCCAGAAGGCAACGTAGTTCTTTAGCCCGTGATCCCATATCAGCAATCACACAAATAATCGGTCATTGGCTAGGCTAACTCCAGAAACCTCAGGCGCAGCCAGTGCATCTCAGGGTAGTGATTTTACTTAAAGAACTACATTTTCCAGACTCTTTTCAATGTTCATTATAATTGAGGCTTTGTAATTGTTAGATATTATTTGCATTAATCTTAATAAGTTACAGAAATAAGTAGCTTTCCAGTGTCTAATGGTCGAAGATAACAATAGAAGCAACCTTCCATGGCGGTGGTTAACAGAAAAAGACAGTGAAGAAAATGATTTCCTCTTTCTAAGAACTGAAAATAGATCTGAAAAATGTTCTACATGTAACACAAAAACCTGTCCTAGCCAAGAACATCCAGACAATGCTCTCATTACCTACAATCTTCAAAAAAATGCAGTGCTCCTTAAGGAATAAAACATCTGGATACATGAAATGTGACATAAATAATGAACACTGAACACCATAAAACAGAAATGATAAAACGAGTGAAAGATAGAACACGGTAGAATGAAATAGCATCAAAGATAGATGGCTTGAAAATTATTTATCAGTAAGCTAAATTTTGTACAACACAGAGAGATTATGGGGGGAGACCCCATTGTTTCCTTTAGTCATAAAGTTCTAATTTTTCAGAATTACAAACTTCTCAACATACAAACCCAAGAAGTTCTTTTTTAAATTAAAAACCCCATTTCATGACAACATAATCCTCCGACAACATCATAATCTAGAAATCTACACATGATGATGATGATGATAAACTCTAACAAATTAATTTTTTTTTTTTTTTGGGTGGGGGGGTGGGGGGAATACCCGATTCGCAATGTGTCTTCATCCGCCGCAAAGTATCAAACTTAACCCTCATTTCTCCTCAATCTTCTCCTTCTTCTAGCCCTTCTTCCTCTTCCTTACGTAATCAGAAAGTTTTAAACAAAAATAACACGAAAGACGTGAAATTTAATTCCGTACAGGAATTTAAATTAACACTGGAAGTTGAAATCAGATAAAGCCGATCATTAGAGGCATAAATCTGTGTTGATCAGATTGTCACCATCCATTGGAGGCGGAAGATTCAGATCGAACGACGGTAGGGATCTCTCTTCCCTAAATGACGTCAGCATCGCACAATCATCCACGTCATCCACGACCGAAGAAGATGAATCGCAATCGCTCCGGCAATCGTCTGGAACGGACGGCGGTGGCTCCACGGGTCTCCGCCTCGAAACCCTCGGCAAAACAGAGACCGAAACCCTAGGTCCGCTGAAAGATTCCACCGTGCTGCTCATGCTGCTGCTCGTAGGACGATTCACGGGGATATCATCCACGACGGCCGGCTCACGGCGACGATTGCTGTTAGATCCTCCTCCAGCGGCTGTCCTCCTGCGCAAGACGGTCTGTGCGATGACAGGAGAAGCCCTAGGCTGTGGATCGGGTGGGAAATTGGTCTTGGCGTGGGGACCGCGGAGTGCACGCGCAGCATCATCGTAGGCGCGTGCAGCATCCTCGGCAGAGTCGAAGGTGCCGAGCCAGACACGGGTCTTCTTGAGTGGATCCCGGATCTCGGCAGCGAATCTTCCCCATGGCCGCTTACGGACGCCACGGAAGTGGATCTCCTTGCTAGGATTAGGGTTTGTTGTTTGGATTGGATTTGGATCTTCTAATTTGGGGTTTGTTGTTGTTCTGGGTCGTGGCATGGATGTTTTGATATTGGGTGGTAGTATGGGTAGGGATATGACCGATTTTGGTCTTCTGGGTCTTCACTGCCACCTCCTAATTGATGGATTTTCAGCTCCTTTGAGTCACCATTTTCTTTCCGTCGCTGATGATATTGACTCCGTCGCCTGTCCGTGTCTCAACGCGTGTGCTTGTATTTGGTTTCTCTCCCTCTCTTCTTTTCTAATCTATGTCACGGTGTTCTCATGGAGCAATCCCGGGTTTCAATGCTAGATCCGATTGTGCCTTTTCTATTCGAGGAGAGATGATGTAGGGGCAAGCCCAAAATGACCAAACTGCCATTAATATTGTCATGCTCCTTTCTACCTCCTCCTCTCAATTGTTTTCTTTTTTTTTTTTCTTTTCCTTTTTTGTCTTTTCTTTTTTCCCACAAAGCGTGAAACATTTCTCTAACAATAGAAACTAATCTTTGTTAAATCAAAATTTTCTATGAGAAATGAGTAATTTTTTTTTTTTTGCATTTTGAATTTTTTTTTCACAATTTTAGTTATTTTAGCATGGATTTTTTCAAACCCAACTATATATATATATTAGGAGATGAAGAAAGAAAATAATATTTATTCAATATTAATAAGAAACAATATTCATATTAAATAAACTATAAGATCTTAGTTAACATAAATTCCAATCATTATAATAAAGTATATTATTTGTCTTCTACCACTTTCAAATGGCCTACATTACTATACCCAATTATCTCCCTCTCTCTCTCTTTTTTTTTTTTAAGGTTGCGCTAGGGTGACTTTATTTCCTAAGAGATTAAAAGAGTTATTGTTAATTACACTCAAAAGGCCTAGTGGCATGATTTAGTAACAACTTATTAAAGGAAGAGGGAAGATTTCAATCCAATAACACAATTACGTCCCTTTTTGCCTTAAGACGCCACACAATCAATACAAACATTCACTTTCATCTTTATTAAATTAAAGTACAAGTGTCAAATTTAGCTTTATACAAAAAATGTCATCCACCACAAGCTCGATATCCCATCTAATGGAATTTACAATTATATAAGGGCTTATCTATGGATGGTCGATCACATGTCAATGGCCTTTAGAAGCTTAATCTAATGATACATAGAGAGATGTGATTAGAGAGAAGCGTAGAAGGAAGAATAAGAAATTCTAGTTAATTAGAAGTATGCACACGATAGAAGATCGCTCTTGAGCATTCTTGATCATTCTCTAATAATTTTTTATTGAGTTGTTGGTTTGATATTCCTAGGTGAGACTTCGATAGCATAATAATGTTTCTCTGAATCTTCTAAACCTTTCTAAATATGGAGGAGAAGGTCTTTATTTGTAGATTTCGAGACTCAATCTCAATTAGTGGATGACTCTAAAAATTGATGGACAAGATATAGTGTTTGTAATATCCATTGGATTGTTCTGATAATCGATAGACGAAATGAAGCCTCCTTTAATACATTTATCTATGACTCCTCATAGGCTTTATTGCAAATGGGTTCTTAATAGATTTAATATAGTCCATGACCAATAAACCTCTAAATTCAATAATCTTGTAAATAATTATATAGAAAGGCCTTTAAAGCGCACGAGCTAAGGCTCAACATGAGTATACTAAGACTCAAGAGCTATATATATATTAACCTTCTATATAACAAAGTTTACGAATAATACTACCAATCTCACTTAAAAGTCACACCATAATTATAATATATAACCAAGTTGCTCAAAGAAGTCTAACTTTAATATATAATTTACAAATGGGAAAATTACAAATGAGGGAATTAATGTTTAAGATCAAGTTTAAATAAAGAATCAAATTTTTAAATAGTTAAAATAAATTATCAACGCTATACTAAATGGTTAAAATAAATTATCAAACTTCCAAATGGTTAAAATAAAGGATCAAAATTTTGCTAAGTAATTTAAAGAGATGATTTATTACTATCCGATAAACATGCTCAATGGTTCAAAAATGAATTTGTTATTATCTATAATGACGCTATAATGGGATCTCCAATTTGAATTATTTAGCATAATTTTGATCCTCTATTTGAACAACTTTAAGATTCAATCATCTATTTGAACTTGACTCTAAATATTGATCTCTTTACTTATAATTTTCTTAATTACAAATCCTGTCATAAATGAAACTAAAAGAAAAACCAAGCCTAACTACCAGTCTAACAAATAAACTAAGTAATCATACATAAGTCACAAAGCTCCACTTAGTCTAAAGACATGTGCATCACATGCCATAGTATCTAATTCTCATAATAGTCAAAAAGACTAAAGTCGTATCCACATTTAAAGTATAAGTCAAAACCAAGGTCATTGTAATAATAAAAATCATCCATAGTACCTACTCTTATAAGGATTGAACCAAGGGGGAGGGAGCGGAGGGGGCTCTCTTGAGCTCAAAAAATATTAATTAATTAAATTTATTTTAAAAGTAAAAAAATTATATGATATTTATATTTTAAGGTCATTGATTCAATTCTCATTAAATTCATTTTTTTTTCATATTGTATTTATTACATGTTTCTTAATAAATTATTTTTATTTTGTTCCTGTTATAACTAATAAAATTGAATCTTATTAATAATAAAAAAAAAACAACATACTCTATCTATTTATTCGTAGTTTTACAATAAATAATAATTATATTTAATACTATAAGTGTTTCAATTATATTGTAGAAAATATTAGTAAATAATAGTGATTTATATTACTTAAAACACTAACATTTTCTTTTGTTATTAATATTATGAAAAAGAATAAGTATTATTGAATATTTAGTTGTCCAATCATTTATATTAGAAAAACATATATGTATAAATATTTTTTATGACATTATTAATAAAATAATCTTGCAAAGTCATTATAAAGAAATTATAAAATACTCTATTGTTTATATTATATTGTCATTTTTATTATATTTGTAATTTTTTATTTAAATACTTATGATTTACATTTGTTAATAATAAAACTTATACGAGTTTTTATGTATTAATTCCTTTTTTTTTATAAATTGATAGTAACATTATAATTAATATATATACTCAATGAAAGGCTAAAATATTTATTCTTTTAATTTTTTACAAAGTATATCAAATACTCGTAATTAATACATAAGGGAAGTTTAAATTTATTTTTTATTCAATATTAAATTGTGTTAATAGTATATTTATTTATCTATATATAAGATGCATAATAATATAATAAAGGAATATTTTTCTATAAGTAATTTCAATATTAATTTTAATACTATAAATCCTCTTCCCCGTAGTAGTACGACTTTTCATCCTCCTCTATACTCTTGTAAAAACAAAAGAATCTACAAGTGTAGACAAAAGCCCATTACATAGTTATTGCAATCATACACAAATGCCATGTAAAATATATACACATACACAACCAATAATTGATGTAGAACATAATAGGTTATTATATTTTAGTTTAGAGACCCAATATAATATAGTCTTGGTGTTTCAAGACCTAAAGCAACTTAGGACTTTGAGTTACACATATATACTTAAATTTGGTATTGGGTACTGTGAGGACTTAGGCTTAAGCAATAATGTCAAAATTAAAATAGTATACATATACATGTAATGTAAAATGAATATATATATATATATATATATATGTTATATGCTATATTTAAAAAAAATGTGAATTATATAAACATATATATATATATATACATGTAAAAATATACATATTTATTATATTATATTATATATGGCTAGGAAAAAATAAATAAATAAATACATGTGCAAAACAAACCTAAACCAAAACTAAGCATAAGTAATATATTATATATATATACATTACAGAATAGAGAGAGGGAGATCAAGAAAAATTCCAAAATTACAAAAACCAAAACTCTCTCCATTTCATCTAAATTTTCTATGTAAATTGCAATTGAAATTTCCAACATGCAATTATTAGGGGAGGAAGAAGAACAAGATTAAAATAGGATGCAACAAGAATTTGAAGAAAAATCATAATTAAATAGGGGAGTATTTGGTCTGTTTGGTCAAAGGGGTTAGGGTGAAGCTTCTGCTAGGTCGAGCTAGGTTTATGATTTTGGGTGGAGGAGGATTCCGGTCGACACAATTGTGGTCAGCGTTGGTGGGCGGAGGCTGGTGAATGGAGCTGCCCTTAATAACACCTGAAACTTCCTATTTTTGTTAAAAATATCAAATGTTGATGAAAAATTATGTTTTTTGGTATTCTAGCATAATTTTGTATTTATATTAACATGGTAATTCTATTTTGGTGAAATTTGAATTAGAAATATGTGTTCCTTAAGAAATGCTCTATTTTAGTCGGAAATTAAATTGGAAAATGAATAGGGCAAATGATGTAGTTTTGATGTAGATTTTAGTATATAAGATCCTTATATGATTTAGTAGATCATCAAATCAATAATTGTTCAAATAGGAGTCATTTTCTATTTTTAGTGATTTTTTCAAGTCAATTACCCTGTTTTGGCTGAATTTAATCATTAGCAAAATTGGGGAATTTGATTTGATTAGTTGAATTTAATGTTTATTTGAGGTTCATTGAAGTATAATATGATGTTAAGAAGCTTAGGTTAGTTACAGAACAAAAATGGGAGCTTTCGATGCAAATTTGTGATAATTTGGAATTGTACAATTCGACACGAAACCGAATCAAAATTTAATTACATTAATATATAATGGAACGTAACATACCCGTATGTATATGAATAAGATATTGTAGGAAAAAGGGTTGATTATATGAGGTTAGGGTGGAATTTAGGAGCTTGGAATACTAAATTAGCAATTTAGGGTTCAGTAGAGTAAATGGAGTAACATTGATTGATATCCTAATGATTCAAGTATTTCTATTGAGTGAGGAGGACATAGGAATTTGGCTAGTGTAACTGTTTGGATTGGCATATATTGTTTTAAGTGGATATCCCCTTAACTCCTCTCTTAGGTACAAGTGGTTAATAATGTAGATCACTTATTGTTGGCTAAAATTACCCTGTACGATCACCTACTGTGATCAATGCAGGAGGATTGTTAAATTATATTGAATTGCTAATGGCTGGTTGTGCGTCCTAATATGGTTGGATTTTGAGAAAAAAGGGAACATTCTAGAAATCTTAGAATGAGAGTTGGGTGCGGGATTTGATTATACTGTTCCTAATTGTATGTGATGTAATGAACATAAATTGTTGAATGATTTATGATTATGATGTAATGCTTGGTTATTTTTAGCTTATTGGATGGGGTTTATATGACTGGTTGAGTTCATACTATTGTTGTCTCAGTAATAATGAAATATATAAATGGATAATAAAATGGAAAACTGATCATTGACATGTGTAACTTCATTAAAGTATACTTAACTAATTTTGGGACTCAAACAAATCAAATAGGGTTTAGGCTGTAAATACCTACTAACCCAAAACACTTAATGTAAGGAAAGTCTTGTTCCGTGCCTAATAAGTTTGTGGTATGATCTTTGAGTTGACCCAGATAAGTTTGAGGCATGATTGAAAAACCCGCCTGCTTCAGTGACTTATGAAGATCTGGTCACCCCTCTTGTTTGAGGTAGGTAAAAGGTGAATTAAATGTTTCCAACTAAAAAGAGTATGTAAGGATGCCTTAATTAGCTGAGAAAACATTGAGTTTTAAAAAGTACATGAGAGTAGTTTATCTACCAGTTGACAAGATCTGCCTAGGTTAACTGAAAAGTATTTATGACCTATGAGTAAACAAGAGAGACTTAAAATGGTCTCTAATGAAAAAGGTTATGAGTTTAGTAAAATGAAATTATAAGGAAAAGTTCATTAAGTAAGATCATGGTGATGTTAAAATATAAGAAATTGAATTGGGTTTCCTGTGAGTATAGCTTTGAGTTGAAAACTTGCTTGCCTAAGTAATCACTTCTAAAGTATTTGACAATATTATTGGTTACTATTATGTGATTTCATTGTTTGTTTTTGCTGGGTTGCTTGATTATGTACTCACTTTGCTTCTTAAGAAGCTAAAGGGTTAGTGTTTTTACTGACCTCAGGTACAGATACTAAAGAATAAGTTGCTGGAAACTCGAGTTTTTAGAGAGCTTCAATAGAGGTAAACAGGCCTTTAGTTTCCATTTTAGAACCTCTGTTATTTTGTAATAGGATGTCCTATACATGATGTTATAGTGCTTGTAAATACAATCTACAGGTATTGATATTTGGATTGTAATGTAAATATATATATATATATATATATATATATATATATAAGGTTGGATTTGTAATCTTTTTGAGCCACTTAGGGCTACAGGATTAATCATGGGTTGTATCTACCTATCAGGAATGCAGACCCTGATGATATATATATATATATATGATGTGATAAGAGATTTTAAGTACATGTATTTAGATATGATGTGGATTTGAAATGATAGTGCTGATAGCACCATTTTACAAGACGTTTATAAAATTACATATAGGTTGAAGTTATAGGTTTAGGATTAGTCATATTTGCCTTATCTCTAATTTAGAGACGGCATAGCAATCCACCTATAAATACCGGAGATAGTTACATGAATGTTGAATAGGTTTAAGAACCAGACCTAGTAGGTGGGTCGCTACAAGGTGATATCAAAACTTAGGTTTAGGTATTATGATTAAATCCATGTGAGCTTGTGCGGGGTGGTTAGGTTGAATGAAGACTTGATGGTGTGTTAATTGATTTGACTTACCTAATTGTAAAGTATTTGTGTATTATGGAATACAAATGCTTCTTTAAGAAGTTTGGGTGTTTGATTTCTAATTTAAGTGTACTTATTTATGTAGATTTGATTGCAGTAAATGGAATGTGGAAGAGGTCAAGGCAGAAGCAGAGGCAGAGGTAGAGGTAGAGGAAGAAGGACCGGGAATGTGGTCCCTCATGGTTTGTAAGAGGATTTACCTTCACCACCTCCACCGCTAGCTCCACATAATCCAATGGAGCAGATGTTTGTTGTAATGTAAACTTGGATTGAAGTTATGATCGCGGGATCAAGAGGGGATAAACTGGCTTGTGTATAGAAGATTGTAAAGCCCTTTGATGGTAAGAGTCTGGACCCCACTACAGCTATGAATTGGATAAACTCTGTGGAAAGAGCTTTCCAAGTACATGATGTTCCTGAGGATAAGAAGGTGGACTATACTGTAATACTATTAGAGGATACTGCACATGATTACTGGGTATCACAAAAGGAGCTAATGGAAACTCCAATTACTTGGCCAGCATTTAAGGATGTTTTCTTAAGGCAGCATTTTCCCTCATGTGAACAAGATAAAATGAGGGAAAATTTTTATGAATCGAAGCAAAAGAGTAAGAGTATAATGGAGTATGAGCAAGAGTTTAGCAGATTGTTGAAATTCGCTCCATTGGCCTATCAGAATGATGAAGAGGCAAAAGTTGATAAATTTCATGCGGCGTTGGATATCTACTTTTAGGTGAAGCTGAAAAGAAGTAAAGTTGTGACATATGCGGAGATCGTGAATGAAGCTCATGTACTGAAACAGGTGAAGGATATGAAGGGTATGGAGGGTCTTTTACACAAAAGGAAGGATGGAGGTAGTTTTGGGAAAAAATGGAGTAAGAATAAAGGAAAAGCTAAGAAGCAATATCAGCCACCAGTCCGACCTTAGAGGAGTCAAACTTATACTATGGTATGTTGAACGTGTAAGGGTAATCACAGGGCTAATGAATGTCCTCGGCTAAGAGGAAAATGTTATAGATGTGGGGGATATGGACACATGGCTAAGCAGTGTCAAAATCCTAAGGACCTCCAATGTTACACCTATGGACAGTTTGGTCATACTTTCCATAGTTGTCGGGGTAGGAGTGAGGGAGGTCAGTAGACTCAGGCCCCAACACTTAGGCATGATCTTAATCCTAGGAGGGGTAGACTACAACCTTAGGCTTAGGTGCTAGTCTTTGCTATACAACAAACAGAGCCAGCTAATGTGGATGACATAGTGGTAGGTAAGACTACTAAACTTATTTGATCATTTGATGGTTAAATAGTTGTAATGTAAATGAACCTATATATCTATATGAATGTGTATGTGTATAAGTGTAAATATGTATATGTGTGTGAACTTTGATGTGTATGGGATGCTGATGGATGCTTATGAATTGAGTAATTGCATTAATGAATGAATCTACATGTGTAAATATGCATGAATGTGTGTGTAGACATGAATTTATATGTATACATATGTGAAATAGTTGTATCTGCTTAAGGGTTAAACAAATTGTATTAGTGAACGTATGCCTACAAGTATGTGTAAGTATGTATATGTAAATGTGAATATATAGATGTGTATATGGGTGTAGACGTGAAGTAATTGGGGCGTGGATGTGACTACGCTTAACTTGTCCTTGAGTAGGATGTTAACAATAATTGTTGGAAGTGGAATGTGATGTGTTTGATGATTTCAGGTGTGATTCAATTAGATGATAATCCCGCTTATGCCTTGTTTAACATTGGAGCAACCCATTCTTATGTCGTTGAAGACTGGGTGAGACAAAATGTAGCTCCAATAAAGAGTTTGAAATGTGAATATATGGTAAGTACTTCTAGAAGGGAGAGGATAGCAGGTTATCAATTAGAGAAGGGTATTGGGTTGATGGAAGGGCTGCAATTACCACTCGATTTGGTTGTTCTTAATATGAAAGGGTATGATGTTATCCTTGGCATGATTAGCTGACTAGGTAAGGCGCATCTAAATTGCCAGGATAAAGTGGCGGAGTTTTGTCTACCATATAAGAAAGCATTTAGTTTTAGAGGGAGTGTAAGGCAATCAGTACCTACGATCATAACAGCCAACAAAGCCAATAAATTATTGAAGAAAGGATGTATGGGATATTTGGCTTCAGTGGTGGATACACAAGTGAAAAGGAAGAGGGTGGAAGATATCCCAATTGTATGTGAATTCCTAAAAGTATTTAGTGAGGAATTACCAGGCTTACCCCCAGATAGAGAAGTTGAATTCAGCATTAAGGTAATGCCAGGTGCAAAACCTATATCCAAAGCTCCTTATCGTATGGCTGCTATAGAATTGATGGAATTGAAAAAGCAATTGCAAGAATTATTGGATAAGGGTTTCATAAGGCCCAGTATGTCGCCTTGGGGTGCACCAGTGTTATTTGTGAAAAAGAAGAATGGTAGTCTGCGTTTGTGTATAGACTACCATGAGTTGAATAAGGTAACCATAAAAAATAAATATCCTTTACCCCAGATTAATGACCTATTTAATCATTTGAAGGGAGTAGTTGTATTCTCAAAGATTGATCTGCAATCTGGATATCATTAACTGAAGGTGAAGGAGGCTGACATACCAAAGACTGCCTTTTGAACCAGGTATAGTCACTATGAATTCCTGGTGATGCCTTTTGGTTTAACTAACACCCCAACTGCCTTTATGGATATAATGAATAGGGTATTTAAAGAATATTTTGATGACTTTGTTGTTATATTCAATGATGACATCCTAATCTATTCTAAAGATAATGAGGAGCATGCTAAGCATTTAAGAAAGGTGTTGCAGACTCTACAGGAAAAATTATTGTATGCTAAGTTGAAGAAATGTGATTTTTGGCTGGACCAGATTGTGTTCTTAGGCCATATTGTGTTAAGTTTTGAAATATCTATAGATCTTACAAAGATTAAGGCCATCACAGAGTGGAATCCTCCTACTACAGTCAGGGAGGTAAGAAGTTTTATTAGTATGGCAGGATATTACAGGAAATTTGTGAATGACTTTTCAAAGATAGCTATACCCTTAACCTGGTTGATGAGGAGATTAGTTTCAACTCCTGTTTTGGTCATTCCTAGTAGAACAGGTGGGTATGCTATATATTGTGATGCCTCTAATAATGGATTAGGGTGTGTACTGATATAGGATGATAAAGTTATAGCATATGCTTCCAGTCAATTGAAACCATATGAGCAGAATTATATTATATGTTATATATATGGCTAGGAAAAAAAATAAATAAATAAATACACGTGCAGAACAAACCTAAACCTAAACTAAGCATAAGTAATATTATATATATATATACATTATATAATAAAGAGAGAGGAAGATCAAGAAAAAATCCAAAATTACAAAAACCAAAACTCTCTCCATTTCATCCAAAATTTCTAGGCAAATTGCAATTGAAATTTCCAACATGCAATTATCAGGGTAGGAAGAAGAATAAGATTGAAGTAGGATGCAACAAGAATTTGAAGAAATTGAAGAAAAATCATAATTAAATAGGGGAGGATTTGGTCTATTCGATCGAAGGGGTTAGGGTAAAGCTTCTACTAGGCCAAGCTAGGTTTACGATTTTAGGTAGAGGAGGATTCCGGCCGACACAATGCTGGCTGGCGTTGTTGGCTAGAGGCCGGTGAACAGAGCCACCCCTAGTAACGCCCGGAACTTTCTATTTTTGTTAAAAATATCAAATGTTGATGAAAAGTTATGATTTTTAGTATTCTAGCATAATTTTGTATGTATATTAATGTGGTAATTTTATTTTTGTGAAATTTGAATTATAAATA
This sequence comes from Laguncularia racemosa, assembly GCA_037954665.1. Lineage (NCBI taxonomy): Eukaryota > Viridiplantae > Streptophyta > Magnoliopsida > Myrtales > Combretaceae > Laguncularia > Laguncularia racemosa. The sequence goes on from JBBMOL010000108.1 coordinate 734,360, forward strand.
TGTGATCCTTAATGATGAGAGCCATGATGGGAGCCAAGCCAAAAGATGGAATGTGGATCATCTTGAAGTGCCACCTGGACCAATCACAAGAACGCGACTGAAACGATTCAAGGAAGCACTTAACGGGTTGATAAAGGATGTCCAAGAAGTCGAAAAGGATTGGAACAACCATGAGAATGAACTTGCATTTGTACAAGTCATTCAAGGAGATCAAAGCACAGGAGGTCAAAGCTGCCAACCTTGACAACGCTGGCTTAAACACTGTCGGCCTTAAACCGGCGTTGCCATTCTCGCGCGACAGAGGGACTACGCCGCCGGCTTTTATACCCGGCGTACATCCTACGCCGTCGGCTTTCATTTCCTGTTTGTTATTTTTCCGTGACTTTATGATGTTATGTCGTTTTGGGCTTTTGTTATTACGAGTTGTAAACCCTAACATAAGCTGCTAGGGTTGAAAACAGAACATAGAACACACATACAAGATTGAATAACACATTTTGAGATAATTCCTCTCTTGGTTCTCTAAGAACTTCTCTTAAATTTATCGGATTTCTTCCGTGGCGTTTGTCGAGTCTAATTTCTGAATTCCCATTCCTAATCCGATCTAGACTAGACCCTCTGCTCATCTAATGTAGATCCTCGACTTGAATTAGGAATTTCGTTTGATTTTTGGAGTCGCCACCCAACTGTTGTTGGGAAAATTGAATTAAGACTAAAGGAGCGGATTAGTCTTAATTTGGACTACTAGTCGTCGTTATTTCCTCTTCTCGTTTTTGTGAAAAGAGGAAAAGGGAAAACCAGAGTTTCTAAGTCCGGAGGCTAACCTATTAAAACTTTTACGGTTACCACCTAATCTCCTAAAATTGTTCATATTTAGAAATGTGTTTTATTGCGTTTCTGTTACTTTTTATTATGCTCTTGAATTATTTCAAGAAAATGATTTTTTATTCATTTTTATGGGTTGACCCAAATGGGTGCCTACGTACCTGCTACTCAGGATCAAACAAGCCGTAGTTCGCTTTTCTGAAAACTTTAAGTTGGTTTGTGAATTTTAATTTATGAAACCTCTTTTAGTTTATGTTCTTACCATTTTTGGGATTTTTTTCTAAAAAATTCTAAGCTTAAGCTTTAATTTTATTTTGAAAATGATTTTAGGGAAAAACATCAATTTTTGATTTATTTGAAGAAAGGGATTTTTCTAAGTGCTAAAACTCATTTTTATGATTCTTTTATAATTTTTGAATTTTTTTTAATGATTTTTATGATCTTTGTGATTTTTTTGTTATTTTTGTGATTTCTGAGAATTTTGGGGATTTTTGTGATTTTTGGGAATTTTTGTTGATTTTCGTGATTTTTGGGAATTTTTGGGATTTTTGGTTTATTATCTATCCTATTTTGACATCTAAAATTTTATTATCATTTTCCTAATGTTTTTTTATTATTTTTCTATATTTTATTATTTTATTATTTATCTATTTATTATTATTTATATTATTTTTCTACATTATTAAATTCTAGAAAAATCTAATTTCTACATTTTCCTATTTATTAAAAATAAAACATAAACAAACAAATAAATAAAATTAATTAAATAAAAAAATCCGGAAAATCCGACTTACCTGGATCCAGGTCGGTGCGCCGGTCGGGTCGATCGGACACGGCGGCGGGGAAGGCTCGTTCACGGCGTTCCGGTGGCCTTTTGCAACGGGTGAGGTGTCGAATCCTAGCTTCTCGAGGTTGCTGAATCCAATGGTGGTGGTGGTTTGCTCCCAGAACGTCTCCTTGCGGTGGCTCTAGCTCCGGTTGGTGGTTTCGGCTTCAAGCTTCTCCGGCGTACTCCGATTCGCTCCTTTCTCTCTCTTTCTCTCACTTGTGATTCGTCTTTTGGCTTCCTCACCTCCTCCTCTATTTATAGGCGTCCGGAAACCCTCTTGGATAAGCTTGAATCGGTCGATTTGGATAAACCCATATTTTTCCGTTTTTTAGAATTTATTCTATCCAACCTATTTGATGCCGATTTGTTGTAATCTTGTGATTTATCTGGATAATTCGGTTTTAGATTTATTGAAATCCAAAAAGATTCCAAGAAATCCAGCAATTTTAACCTTATCGGACTTCTGCCGGATTTTTTCTCCGGCTGGGCTCGAGGAAGAAGACGACCACGTGCGAGGCACGTGTTTCCTCTCGGCCAATCACATGCTGCCACGTGGCAGCTCCAGGGAAAAGAAGGAAAAAATTTTGCCGAGCGCACGCGGGGGGATTCGAACTCGTGACCTTCAGCCTTCACACGGTCCCAACATGCACGCACAAGCCAATTGAGCTGGCCCAATTTCCCGATTTTCTTTGTATCGCAAATTATATATATGCAATGCGATTTTTTTATTTTTTTGTATTTTTTGAAATTTCAAAAATTTATAAAAATTGTTTATTATTTATTATTGCTATTTCTGAAATCATTTTTCAAAATTGATGTGTTTTCCTATTTATTTATTTTTTTTGAATATTTTTACTATTTATGCTAAGTTAGAGGAAAATTGGGAAAAATTAAAAATTGATTATTTTTGAGAATTATCGATTCCTAGGGCAAAAATGGGGTGTTTACAGCTGCCCCTCTTTGTGGTAAAGTTTGAAAAACTTAACTACAAAGACAAACAAAAGACACCATTTTTGGCCTCTTGAATGGATTTTGGTAGGAAAATGCTCTAAGAGCTAATAATCCTACGATTGAAGATGTTCCTAACAATTCAAGGTAATGTTCCTTCCCAAAAAGTGCTTTATGGGCTGACTAATTGGCGATGGGATATGTCTCCATCATTATGTAGGAATGTATGAGAAATGATGATAGGAAGCGTCTTATCAGACTTGCAACCTTGGAAAGAAAATTTACTCAGGAAGTGCCCTTATGAGCTGGCTACCTGTCAACAGAAGCGTCTTGTTAGACTAGCAACTGTTTGGAGGAATATTTCCGAAAAGTGCCCCGAGAGCTGACTAATCGGGAGAGTTTAGGAAAGTGCCCCTCATGAGCTGACTAACCTTTGAATTGAATGCCTCAAAAAGTGCCCCCTATGGGCTAACCTTGAGGTAGATTTTTAGGAAAGTGACTCCTATGGGCTGACTAACCTATGATGGGATTGTCTCAAAAAGTGCCCCCTATGGGCTAACTATGAGAACAGATTTTTAGGAAAGTGCCCCCTATGGGCTGACTAACCTTTGATGGAACTTGTCTCAAAAAGTGCCCCCTATGGGCTGACCATGAGAACAAGGTTTTAGGAAAGTGCCCCCTATGGGCTGACTAACCTTTGAATTGAATTTTGCCTCAAAAAGTGCCCCCTATGGGCTGACCATGAGGTAGATTTTTAGGAAAGCGCCCCCTATGGGCTGACTAACCTGGAGTTGAATTTGTCTCAAAAAGTGCCCCCTATGGGCTAACCATGAGAACAAAGTTTTAGGAAAGTGCCCCCTATGGGCTGACTAACCTAGAGTTGAATTTGTCTCAAAAAGTGCCCCCTATGGGCTAACCATGAGAACAAAGTTTTAGGAAAGTGCCCCCTATAGGCTGACTAACCTGGAGTTGAATTGTCTCAAAAAGTGCCCCCTATGGGCTGACCATGAGAACAAAGTTTTAGGAAAGTGCCCCCTATGGGCTGACTAACCTGGATTGGATTTGCCTCAAAAAGTGCCCCCTATGGGCTGACCATGAGGACAAAGTTTTTAGGAAAGTGCCTCCTATGGGCTGACTAACCTAATATAAAAATGATATCTAGGAAGGCATCTTTATAGACCGACCTTAGAAGAGATCTAGGGAAGTGCCCCTTTTTGGGCTGACTACCCTATGATGAAAATGATGGCTCAAAAGGTGCCCCATGTGGGCTAACCTTGAGAGATCTGGGGAAGTGCCCCTTTTTGAGCTGACCACCCTATTAAAGGGCATGTTCAGACAAGTGCCCCACTACGGGCTGACTCATCTTATGCTTCTGAATATACTTTCTACAGCCTGAACTAAATGATGTGATGATACGATGATAGTTATTTATTTTAATATGCTTGCCAGTTTATCGTGGATAGCAACCAAACAACCGAACCTTCGGGCTGGTTTGCTTCTGCTTCATTTCTTCTTATCTTGACACAGGGTCGACAATTTTGATGTGCTCCCTTTCTTTATACACAACGCTCTTTTGATGGTAATGTTATCCTAATGATGCGCTTAGTTCTAATGTTCAAAAATAGATAGGATTATATTACAAACCATATTAAGATTCATTATCATTTTAGTGTTTATTTTTCATTGGTGAAATGGTGGGTAATGTGTTTAAGGATATTTGTTATGGTGCGAATTGATTTGGATTATTGACCATTCAGGGATATTAACTTTGCTTGTAAAAAAAATAAAAACTCGACTCAACGAAATTTGTATCGAACATTGGCTTTCATAAACATTGGCAAAATTTCAATTTCTTTGCCTAAGGATAATACATCTTTACAGCATCTGTATTAATGGGGTCTCTCAATTCTGGACCATCCATTTGAGTCAATATCAGAGCACCTCCTGGCAGAACCTTTTTTACCACATATGGACCCTCATAGTTTGGGGTGAATTTTCCTCTGGAGTCTTGCGCGTTCGGGAGAACCTTCCTTAACACCAGATCCCCCTCTTTAAAGTACCGAGGCCTCATCTTCTTATTAAATGCTCGGGCCATTCTTTGTTGGTAACACTGACCATGACATAATGCGGTAAGTCTTCTTTCATCAATTAGATTCAGCTGGTCAAGCCTCTTCTTTACCCAATCTGATTCGGCTAACCGAGTTTCTGACAGGATTCTGAATGATGGTATCTCAACTTCAACTGGTAGCACTGCCTCTGTACCATATACCAATGAGTAAGGGCTAGCTCCTGTAGATGTTCTTATTGAAGTCCTGTAAGCCATGAGAGCAAACGATAACATTTCATGCCAATCTTTGTAAGTTGTTGTCATTTTCTCGATGATCTTTTTAATATTTTTGTTAGCTGCTTCTACTACCCCGTTCATTTGAGGTCGGTAGGGAGTTGAATTTCTGTGGTTTATGTGGAATTGTTGACATAAACCTGTCATCGATTTGTTGTTAAGATTGGTACCGTTGTCGGTGATGATGGACTCAGGAACTCCGTATCGAGCTATTATGTCCCTTTTTAAGAAGCGGACTATTACCCCTTTTGTGAAATTGGCATATGATGAAGCTTCTACCCATTTGGTGAAGTAATCGATCGCTACCAGTATAAATCTGTGGCCGTTGGATGCTGTTGGAGTGATAGGGCCAATTATGTTGATTCCCCACATGGAGAATGGCCATGGTGCTAATAACAAATGTAGCTCGTTGGGCGGAGCATTGATCCGGTTCGCATAGACTTGACACAAATGACAGTGTTTGACATATTTTATGCAATCTGATTCCATAGTCAACCAATAATATCCTAACCTCATGATTTTTCGGGCCAACATGTAGCCATTCATATGAGGTCCACATACTCCTTCATGTACTTCTTTCATCAGTTCGCATGCTTCATCTTTGTCCACACATCTTAACAAGGTGGTATCAGCTGATCTCTTGTAGAGAATAGACCCACTTAATAGGAAATGGCTTGCTAACCTTCTGAGTGTTCTTTGGTCATTCTTGCTAGCCATTTCGGGGTATTTACCTTCTTGGAGAAAGGTCTTGATATCGTGATACCAGGGTTTGTTATCTTGTATCTTTTCAATTGTTAAACAGTAGGTGGGCCGACTTTCGATGTCTATTTTCATCGGTTGAACTTCGGCTCCTCCTGTTATCTGGATCATAGATGCTAGTGTGGCTAGGGCATCTGCGAACTGATTCTGAGTTCTCGGGATGTATGTGAAAGTGATTGCCTTGAATTCTTCAACTAGCTCTGTCAAGTGTTGATGGTACGGTACCAGTTTGGGGTCTTTAGTCTTGTATTCCCCTCTTGTCTGTAGTATGATGAGCAACGAATCCCCATATACTTCTAATTCGCGGATTCCCATTTGACAGGCCATTTTGAGGCCAAGAATACATGCTTCATATTCTGCGATATTATTGGTATAGGGAAATGTAAGTCTCATTGCTGCAGGGAATTGCATGCCGTCCGGGGATATCAATACCGCCCCAACCCCACAACCGAATACATTAGCGGCTCCATCGAAAAACAGTTTCCATTTTGGGTTCTGCTCTGTCCCAAAGTCTTCTACCGGCCTATCTTCCACTGACAATATATTCTCATCCGGAAATTGGGCCTGTAGTTCTTGGGAATCTGTCTCGACAGGGTGTTCCGCCAACTGGTCGGCTAAGGCTTGCCCTTTCATCGAGTTCTGATTTACGTATGTGATGTCAAACTCGGATAAGAGCATCTGCCACTTAGAGATTCTCCCTACCAAGGCTGGTTTCTCTGCCAAGTATTTCAAGGGATCATGTCTTGTTAGCAGTTCAATATGGTAATAAAGGGTGTATTGCCTTAGTCGATGCATGACCCAGATTAAAGCACAACACGTCTTCTCCACCTCTGAGTACCTCTGTTCCCCATCTGTGAACTTCTTGCTCAGATAATATATGGAACGCTCTCTTCCCTCGTCATCTTTCTGCCCCAGCACACATCCCATGGATTCAGGGAGTATAGTGAGGTATAAGAATAAGGGCTTTCCTTGTTTCGGGACTATCAAGACCGGAGGTTTTGTAAGATAGTCTTTGATTGTTTCGAATGCCTCTTCGCATTCGTCGTCCCATTCTATTGTGGTGTTCTTCTTCAACAGACGGAATAATGGCCGGCATTTGTCGGTGAGCTGTGAGATAAAACGAGCTATGTAATTTAATCTTCTCAATAAGCTTCTTACTTCTTTAACGGAGCGTGGGGAAGGTAATTCTAATATGGACTTTACCTTGTCAGGGTCGATTTTAATGCCTTCCTGGCTTATGACAAACCCTAACAATTTCCCCGTTGTGACCCCGAAAGTACATTTTTCTGGGTTCAACTTGAGCTGGAACTTTCTTAGTCGTTTAAACAATTTCCTCAAGATATCTATATGGTTTTCTCCTTTTTTAGATTTGGCTATCATTTCGTCGACATATACTTCAACCTCTCGATGCATCATATCGTGAAGTATAGCGACCATGGCTCTCTGATACGTCGCCTCGGCGTTCTTCAAACCGAAAGGCATGACTTTGTAACAGAAAGTTCCCCATGTTGTGATGAAAGTCGTTTTGGTTTTATCTTCTTCAGCCATTTTTATTTGATTATATCCTGAGAAACTGTCCATGAATGAGAAGAGATGGTTTCCCGCAGTATTGTCTACTAGAACATCAATGTGAGGTAGGGGGAAGTTATCCTTTGGCGTGGCTTGGTTTAAGTCCCGAAAGTCTATGCATACGCGTACTTTTCCATTCTTTTTCATGACAGGGACTACATTTGCTACCCACTCTGGGTAGTCGGATACTTCAATGAACCCTACTTCTAGCAGTTTCTTGACTTCTTCTTTGATTTTCAGTAAGATGTCAGGCCTAAATCTTCTCAGTTTTTGTTTTTTAGGTTTGACATCTTCCCTTGTGGGAAGCCTGTGAACTACTATTGACTGGTCTAGCCCTGGCATGTCACCATACGACCAGGCAAACACATCTGCATATTCCGTTAATAGCTCGGTTATCTCACGTTTTTGCTCGGCACTCAAACTGGTCCCAATTTTGAGGTTCTTAGGGTTTTCCATGCTTCCTAGATTTACTGTCTCCATAGGCTCGTCGATCGACATTCTGCCTTGTTCATGTTTTAGCCAATTTTCTTGTATTATTTCGTGGTCTAAAATATTGCCTTCAACAACTGACCCAGCAACGTTGGAAACGATATCAGCGTTTTTACTTTCCACCTTCGCGAAATATCCCTAATGTTCGATGGTAGGAGATCTGAGTAAAATGAAAGCATATATATATAAGAAGGAAAAAAAAAAACAAACTGTAATTGAACTTGATAAAAAGTCTCAATAAAATTTGTTTAATAATCTTTCTCTACTCTTGAGCTAACCTAGCACTACTGATAGGATAACAAAACCAATTGTTGAGAGCCGGATGTTGGTTAGACATGCGGGGAGTTGATTTCCCCTTGCTGTCATCCTCTTCATTTATCCAAAGCTCTTGAATGACGTTTGCCTTTCGGAAAGATTGTTGGAGAGGTGGGATGCACATCTGGGTGTCGGTCAGCTTCTCCCTTATTCTGCCTTTGGCTCCTTTTGTTTGCGCTTCTTCTGTGGCCGTAGGAATGTACCCTAGTCCAAACGTCCCATGCTACCCCTCTTTAAACTGACGGCCCTCCTTGCTGGTCACCATGTTTACTTCATTGAAAATCTGCAACCCCAGGTCTTTTGAACCTTCGTCCCCAATATAAGGTATGGCAGTCTCTTTGTATATGGCGTAATCCTGCTCACCCAGTACAGTGACTATCTGCTCGTTTGTGATGAATTTGACCTTTTGGTGGAGACTAGAGGGGATGGCTCCAGCAGCATGTATCCAAGGTCGTCCCAAGAGCAAATTAAAAGATCTTGGGATATCGAGGACCTGGAAGGAGATGTGGAATGTTTGTGGACCAATTTCCACCGGTAGGCTCACCTCCCCTATTATGTCTCTTTTGGACCCGTCAAAAGCTCTAACCACTGTGGAGCTGGGTTTTATATTGCTTGGATCGACCCCCAATAAGTCGAGCGTTGCCAATGGGCAAACGTTGAGAGATGATCCGTTATCGATAAGTACCCGGGAGACAATGGTGTCATTGCACCTGACCACTACGAATAGTGGTTTGGTATGTTGGTCTCCCTCTTCCCCTAGCTCCTCCGGAGAGAAGGATATTTGGTCCATTGCAAAAATGGAGTCTGCCACGTGACCCGATTTGTCTGTAGCGATACCTTCCGAGACCTGAATCTTTTTCAGCACTTTAAAGAGTGCTTCCCTGTGAGGTTCGGATGTTGTGAGAAGGCCTATGAGCGATATCTGTGCTAGAAATTTATTTAATTGTTCCATGATCTTGTATTCACTGGCCTTAACCATCTTCGTGAACGCAGCAAGTCCCTCTTCCCCTTTTTCCACGGTGGGCTCTTCAGTCGGGCTCTTATACTTTGGATCATATAATCTCCCAAAGCGGGTGATGCCTCCCACTATAGGAGGTCGCTCTTGTTCGAGGGCCCGATAGTCGAACGGTGCAGCCTTGTAATTCTCTACCGGTATCGGGACATTGAATACATATCTTTTTCTTGGGATTTGTACCTTGGTTGATTGTCCCTCATAGCACTGTATAACCCTGGGCTTCTGATGAGAGTTGATCATGTGGACAGTCTTCCCCTCTTCCTTTGCCGGGTTGTCCTCCTTCTCAAACTCCGGTCCCCATCCGCTAGGTGGCCCTTGCTAAGTCGGGGTATAAGAATAATTCACTAAGTACTGAAATCTCCCGTGTGATTCCCCCAAAGTGCCGACCGTTGGGTCTCCAGCTGACCACCTTCTTTTAATGTGTGTTTTTGGAGCTTGGCGAGATTGCTTCTTTTGTGGTTCGGTCTTCAGGGCTTCTTTGGGAACCGACTCCTCAGATGTAATCATATTAATGGCGGGCCTGTGATTGGGCAGGGGGTTGGTGTTGACATTGGGTGCTGGCGTGTTCACGAAATCTAATTGTATGATTCCTGCATCAATTAAATCTTGGATTTTGTGTCGGAGCCTCCAGCACCTATCTGTGGAATGCCCCTCCTGACCCATGTGGTAGTCACACTTGAGATTTGAGTCAAAGTTTTTGGGCTTGTACCGGTCGTTGGGGATCTCGAAACTAATCAAGTTGTCTGCCCTCAACCGAGCGAAGACTTGACTGAGTGGGATGGGGATTGGAGTGAACTTCCTTGGGACCCTGACAGCCTGAGTTTGACCCATTGTGGTTTGCTGGACTGGGGTACTCATGGTCTGAAATGTAACACGAGTCCCGACTTTTTCTGCTTTACCGGAGTGGACCGTGCTAACAGTGGACTCTTTAGCTCTGTTTCCTCTCACAGGCCTTTGTGTTGGTGTGACCCTAGGAGGCTCCATTGTTCGGAGTCTACCGGTGGTGATGGCATTCTCAATCCTACAGCCCGCGGCCACCAACTCTGCAAAACTGGAGGAGGTTTGGCCTACTAGATGTGAAAAGTAGGTCTTGTCCAGGGTATTGACAAATATGGATGTTAATTCCTTCTCTGACATCGGGGTTGCTACCCTAGCGGCCTGGGCTCTCCAGCACTGAGCATATTCTTTAAACGACTCAGCATGTCTCTTCCGGAGACTTCCCAGGTCGATTACAGATGGGGCGACTTCAATATTGAACTTATATTGGTCATAAAACGCCCGGGCTAGCTTCTCCCAAGTGTTGACAATGTTGAAGTCCAGGTGGGCATACCAGACCAGTGTAGGGCCTGTGAGGCTGTCTTGGAATGTCTGAAGCATGAGCTGGTCGTATTGAGCATACTTGCTCATTTTCCGGGCATATAGCCTGGTATGCATTTTGGGGCAGCCGGTCCCATCATACTTTTCGAACTCTGGGGTCTTGAACTTCTCGGGGTATGCCTCTTCTCTGTATGCTGGCAGGTTGGTGATTCCGGCCTGTTCAAAACCGTCAGGGCCCTCAATGGTTCTCATCTCGTCATGGAGCTGTTGGAAGAGTCGTTTCTCCATCTCCTTCTGCCTCTCTTCCATCTCCTTTTTCAGGTCATCAGAGGTCGGCCCCTGGTTGATCTTTGGCTCATATTTAAAGGCCGGGTTAAGGTGGGAATTGATCTCTTCATATTCCGGAGGCTGTCCCTCCACTGCTTTCCCCTTTCTGGCCCTTGAATACTCTTCCTGGGTTGGCTGAGTGTTGCGCTAGAGGCCGATGCTTTCAGTTAAGAGGTGAACCTGGGCAGCCAGTTGTTGGACTGTTTGTTCTAGGGACATGATCCTAGAGTCCGAGGCAGCTTCAGCGTTGGTGTTGTTGCGGTTGTCACTGCTGTTGGCCATTTTTGCTCTTGAGCGCGTGAGAACTGGGCTTCGAGGAGGGTTCGATTGTTTGGAAGCTATTTTGATACCTGGATTCGCATTTTGTTTTGCTTTTAGTGTAATGAATGCAAGAATGATATGCATGTGTCACGCGGATGCTAAAAAGTAAAAAGGGTTGACAACTGACTGACAATGTAATATTGAAAATTCACTTTTATTAATATTAAAAATTCTGGAGTTCAAAATAAAATATTACAAATAAAGATCTACTTCCTAGTTCTTTTAGTCTTCTGTTGTGGAGGCTCAGACTTCCCACTGATGACGGCTTCTAGTTCCTTGACTTTGGCTTGGCACTTCTCTAATTGCGCTTCTAAAGCCTTGTTCCTTTGGTCGGATTCTTTGAAGCGTCCCTTCCAGATGTCTTTCTTATAATTTGCAGTTTCAAAGTATACCTCCATTCAGGCCTTAACTTGCTCCAGGTAGATTTCTGTCTCTGGGTTAATCTTGTCTGGTCTTGGCTGAGTGACGTCTGGAACCCGATACGCTCTTTCCCCCGTCTGGTATAACTGGTGGATTACAAATTCTCTGGTGGCTCAGTGCTTTCCCACTTCGCCATCTAATTCCCCGAGGTCCACATTCGGGCTTTCAATTCTGGCTTCCCAAAGTGCTTTGACCTCCGCCAGCTTCACAAACTTCTCAGCTACTAACAGGTTCAGATCTTGATAATTAAAGGTAACTGCTTGTACCGAGGGCCGATAAACGATATCTTGGATAGTGCCGAACTGGCGGACCACTGAGTTCGGGTGATATCTGATACATCCGCTGATTCCGATTAAAGGCACTGCTTGGAAGTTTCTGTAGGTCAAGATGATTTTGTTATAGCAACTCCACCTGGCTGTCCATAAAATATCTTCGGCACTGAAGCTCCTAAGCAGCTCTACCCAACTGTGGCTGGTAAGGTCGTCGGGTAGCTTTACCTTTTCTACACATGAATCCACCAGGTCCACCTGTTGGGCTAGGGTTTTCCTGACCATGTTCAACCCAAAACACTTGAGGTGGCTTACAAACCATATTAGTAGAAGGTTGAGGCTGGAGCGAAGGATCCCATGGCCTTTTTTCTTAAGGAAGTTTAAATTCCGGATCTGTTCAGCCAGTAGAGCCGGGATGTAGGATCTTCCCTCCAGGAATTGGGTCACCAGCTCTGCAACCCTGTAGTGAATATAGAAGGTCCCGGTGGGGAACAGTATGGTGGCGAAGGCTGTCAAGATGAAAGCGTTCACCCTTCTCTGCCTATAAGTCTTGGGGTCCCCACTCAGGACGTCCTTTCTATCCCCATTGTCCTCTCGGGCGATGAACCATGCTTCTAAATCATCCATCCGTATGCAATATCCATTACAGTTTGTCAGGGCTTTGTTGACTGCTGTCTTACGGATGCCTAATAATCTGCTGAAGGTAGCGGCTGGCCCGACCTCTAGGTCTGGAATGTAGATCTGATCGGTTAGTGCTGGAGCTTGTAGCAACTGGGTATACTCCTCCAAGGTAAGGGTGATCTCATGAAGCCCGATAAAGAAAGCAGCGGGCTCGATTTCCCATAATTGGAGCATGGCCCGGACTAAAGGCTAATTCACCTCTATCTTTGTCAGTGAGAGTATGGGGCCGATTTTTTGCTGGATAAAGGCCTGCTCCTCTGGGTTGTATAAAGTAAACCAGTGGCCCAATACCAATTTCGGGTCCAAAGATTTATACACCCGTATTTCTTTGCGGAGGAGACGGTTGACTGCACTGCTAGCCATCTATTACAATAAGAAATAGCCTAGTTACAAACAGAACTACGAAAACACTACAGGGAAATGGTCCTGAACTCCAAGGACAAAATAACAAACCATTACATTGTCATTCAATTGTCAAACCCCTTATGATGTTTTGTATGCAAGTAGGTTGGTTCTAATTGGTTCCCGAGCTCTATGGCCTCCCACATTCTCGGAGAAATGGATCTCAGGCCATATCGAAGCATAGGGTGGGGTAGCCTAATCGGTCCCGAACGGTGAATCAACTCACTTCGCCCGAAACCTACACAATGGCTCCCCGTCTTAGGTTTCTAGGACGGTCCGGGTTCGACCGCATCTACTCACACAAACATATGTATGCATGCTGAACCCCCACAAGAAAGAAAAACTAAAAATCTAACTAATTCCTGAAAGGTTAGCAACAGAGTAAAAAGAATGAAACACATTTCTTAAAGAGAACAATTCGAAGAGATTCAGGTAGCTAGCCTACTGGCATGGGTCCCCAGTGGAGTTGCCATCCTGTCGAGTCTAATTTCTGAATTCCCATTCCTAATCCGATCTAGACTAGACCCTCTGCTCATCTAATGTAGATCCTCGACTTGAATTAGGAATTTCGTTTGATTTTTGGAGTCGCCACCCAACTGTTGTTGGGAAAATTGAATTAAGACTAAAGGAGCGGATTAGTCTTAATTTGGACTACTAGTCGTCATTATTTCCTCTTCTCGTTTTTGTGAAAAGAGGAAAAGGGAAAACCAGAGTTTCTAAGTCCGAAGGCTAACCTATTAAAACCTTTACGGTTACCACCTAATCTCCTAAAATTGTTCATATTTAGAAATGTGTTTTATTGAGTTTCTGTTACTTTTTATTATGCTCTTGAATTATTTCAAGAAAATGATTTTTTATTCATTTTTATGGGTTGACCCGAATGGGTGCCTACGTACCTGCTACTCAGGATCAAACAAGCCGTAGTTCGCTTTTCTGAAAACTTTAAGTTGGTTTGTGAATTTTAATTTATGAAACCTCTTTTAGTTTATGTTCTTACCATTTTTGGGATTTTTTTCTAAAAAATTCTAAACCTAAGCTTTAATTTTATTTTGAAAATGATTTTAGGGAAAAACATCAATTTTTGATTTATTTGAAGAAAGGGATTTTTCTAAGTGCTAAAACTCATTTTTATGATTCTTTTATAATTTTTGAATTTTTTTTTATGATTTTTATGATCTTTGTGATTTTTGAGAATTTTGGGGATTTTTGTGATTTTTGGGAATTTTTGTTGATTTTCGTGATTTTTGGGAATTTTTGGGATTTTTGGTTTATTATCTATTCTATTTTGACATCTAAAATTTTATTATCATTTTCCTAATGTTTTTTTTTTTCTATATTTTATTATTTTATTATTTTTTATTTATCTATTTATTATTATTTTTATTATTTTTCTACATTATTAAATTCTAGAAAAATCTAATTTCTACATTTTCCTATTTATTAAAAATAAAACATAAACAAATAAATAAATAAATAACTAAATAACAAATAATAAATTAATTAATTAATTCAGAATAAATAAATAAAATTAATTAAATAAAAAAATCCGGAAAATCCGACTTACCTAGATCCGGGTCGGTGCGCGGGTCGGGTCGATCGGACACGGCGGCGGGGAAGGCTCGTTCACTGCGTTCCGGTGGCCTTTTGCAGCGGGTGAGGTGTCGAATCCTAGCTTCTCGAGGTTGCTGAATCCAATGGTGGCGGTGGTTTACTCCCAGAACGTCTCCTTGCGGTGGCTCTAGCTCCGGTTGGTGGTTTCGGCTTCAAGCTTCTCCGGCGTACTCCGATTCGCTCCTTTCTCTCACTTGTGATTCGTCTTTTGGCTTCCTCACCTCCTCCTCTATTTATAGGCGTCCGGAAACCCTCTTGGATAAGCTTGAATCGGCCGATTTGGATAAACCCATATTTCTCCGTTTTTTAGATTTTATTCTATCCAACCTATTTGATGCCGATTTGTTGTAATCTTGTGATTTATCTGGATAATTCGGTTTTAGATTTATTGAAATCCAAAAAGATTCCAAGAAATCCAGCAATTTTAACCTTATTGGACTTCTGCCGGATTTTTTCTCCGGCTGGGCTCGAGGAAGAAGACGACCACGTGCGAGGCACGTGTTTCCTCTCGGCCAATCACATGCTGCCACGTGGCAGCTCCAGGGAAAAGAAGGAAAAATTTTTGCCGAGCCAACGCGGGGGGATTCGAACTCGCGACCTTCAGCCTTCACACGGTCCCAACATGCACGCACGAGCCAGCTGAGCTGGCCCAATTTCCCGATTTTCTTTGTATCGCAAATTATATATATGCAATGCGATTTTTTTATTTTTTTGTATTTTTTGAAATTTCAAAAATTTGTAAAAATTGTTTATTATTTATTATTGCTATTTCTGAAATCATTTTTCAAAATTGATGTGTTTTCCTATTTATTTTTATTTTTTGAATATTTTTACTATTTATGCTAAGTTAGAGGAAAATTGGGAAAAATTGAGAAAAATTAAAAATTGATTATTTTTGAGAATTATCGATTCCTAGGGCAAAAATGGGGTGTTTACAGCGTTCATCCCGACTTATCAATCGGTCTTTCATCCCAATTGTGGCGTCAACAGAATATACCAAGGTTTTTGCCTCACCTATAGGCAACAGGTGGTGGTTCCACTTGTTTGTTTTGGCATCTTGGGTTGCAATTTCGAACGTATTGGTATTAGGTTTCGTCACATGTGGGCGTGGTTCGTATCACTTAAAAAATGCCTTGTTTTGGTCGGAAATTAAATTGGAAAATGAATAGGGCAAATGATGTAGTTTTGATGTAAATTTTGGTATATAAGATCCTTATATGATTTAGTAGATCAATGAATCAACAATTGTTCAAATAGGAGTCATTTTCTATTTTTAGTGAATTTTTCAAGCCAATTACCCTGTTTTGGCTGAATTTAATCATCAGCAAAATTGGGGAATTTGATTTGATTAGTTGAATTTGATGTTTAGTTGAGATTCAATGAAGTATAATATGATGTTAAGAAGCTTAGGTTAGTTACAAAACAAAAACAGGA
Organism: Laguncularia racemosa; assembly: GCA_037954665.1. Classification (NCBI taxonomy): domain Eukaryota; kingdom Viridiplantae; phylum Streptophyta; class Magnoliopsida; order Myrtales; family Combretaceae; genus Laguncularia; species Laguncularia racemosa. Next base: position 750,232 of record JBBMOL010000108.1, read on the forward strand.
GCGTTCGATGCAAAATCGTGATAATTTGGAATTATACAATTTGACACGGAATCGAATCAAAATTTAATTACATTAGTATATAATGGAATGTAACATACCCATATGTATATAAATAAGATATTGTAGGGAAAAGGTGGATTATATGAGGTTAGGGTGGAATTTAGGGGCTTGGAATATTGAATTAGCAATTTAGGGTTTAGTAAAGTAAATTAAGTAACATTGATTGATATCCTGATGATTCAAGTATTTTTGTTAAGTGAGGAGGACATAAGAATTTAGCTGGTGCAACTGTTTGGATTGGCATATATTGTTTCAGGTGTGTACCCCCTTAACTCCTCTTTTGGGTACAAGTGGTTGATAATGTAAACCACTTGTTGTTGGCTGAAATTATCCTGTATGATCACTTACTGTGATTAATGCAGGAGGATTGTTGAATTATATTGAATTGTTGATGGTTGGTTGTGTGTTCTAATATAGTTGGATTTTGAGAAAAATGGAACATTCTAGAAATCCTAGAATGAGAGTTGGGTGTGGGATTTGATTATACTGTTCCTGATTGTATGTAATGTAATGAACATAAATTGTTGAATGCTTTATGATTGTGATGTAATGCTCGATTATTTTTAGCTTATTGGATGGGGTTTATATAAGTAGTTGAGTTCATATTATTGATGTCTCGGTAATAATGAAATATCTAAATGGATAATAAATTGAAAAACTGATCGTTAACATATATAATTTCATTAAAGTATACCTAATTGATTTTGGGACTCGAAAAAATCAAATGGGGTTTAGGCTGTAAGTACCTACTAACCCAAAACACTTAATGTAAGGAAAGTCATGTTCCTTACTTGGTAAGTTTGTGGTATGATCTTTGAGTTGACCCGGATAGGTTTGAGGCACGGTTGACGAACTTACCCAATTCAATGACCTATGGGGATTTGGTCACCCCTCTTCTTCAAGGAAGGTGAAAGGCAAACTAAATGTTTCTAACTAAAAAGAGTATGTAAGGATGCCTTAATTAGCTAAGAAAACATTGAGTTTTGAAAAGTACATGAGGGTAGTTTATCTACCAATTGACAAGCTCTGCCTAGGTGAACTGAAAAGTATTTGTGACCTGTGAGTAAACAGGAGAGACTTGAAATGGTCTCCAATGAAAAGGTTATGAGTTTGGTAAAATGGAATTATAAGGAAAAGTTCATTAAGTAAGATTATGGTGATGTTAAAATGTAAGAAATTGAACTGGGTTTCCTACGAGTATAGCTTTGAGTTGAAAACTTGCTTACTTGAGTAATCACTTCTGAAGTATTTGATAATATTGCCGATTACTATTATGTGATTTCATTGTTTGTTTTTGCTAGGTTACTTGATTATGTACTCACTTTGCTTCTTAAGAAGCTGAGGGGTTAGTGTTTTTGCTAACCTCAAGTACAGGTACTGAAGAATAGGTAGCTGGAGACTTGAGTTTTTGGAGACCATCAATAGAGGCAAACAGGCTTTTAGTTTCCATTTTGGAACCTCTATTGTTTTTTAATGGGATGTCCTATACATGATGTTGTAGTGCTTGTAAATATGATCTATAGGTGTTGATCTTCGGATTGTAATGTAAATATATGTATGTATAAGGTTGGATTTGTAATCTTTTTGAGCCACTTAGGGCTATAGGATTAATTATGAGCTGTGCCTACTTATCGGGAATGTAGATCTCAATGGTATATATATGTGTGTGTGTGTGTGTGTGTGTGTGTGTGTGTGTGACAAGAGATTTTAAGCACAGGTGTTTAGATATAATGTAGATTTGAAATGATAGCGCTGATAGCGCCATTTTACAGGACATTTATAAAATTACATATAGGTTGGAGTTACAGGTTCAAGATTAGTCAAATTTGCTTTATCTCTAATTCAGAGACGGCATAACAATCCACTTATAGGTACCGGGGATAGTTACAGGAATGTTGAACAGGTTTAAGAACTAGACCTAATAGATGGGTCGCTATAGGTACTCCCTAGCATCATTCTAATATTATTACTTATTTTTATTTTATTATATCTTACCATTATTATTAGTATTTTTTTTATTATTATTTGGCAAAAATTATTATCATTAGTAATAGTAGTAATTATTCTTATTATTGTTATTATTACCACTATTATTATATATAATCATCATCATTATTGTTATCATCATCATCATCATCATTTTCATAAAGTAACATAATAAAGGGGACAGGGTGGTTTCAAGATCGATTGATTGCCTTAATAATGTTGATTGCACACCAGTTGACCGACCTTCCATATTTCCTAAGTCATGCACAATAAACTTACTTTCCAAAATTTCTCTTTTTCAATAAACTAAATCCATATTGCTTCCAACATCAAATCTTTTATAGAAAACATTTCTAATTCATCATCTTCTACAAACAAACTCCCAAAACCCATTTTAGTGTTAATTGATTCATCATAAGCACTTTCATAACAACTAACAAATAATAATTTAAACGACTCTACATTCGATTGATTTTCATTGCATAACCACTAAAGTATCATCTTTTTATGATTTCTTCCTTATCTCTTCATATCAAGATATCACAACAACAAAAGAAGAACAAGCTATAGTACCTTACTATCTTAAATGCCACTTCTCACAACTCCTCAAAACACAATTCTACTTTAGAAATTATGTACAACCATCATAATTATAGAGGGGATGAGCGTATACTTACACAAAACATGATGAATCCATCTTTAAACATACTATTGATAAAGCTTTTTAGGCATGAACCCCCATGGCCCAATTTAACATGTCTAGGCCTTTATTCAAGCTCTATGTGCCCATACTAATCTCCTACTAATCACTATAGTATAGAAGCGTGAAGCCCAATAGCAGTGTGTCCCCAACCTATTGTTCGGATCGGCCAAACATGCCTTAAAACTGAATAAGCATGAAGGACTAGAGATAGATAAGGAAAAGAGTTAGTCAAAGATATATCCTCCACAAAATCTGTAAAGAATCTCAAATATAAATACACTTATCATATCAAGATTGGTCCCAACCCCTATAAATAAGGGTTAAGACCAATTGGTAAAGCACTTATTCACTTTCTCAACCTTCATATTGCTATTACACTATCTGTAATCCTTATGTTGACTTAGGTATCGAAGTAGTCATGCCGAAGCAACCTATGACACCCCCTATAGCCTAATTTTTCCTTTCTTATAGGTGATTCAACGACATAGGAAATCATAGCACAACATGTACCATTTCTCACAACTCTTCACACAACACTAGCCCTAAAGTGATAATCTACCTAAGACTTCATTTAAGATTTGGCGTACATTAAAATAAAAAAAAAAAGGAGAAATTAAAAGAAGAAGAGATTACTTTTGTTAATTTGCCTTAAATATGGAAATTTTGATGGAATGGTAGAAGAAGAGAAAATAAAATGTATATTGTTTATGAATGGGACTAGGCAGTTTGTAAGCGAAAGAATGAAAGAAGAGTTTAATCAGTTAACTAAGTGCTTAAGGCAAAAAGTACTAAAAACCCCTCCAAAATGAAATGTCTCATTTAAGGAATTTCATCCTCTCCCTATAAGAACTTTCATCCTTAATAATTTACTTAAATTTTAAAACAATTTTGAATGTTTGTTATGCTTATCCTCTTCTAGTTTCCAAGTGACTTTGCTTTTAAACTAGTTGTTTTACTAGACCTTCACATACTTGATTACTCTCATCCTTAGGATTTACTATTTTAATAGGATACTCAATTTGTGTTAAGCTTGGTTACATATCTAACGGCATGCTTCCACCTAATATAGGTCTAGAATACAACTATGCAAGTGGGTTAAATGAGTCAATCCAACTCGGCTTACTTTGGCTTGTGCATTAAATGAACTAGCTCATCATGACTCATCTACTAAATGAGCTAAAATATGTTAGCCTTAACCTAACCCACTTTAACCCACAAGTTAAATGAGCCAATCCAACTTGTTTAACCCATCTATAAATTTTTGTAGGTTCTATGAGCAAACTCACTAAAATGTATTCAACCCATTTATAAATTTAATGTGTTTTTCTTTCCAACTTGATTATTACCATTTGATTTTCTAATGACTAGTAAATTTTCCATTCTTAAGATTAAAAGAAAAAAAAAAGAGCCAATAAGACACTTTACTTTATATAAATATTTCATAATGAGAAGAATAAAACTGAAATTTTAGTGTAGTTATGTGAAAATAATATAGCATTGCTTTTAATTGTATCTTCTAAAATTAGTTTATATCCATATTTTATGGTCAACCTATTTCATCAAATAAAATAAAAGAAATTTAAATAGAATTTTCAAAACTTATATATTTTTCCTAAAAAGAAATCTAAATATAATAGTCTGATACTTTAAACACTATTTTCGCAAATTGTAATTGTTAAAAAAATTATATACATAAACAAGAAACTAGTAATAGAAAAGACAAAGAAATATTGTAAATTAGAACAACATTTATAATTACCATAACTAGTAATTTTTCTTTTTAATTTCTTTGAAAAGCAGGTCAACTCGGCCCATAATGGGTTGACCCACTCTAACCCATAGGTTAAATGGGCCTTCATTTGGCTCACTTTTTTAACAAGTTAAAAAACTCAACCCTAACTCGCTTTTTAAAGCCGATTAAATGGATTGGCTTATAAGTCTCGACTCACTTGCACACCTTTAGTCTATGACATATTTTCTCTACATAGACACATGAAAAATGTCCTATATACCTTCTAAAAACTTGATGATAAGGTTAGATTATAAGAAGAGAATCTACATGTATGATTTTATAGATCTCACATGAATAAAACAAATAAATTGTTTTTTTTTTTTGTATGTGTGGATTTTTATGTTTCATGAACAACTAAAATTAAAAGGATATGTCTAATCATCTATTGATATGACTCACCATTAAGGATTAAACTATGTTTAATATGACTAATAAGATGAAGATCTCCACAATCAGGTTAAACAAAGGAAAGGAATGATTGCTAATAGAACTAATAAGATTTGGAAATAAATAGCAAAATCTATGGTTTCAACACCATCATTATCAAATTAATAGTAATATTTGAAACATAAAGAACATAAAAGAAACCTTGACAATCCCAAGGCATAAGCATCATAAAAAGAAAATAGAAGTCCTAATAACTAATGATCCATAAAGGATATAAGAGTTATTCCCAAAAAAAATGGATGTAGTTAGATATCTCTAAATATATGATATTATCCTAAAATTAATAGTGAATAAAATAAAACAATAGCTAAAATATCAAACATCAAATCTTTATAATCCATGTGAGTCTCTGAAATTCCACACCCAATGGCGAATAGCTTACACGAAGGTGGTGAGTATTTATGTAAAACTCGCCTAAATTTTGCTAGTTTAATTTAAGTCATCAAATCACTAGAATGAGGAATATTATCCCCATTACTTAGTGGTAATGCTAATCTCTAAGCTACAATACTCATCTTTTTTCAAATCTCAAAAGGATTAACATATCGAGGATTTAACTTTCCTTTCATTCCAAATCTTACTACTCCTTTAAAGGTGATATCTTTAAGAAGACATGGTGCCTCACTTCAAATTCCAAAGGGCTTCGTCTGTATAGTTACCCATAGTAAGTTAGAGTAAAAGACAAATTCAATCTAAAAGATGATTCATACAGAGAAAAAAAATTTCAATATGACCATAATGCTAAACCACTAATTTGTTCAAATGCCCCATAAAATAAATTAAACACAAGGGTGAAACAAGTAAATAATACATCTTTTAGTTTTTTTTTTTTTTTTACTCTATAAGAGGTTAACTCTCTCTCTCTCATAAAATAAACCTTAGCTACCACCTCCACTTCCGCCTCCTCTTCCTCCTCTCTTCCTCAACTTTAACACAAACCTTAACCCTAAAGTGCTACCATTGTCTCTCTCTTTCTATTTCTCTCTCTCTTCGATTGGGAATTGGTTACCATAAATTTAAGGTAAATCTAATCTCCACTTATCCACTAAGGAGAGATTCATTCCTATTTATATGTTGCAAACAGAATATTTAATTTTTAAATAAAATCTACATAAGAATAATATGATTTAGAAATCCACCTTATTTTACTTATCATTTAGAGGAGTTGATAAAAATAATGAAAATTTTATTTCTTTTTCTTGCTCAACAATGAATGGAATAAGGGAACAACTAATTAATGGTAAGGTTTAAGACCTTTAAGAATTGTTTTGGGACTTTAATAAGAGATTCTTAATGTTTTTTTATATTAAATTGAAGGGTAAATCTAATCACTATTCACTAGCCATTTAGATAGAAGTTATGCAATGAAATCCGATGGGACTCTCCCAATTAGCATAAAGATAAGAACTTTTGTCATGCTCTATAGGCCCTTAAAATGTATAGCTTCTACTATATGTTGTATGGAAAGTTAGGGATAACCTCTCTATTATTTGAGAGTTTGCCTTATAGCGTATAAGGCATACTTACATCCAAAATTTCCAAATCAAGGTTTAATATTTTTTAAGAAATACAAAGATATATAGATAAAATAATTCAAAGTAACGTAATATTATAATGTCCATAGGTGCATTTATAATATCAAAGATCAAAGTCCTTAATACATTTTAGTCCAGACTACATATATGAAATTAAAATAAGATCTTAGAAAAAATACATACATAAGTGATCTCTCCACTACAATCTTTCACGGTTCTCTTGCATCTCGCACTAACCTCTAGCATCTGTTAGCCATGCTCTATCTAAATAGGCACCTACAACAAGGAAGTTTATGGGGGTGTAAGCTATAAAGCTTAGTGAGTTAAATCCTCTTATTAGCCTGACAATCAAATAGCAAACAAGTTATTTAATTCAAACATGTGTCATGCATGAGTAATTACAATAATGCAACAATATATATGGTGTGTCGAATACCTCATACAGTAAGAATTTAACACCCTCCATTGCCAAGGGTTGGGAAATCATGAACTACATGTCGACTCCTAACTCTAGTGACCCTAGCCTATCTTTCGAGAAACTTCATAAAGTCTATATATATATTTTTGTAATATACTTTAATAAACTTGAAAGTACATATATACATACTAAGCCTGTCATGAGGTATAGATTGTGAAAGGCTTGCAAGTTAATCATCCTTAAGCAATGAATCCTTAGACTAAGAAATCTTAGGTTTTAATCAGAAGGCAGCATTTCCCAAGTTCCACTTAGTTCCCAAAGGTTGAGACAAGGTGTACCTATGAAGTGCATCCTCCATGTTGAATTTTCGTACCACTAAGTGATATCGACGACCTTCTTACATGCAGGACTCCATAATGATTGATTCATTTTATTTAAGGTCGAATAGACTTAAGTCAAATTATTTGGTGTCCATGACAATTTATACAGACACTTGTAATTTCTATGAGCTAAATGCAGGGGAAAACAGAAATCAATTAGCTGATATAATTAATATCAATTGGCATTCAAACATGGTATTCAAGCACATGCAATATCCCATGTTACCTCACATATAAACCCAGTTCATATATCAGATATTTACAATGTGTAGGTGTACTAATTACAAACATAAGTAAGGTACAGTAATTATCAGATTCTTCACTCACCCGGCCATATGGTCTTTAGTCGAAATAGTTAGGTGGCAGATCGCCCTCGAATAACACGTCACCTGATAAGACAAAATATTTTTTATAAGTTTGGGTAAAAAACTAGCCCATATTAGTTTTGTTAATTTTAGCTATTTTCTCAGTTTTGAAAGTTTTAGTATTTTCTTTATAACCTTTTCAATTTAAGTCCCTTTTTCGTGTATTTAAAGTCATTTTAAAGGGTTTTGAATGTGCTTTCCATTTTCAAAGTCATTTTGATTGTTTGGACCTCAAAACATTACGTTAGTGCCTGAATAGATTAGGTGCACCTGATATATGTTTTGTTTAAGGCTCTTTTTGTCTAATTTAATCCATGACCTAAAGGAATTAATCCTAACCATTTGGAACATGTTTGGGGCTTCCAAATGTTGTGTGCGTCTTCTTTTTTTTTTGGAAATTCTAGAATTTAGCTCAAGGATCTCAAGTTCCTTTTTCCAAGGCTTTGGTTATACTTTTCTCTTTTTGCTTGTGTTAGTTTAGTATTTTCTTTTAAGAGTTTTTTAATTTCTAAAATTTTCTAATGATATTTTGGCCTTCTAAGGTTTTGGAAACAAAGAGATTTCCATGTTTAATTAGTTCTTGGTCACTGTTTGAGCTTCTTAGATACATCTTGCCCTTTTTTTCCCATTTTTTCACTATAAAGAGGGGTCCTTTCTTTCCATTCGAATTTCCTATGAATTAAAAGTTATGAAGTGGGTCAAAAATATACTTAGTTAATCCTTTATCTTAAGCACTCAAAAGAACTAGGAGTCTTGAAATTTTGATCTCTATTGATTTTTTCTAAAAGCTTCAACATACAAGCTAAAATGAAAGGTGATATTCAATGGTTTTACATCCTAAATGGGATTACAACTCTAACTTATTTCTTAAGCTAAATATAAACCAAATATACATGGAAAATTATAAAATCAGAGCAACTTAACTCTATCCTAAGTTGTAGAATCAAAATATTACAAGAAAAAAAATAGCATCAACCTAAAAGCACAAGGGTCCTACTCGTTGTAGCTTAAGGGTGCTAGGATCCTCCTCCTTCTACTTCCTCTTAGGGTGGCTTTAAGTTCTAATTTTTCTTAGATCCTTAGCTCCCTTAATAGGCCCTTGAGTGGTGCTAATGATACTAGAAATTGAGCTTGAATGGAGGTGATTAGAGGCATGATCAAAAGGTGGAATTCGTACGTATGCAGCAGGGGAAAACAAGAGATGGTTTGGAGAATCTTTTTTTATCCGATTTTTGGTTTAGAGTTCTTGAAGGTATTTTTCTTATGTTAATGCTTTAGAATGATGGGGATTTTATGTGGAGATCAATAGGTGATGAAATCAGATGAAAAGCTTACAAGAAGAAGAGGGCCGGTGGATGCGGTTTGGTATGTGTTTGATCCGATTTTTGGAAGTTGTCCTTAAGAGTTTTTTTGGCAAGTTCTTGAGAGCTTTTGGTGGGAAAATTTTCCAGAAGAAGGGAAGCTTATGTGAGGGAAATGTGGAAGGAAACATAAGAGGTTTAGGCAGCTAGCTTGGGGAAATATCCATTGGTCCTTAACATTGGTTAATTGGGTAATAACTTTGTCCAACAAGTAAAGGGAGGATTAGCTTCAGATTTGTCTCCCCTTGTTGCCGTTTAGTTAGCTTTTGTTCACCATTGCATTTGTTTAGGTTAATCCTGTTAGTTTCTTAGTTTCTTTCTTAATCATTTCCAACTGGCAACCCACATGGAACATAGCATATTTGGAGCTTGTCTTAGGCTATTTAATTTCCTTATTTTCTTGTGGTTAAATGTGCTTTAATTATGGCTTATATAAGGGAGATTTTGGATTAATTTTGGGCTTAGGATCAAGCCATTTGATGGTTCAATTATGGCCATCTCCCTCTCCCTGTCAATGTCACTTATAGGAATTGGTTAGGTTTATATTTTTCCAATTTTTATTTTACCCTATTTGATTGACATTGGTTTTTCTTAAATCTAAAGGAAATTCTTACGTCGACAATTGGTTCTAAAATTTTAGGAATTGAATTTAGGTTTTTCGAGCATCTAAATCCAAGTTTATTTCTTCTAAGGTGATGTTCTATCGTCAGGGTTTGGTTATGTTTTGAATTTCTGAGCTTTTGGATAGGCTAATTGGTTCGCATATCACTAGGTGAATTCTATTCTACAGTTAGTTTTTTTTATTTGTTTTCCAATGTATTTCTTGAGATTTTTTCTTCATACTAATCATTGAATTAAAATTTTTTGGGGTTTACAGCTTCAACCGACTTTCTCTTGGAAAACCTAAACAAACCATAAAATCTTAACTATGTAATAGGAAAAAATCAAATTTATGGAATAGATTCATTTAGGAATTGATCAATATAGCTAGTTTAAGTTATTAATTATTCAATAGTTATTAAAGATGGTGGATTTATAGAATAAGTAATCAAAATACTAATGGAAATTTGATAATTGGATTTAAAATAAAGTTAAGACGAAAAACAGGGTTTTCAACATAAAAGAAAATGGGAAATTCAACCTTAAAGACTTGGTAAGGTTGGCCTAAAACCTAAGCCTAAACAACCCCGAGCGGTTAAGAGGACTACGAGAGACTTGACCACTAGGCTAGTTGATTATATAGTCAATTGCTCAAGTTTAGTTAACCACCTAATCAACCTCACTCTTCTAGTCAACGCTACTGTCTAGTTAACCCCCAAGGTTGACTAAGCAACCCCTAATGATGCCCTTTTTACCTAATAAGTTGGATTATTATTTAGAAACCTAAAATAAGTATAGGAAATGCAATCCAACTTATGCAAGGACCAAATACACAAGGTATTGTTTGTATATTGTTTATGCCTACACGTTTCAAAAAGTAGATGTTGATAAATATTACAGGCTTTTATGCTTGATATGAATGATGCATTATTGTTATATGATGATTAATAAAGGTGAAGTGGTTGAGTACGAGATGATTGGCCCTTAGTAACAATGATAATTGTGGGTTCTTGGAACTTTTGAATTCATGCTCAAATACATATTCTTGGAATCTTTATATTTGTATCTTAGGATCTCCAAATTTGTGTTCTTGAAATTTATGAATCTAGTCACAAGAATTAAAAGTTGAGACGAAATTGGTTCAATAAAACTTTATCTTTGGAGAAAATTACAAATGAGGGTATCAACATTTGGGGTTATTTTCAAATTGGAAATCAAATTTTTAAGTGGTTAAAATAAAAAATTTTGTGTTATATGATTTAAATAGAGGATTTTATCATAATGTTGTAACACTATAAACTTGATTTGATGTGGCTATAATTTAACAAGTGATGTTGGTAGGCGCTAATGTGGTACTCACATAACTATTTCATTACAAATAAAAAAATTATAAAAAGCAAAATAAGTATATAAAATTATAAAAAGCTAAAAAAAAATTGAAAAATAAAAAATGAGAGGTAGGCTTGAAGTTTTCGACCATATATTTAAGGGCTTATATTTATAAGATACCCTCATTTTAGGATCTTCGCCTATCTGGTGTGGCATGACTAAAGGCCCTAAAATGAGCTTAACTTATAAACATAAACTCTTAAATATATGGTAAAAAAATCTAAGTCACTTTTTGTAAATTGCACAAAAGTAGGCCCTTTTTCGCATTTTTTTTGGATAAATTATAATTAAATAATAATATTCACATTATATTTATAACAACTAATGAATATACATTATAAGAATATTAATTGTGATGATTTTTAAAATTAAACAATTATTTTTAATAGTATTGTATGTATTTCAAAGCACAATCCACACAATGGATGATAAATGATAATATATATTAATTCATATTTAGAACTAAAAACTTTATTTTTAGGTTTCAATAATTATTTTTCTAAGTAATAATAATTGAAAAATATTTAACCAAACTACTAATAGATGGATATTTTGATTACTGTTTGCAAAAGATACAATGAGGTAATTAAATATTTGATTAATAATAAGTATTGTTTGGAATTTGTTTTAGCGATGATAAACATAAAAAAATAGAAATAAATAAAAAATATTGAAAAAATAAAAATAAAATATTACTTCATATATACATAAGGATGCCATTGAAATATGAGATTTTGTTGTCTTTAGCTTGTGTTTTAATGAAATTGAAAACTAAAATTATGTGAAACAAAAATTGATTAATATAATGTTCTCCTATGTATACAAATTAATTATATAATGTTATATATATATATATAGTGATAATTTTTATATATGATAGTATATAATTTGATGAGAGAAAAATATAACGAAGGAACTTGCATTTGTGTATATTTGTAAAAAAAAAAAGGTTTAAAATTTTCAATCATATGTTTAAGAGCTTATATTTATAAGTTATGTTTATTTTAAGGTCTTCGTCCATGTCATGTCAAATTGTATTAATGGTAAATAGATAAAGGTTTTAAATAAGAATATTTTATAAATACAAGCACTTAAACGCATGATCAAAAAATCCAAACCTCTTGTTACAAGACATGCTTCATGATCGATGCACATGGGAGATAATCATGGGATCATGGTTTGCTTGCTTCATTTAGCACTCCTCCCCTTACCTATAAAGACCCTACAAAGTTGTTAAGGTAAGAATTCAAAACCCAAACATTTTCAAGTTTACATTGTCGTAGCTATTATTCTCTTTTTTATGCTTTATGCTAATTAGTGATTTGAGTATCGAAATGCACATACTGAAGAGACACTTTTAGCACCCCAATAGCTGACGTGTGCTCTTACGCAAACCCTCCCAATACTCTCAAACCCCTTTCAGGTCTAGGTGATGGGAATCAACCTTCTAGATCCAGCATTGATAAATCAAATGGGACCAAGACATTTTAATGTTGTCTTATAATAATTATCTTTACATTTTAGTAGGAAACATTTTCTCGATTTTACAAGAAGATGACCAAGCGCAAAGGTAATTGGTTTGTGATTGGATCACGGTCCATAATGAACCAAATTGAACCAAAGGAGAACCGATCTTGTATTTTCACCTTGTGACCGTGATTAGAGCTTAGAGTGATCCGCCATGTGTACCTTTTTTTTTTTCTTAATTAGTACTAGTATAAATACTTGTAAAGTAGGGTTTGTAAGGGACTTTTTTAACATCATATTTCAACTGGCTTTTGTTCACATGAAAGGTTGTTTTCTTTTCACACATAGCTCTTATCAATTCTACTCTAGGATTGTAGCAAGTGGACTTGATTTTGTTGTGCGTAACATCAACAATTCCAAGTCATTTCTAATTCCAACTAGTGCATAACATTTGGTAAGGAATTGGATCTTCTTCTCTCTTCTTTGACGTCAAAATTAGGGTTCATCATAATTAGGGATTCACGCCATTTTGAGTACTTATCATTCAATTGAGTCCTAAACTGTATTGTGTACTTGTAATTAGACGTTAGCATATCATAATTTGGTATCAGAGCACGATTTTGACAAGGGGATTTTATGATTTTCAATTTGGGGATTTAGGGTTCTTGTTCTTCCATTTCATAATTGAAGTTATTTGAAGTGGAATTGAAGTAATTGTGTTGATTGTGCCGTGATATACCTTGTTGGTTGCGGAATTGGAAGTGGAATTTCAGAATTAGTCTATTGTGAATATCATCTTACCATGAGCTCCTTGTGTATGGAAGAAGGGGAAGTTATTTGAATTTAAATTCCATAATTTGAAGTAGTTGTGGATTTTTGCCGTGTGTTTCCTTTTAGTTTCAAAATTGGAAGTGTATTTTTTTTCAAATTTGCATTGTGATTGTTCATCTTGCCGTGGAGAATTAGGAAATATTTTGAATTCAAACTCAATCATTACTTATGGAGTTATTGTGTATTAATCACTTTAAATACACTTTGACTAAGTTGGAATCATTTGCTTACCGTGTGGAGTTAGTGTCTATATTTGCTTCAATTTGTCTTTTGTTGCCGTGATCTTTGGAGGGAGTTATGTGTGAGGCATGGTTGTGTTGCCAAGGTGTGTTATTGTGTTAAGTAGACTGTGAAAGTTGTGTGTGAGGTGTGGTTGTGTTGTCATGGTGTGTTGTTGTGTTAAGAGCACTATGGGTGTGTGTAAGTGTGTTATAGTGATTGAATCATGTGGGTGTGGCGTGAGGTGTGTGTTGTTGCCTAAGGCATGTTGTTGTGTTGTGAGTTGGTGTTGAGTGATAAAAGAAAATTCAAAATCATGTCAAATGATAATGTGAATGGTAGGATTGGCAATGGGGGCAATAGTTAGGTTGGAGGAGGTCAAGGGCATCGTGCTGTGGGTGGAAGAACATTAGAGGAACAGTTGCAGGATCTTACCACTATTGTTGCTACATCAGCAACACAAGTAGATCAGATGACGATTCCACAACCACCAGTAGCAAACCCTCAAGCACCCCCACCTGGGGTAGCCCATCAAAATGCTCGTAGGGAATGAGCTGTTGGAGGAAATAGGGGTAGGAGAATGGGGGGATATTATCATACTTTTAGGAAGGAAAGAGATGATAATTTTTGAGAATGAGTCTTACCCAAACCGGGAGTTCAGGCTACCTCGGGGATTAAAATATATGAAATTGCAGATGCCTTCATTTGATAGCAGGGGTTCTGTAGATGATTATTTAAATTGGGAAGATAAGGTTGAGGGCCTATTCGAGTATTATGAGATTGATGATCACACTCAGATTTGTCTTGCAGCTGTGGAATTTACAGGCTATGCCGCCTTATGGTGGAAAAATCTTGTGATTAGCAGACAAAGAGATGGTGAGGCTAATATACATACCTACCAGGAAATGAAATGGGTATTGAGAAAAAGGTTTATACTTGAGCATTATAGGCATGAGCTATTTAAACGTCTCCAAACACTGAGACAGGGAGGCAAAAAAGTTGATGAGTATGTACAAGAGTTTGAGACATTAATGATTAGATGTGGGTCAATTGAACCTCCTGAACAAACCTTAGCACGATTTGTGTCAAGGTTAAAGTATGAAATTGCCTGCATCATGGAGCTCCAAAGGTATAACACACTTGATGAAGCTATCCAGCTAGCCCTGAAAGTGGAGAGATAAAGGCGATCCAACCTTTTTCAAGCAGCGAGCAATAGGTATGGAACTTGTACTAAACCTCATGGGTCAAATGGTTAGCTGGGTGAGCAAAAGGAAATAGGGGGAAATGATAAGACTGTGGACAAGAATACCTCTAATAGTGATAAGGAGAGAGAAGTTTCAGGAAAAGGAAAAGAGGTTGTTGGAGCTGATTTCAAGCAGACAGTGTTAGGGACAACCAGTGGAAAGATATGTCAAATAAAATGTTTCAAATGCATGGGTTTTGGACACATGGCTGCTCAATGTCCTAACAAAAGAGTCATGACTGTTATGGAGGGAAATAGTGAGAATGGTCAAGAAGAAGCAGTTGAGCCTACAAACTTGTCAAAGTACTATAGGAGTATTATGATGATCCAAATGCTGAGACACATGTAGACAAGGGAAATGATAAATATCTGTCTATTAATGTGTTGCATAGGGTCATGACTATATCTCCAAATGTTAGGGACAAACAAAGAGAAAACCACACTCCTTGTCAGGTTCTAAGTAAATTGTGTGTTCTTTTCATTGATGGTGGTAGTTACACTAATGTAATATCTGCTACATTAGTAAATAACTTGCAACGAGTCATTAGTCCACATCCTCATCCATATAAATTACACTGGCTAAATGAACGAGGTAGTTTACATGTTATTAAGAGGACTAAGGTGCCTATTAGCATAGGAGATAGATACCATGATGAAATCTTTTATGATGTCCTTCTTATGTGTGCCTTTCATATACTATTGGGTATACCTTGGTTGTTTGACAGGTAGGTGCTACATGATGGTTTCATAAACACTTATGTGTTTCAAAAGGATGGTGCACGGGTTGTCTTGACTCCTATGTCTCCAACCGAGGTATACAAATTTCAAGAACAAATCAGCAAAACTATTGGACATTCAAAACTTCAGGGTGACAAGCACATGCGAAATAGGGTTTTCAGTCTAAGAAAAGACCCATTAGATTTGAGAGCAAATCTTTCATAGGCTCGAGGAGATGATGGGAATCAACCTTCTGGATCCAGCATTGATAAACCAACTTGATCAAATGGAACCAAGACATTTTAATGTTATCTTATTTATCTTATAATAATTGTCTTTACATTTTAGCAGTAACATTTTGTTGGTTTTACAAAAAGACAACTAAGCGCAATGGTAATTGGTTTGTGATTGGATCACTGTCCATAATGAACCGAGTTAAACCAAAGGAGAACCGATCTTATATTTTCTCCTTGTAACTGTGATTAGAGCTTGGAGTGGTCGGCTATGTGTACCATTTTTTTTTTTGTTTTTTCCTTAATTATTATTAGTATAAATACTTGTAAAGTAGGGTTTGTAAGGGACTTTTTTTAACATCATATTTCAACTGCCTTTTTGTTCACGTGAAAGGGTGTTTTCTTTTCACACATTACTCTTATCAATTCTACTCTAGGATTATGGCGAGTGGACTTGATTTTGTTGTGCATAGCATCAACAATTCCAAGTCATTTCTAATTCCAACTAGTGCGTAACAAGGAATTGGATCTCTTCTCTCTTCTTTGAAATCAAAATTAGGGTTCATCATAATTAAGGATTTATGCCATTTTGAGTACTTATCATTCAATTGAGTCCTAAATTGCATTGTGTACTTGTAATTGGGCGTTAGCATATCATTAGGTGTATCCATTAACAAAAAAGTAGCAACAACACCAAGTAGTTACTTTGAGAAGTTTCATTGTTGAATCTCTACATACCACATTCACACCACCAACACTTAAAGATATATTAGCAACTCTATCAAAGTTATCAGAGTTGACTTTGATGTACTCTTGAGGAGGAGACATGTACTTGCTAAACAAGTTATTGGTAACAATAAATGTTATGCTTGAGCTAAGAGCAGTGGGAAGAAATATCGGACTATAACATCAATAGATGGGAGTGTTGAACTTCAAAAAATTCCTTATTCACCACAACTATCACTTCTTGTGGATTAGGCTTTAACTTGTTAAAGATACACTGGCTTCTTTGTTTCCGATGATGCTAATCTTAACAAAAAAGTTCCTTAATTGAAGATTTATGCAAAAGATTGTTGTTCATCATATTCTCCAACCAATAATCAACTTTATCTATTTGAAAGCCTACTGTATGCAAATTGCAATGAGCAAACCAAATGGATTATACTATACCCAATTACAATGAAATGAGAGATGTTTGATAGTTTCAACTTTGTTGCAAAAACAACAACATGGATTAGGTCTAATCTTTTTGTAAAACAGATTATGATTAGTGGATAATAAGTTTGTATAAACCGTTTACATATGATATTTTTTCTTTGGCATGTATTTTGAATGCCAAATGAATTTCCATACTTTGTGATTAATGGAATTAGAGAAGGAAGCTACATTTCCATCATTAGTGTGAGTTCTCTTAACAATACCATGATTGCGGGATTTGATAATTTGAAATGAATTAAAAAGGAAGATGGTTGAATTATTAACACTTTTTTTTCTAACATTTTATTTTCAACTTAAAGATGTAGTAATTGATATTGATAAACCTACTTTTAAAATAATGTTTGGAAATAGTTTTCTTCATTAATTCATCTTTTTCGCGGTCTTTCTATCAAATAAGGGAGAAAAACCTAACAATTTTCCCCTCACTTCTAATTATGTTTTCTTACTTTCTTTCCCTTAGGAAAGCTTTTTTGGCTTTACCTCTTTACTCAAATTCTGTTATAAATGCTCCATTTGCAAAGTGTATCCTTTCTCTTATATTAATACGAAATTTTCCTTTGACCTTTTCTATTTTCTTTAATATTGAGCTAATGGTAGTATACTATAAATAATTTTTAACTTGTTTTTTTCCCCTTTATTTTCTAACCTCTTCCTTGTCGGTATAAATGAAAAAATAATAATAGGTGTATAAGGACACTTATTTACATATCAAAATAAAATAACATCTAGCCAAGGTAATCTAATTTGAAATAATAATAATAGGTGTTTATTCCACACATGTAATTGGCAAAAAAAAAAAAAAAATTACATGTGCTAGCATGTAATCTAATTTGAAGATATTATTATTATTATTATTATTTGGCTTTCAACTAATCCCACTTTTTTTGACATTTGTTAATGAGAGCCTTTCAAATAAACACAAACGATAATAATTTGGAAAATTTTAATTTTTTTATATCATGTCAATCATATTGGTATCTTTTAGTTATATAATATATATACGTTAAGCATTACTTATTATGAAAAAATTTACAAACTTCAATACATCAAATCTTCTTATAATACGAATGATGGTCTATGATGGTATTACTTTTTTGACGTATTGATCTTTGAAAACATGCAATAGGTTATCAATTAGTTTATTAAAGTAGATACTAATTTTTATATGAGATGGATTAAATTTATTTTTTATTATAATCATAAAAAAAGAAAATATATTCTTTTATTCAATTATTCTCACAACAAAATTTAAAGTGTATTTCTGGATTATTTAAAAATAAATAAATAAATTTTAACTTTTTTATACCTATTCATCTATATAAATTGTATAATCAATATTTAAAAAAAAAATGACCAGGAGAAATAGTAAAAGCCACTGAAATAACGTGTAGGGTAATTATAATGTTGGACAAATCAACGTCACTCTTGTGCTTGGGAACACGTCAACCCATTGACCCGCGTATGAAATCAGCCGACCATTGCCTACTGCCCGAAGGCCAATGAAATGAAATTATTAAACAAAGCCACCCGCAAAACTCCAAAATTGGAAACAACTTTCGGAGATTAAAGTAAATCAATCCTAAGATGTTTCCATTTAAATGAGAACACAAAACAGGGGCAGCCGTCCGTCCCTGACATGACCGGGCGGGAACAACCACCCCCCCAAAACACCAATTTTCAATTTTCCTTTTTCTTTTTTTTTTTAAATCTCGGTCGGGTGGGCTCCACTAACCCACTAGCTGTTCACCTTGTGCGCCATTCATTAATGGCTTTGCGCTTTTTGACCGGGAGGTGCGTGTGTGTGTTTTTTTTTCCTCGAGATACGCACCCTAACACTGCGTGCGTCGATTTACTGGTTTTGGAATTCGAGCTGCTTTGCGCTGGCACTTGGTTTTATTTATTTATTTATTATTTATTTTTTATAATAATTTTTATGATATATTGCATTATAATTGTGTTTCTCTGATTTGATTTACAGATCATTTCAAATGTAATAAAACTATTGGTTTGAAAGTACCAGCTGCACCGAACTGAAAAAATGAACAGCTTAAAAATAAGATTCTTATTTTAGAGAAGATTTTTTTTTTAATATATAAAATTAAATGGAACATCCTATTATCGTATAAAAAACTTTATTCTTATCTTTTTTTAACTAAAATTTTGTTTGACATGAGGAAAGGAAATAAAAATAAAATAATATAGGAAGAAAAAATATTAAAAGGAAAGAAATATATATATTTATATTTATATATAGTCTAGATAATGATAGATGTCGGCCTGTGTGTGTGTGTCTAGATAATGATAGATATTGGCACAAGCAGGTTCGAAACCACAAAAGGACTCAGCGGTTCAATGAGTCTCCAAGCATGTCAGACCTGACTAGTCCGACTCATCCCAAAAAACGAAAATTGAATAAAAGAAATTAAAATTAAAATTTTAAATTATAGTCGTACGAAATAGAAAAAATTAATTTTTATTTACAATGTGTAATATATTGTTATTAACAATATAAAAAATAAATCCACTAAAAAAGTATTTGTAGTTGAATATTTATAAAATTTATTTTTTTTATTTTTTAATAATGTAAGATTAAAATCAACTTTTATCTTTTGATTTTGTTTTTGTAAACTTTTCTCCTATATTGTTAAAACAATAACTCTACTAAGTGTGGTCCTATATAAATAAATATAAATATTTTTTTAGTTTTTATAAAATGAAATAAAAATTATTAAGAGTTTTGAATTTGTAATTTTTATAATGTTTAATTTAAAAAATTTAAAGCTAGATCATAGGCTTAGAACCCACCTCATGAACTGGCAAATCCTTTGACCAAGCCTGGAACTAGGTCCCATAAATTCAGGGCTGGTTCCCCATTTTAGGAACTTGGAATTGTTGGGTTTGGGCCCGAGGTGGTTTTGCCCTGTGACTACATTTAGATAACGAAGAGAAGTAAAATGATTTGTATTATAAATAAATTTAAAATGTTTGTAGGTAACATATTAATACTTTTAAATTTTGATAATTAATTCAAATTAAAAAAAATACTCTTTATTTCCTTTTCATAGTTTTTTCTTTCTTTCTTTCCTTCTTCTAGGATTTGATGTTTATTGACAAATCAACCATTCAATCATTGATAACTAAAAAGGAGAAGAAATTACACTTATCCATATTAGTGGTAGGTGCGATTTGGTTTGATCAAATTATAAAAATGTAGTTTTTTTTTTATCATTTCAAATTAAACCATACAATTTAGTTTTGGGGATTATTTCAAAACATCAAATTTTAATTTGATTTATGGATTTAACCATATTTTGTTTTTTAATAAAATATACTTACTTAACATATAATTTCGTATGAGTAATACTAAATTTATTTAATAATAATATGTATTGATATCATAAAAGAGATTAATAAAATCAATATTTAAGCAATTAAAAATTTTTAAATGTAAAATACAACTAATTTATTCTTTAAGCTAACATTCAATATAAATTTTGAATCAACCTATATATATATATATATTCACTAAATTATGGCTTTAAAATTTAAATATAATACTTTTTAGTAAATATAAACTAAAAATTTTTAAATGTAACAAAAGAATTAGCTTTTCAGTTACAAATATATTATTATAATTTTTCAAAGCAATTTAATTTAGTTCTACAATTCATTTAGATTATCCCTCAAAACTAATTATAAATTTTTGGTTTTGTTTAAATTAAAAAATTTTAAACTAAATTATATAAAAAATATATTTTCAATTTGATTTATTTCGTTTTGTGAATTGATTCGATTTTATTAGTTTTTTTTTTCACCCCAATGCATATATTGTTTCATCATCTAGCTATTCAATTCATTAGAGAAATGTACTTTATATTCGAACTTTTCCAGTTTTATATGTTTTTTTTCATGATTTAAACGGGTCACTACATGGTATTGGATACATGAAGATCATGTCTTCATAATTTCATTAGAGTAAAAACAATTTTGTTCAACTTCATCAAGTTTGTTGATAATTTTTTTTCCTTGTGTGAAAAATAATTATAACTTTAGAAAAAATATAAGCAAGAGAGTCAATACTTGAAGCTAAATTAAAATAAAATATCTAATTTTTAAGTTATTAAAATAGAAAATTAATATTTTATTAAATGATTGAAATAAAGATAAAACTTTTAAATAATTAAAATAGAAAGTCATTCTTATACTAAATAGTTAAAATAAAAAAATCCATCATTATCTTATAAACATGTCATGTTGGTTCAATTAAACAGTATTATAACGATACTTAATTAGATTTTTTATTTGAATTATTTAATATAATGTTAATTTTTTTATTTTAACTACTTAAAAATTCAATTATCTATTTAAATATGACTCCAAAATAATAACACAAAAATTTGGAAAAATAATAATAATAATAATAATAATAATAATAATAATAATAATGACATAAAATAATAATTTCCATAATTGAAAGGAGAGAGAGCTTTTATAATGACATGTATTTGAATAAAGAGGGAACGAATTGCGAAATTAGAGGAGCAACTGCCCACAAAATCGTTATCCCTTCTAATGGTCGGATCGGAAAATATAGTTTGATATTTACACATTGTCTGTGTGAAGCGGGTTGTAAATAAAACGAGTTAAGATAATATATGTATTAGGTTTGAGTTTAATTTTAATTTTAATTTTTAAAATTTAAATTTAATTAAGTTTAAAATTTTAAATTTAAACTTGACTTAAAGTGCCATTCAATATATTTGACTTAAGCTCAATTTTATCTAAATAACATATTTTTTTTCTTATAATAATATTAGTGTTCAAATTCGATTCAAGCTTGAATGTTTACAAGTTGATTATCATAAAACTCGAATTTGACTTGATTAACATTTTAAATAGGTTAAGTTTGAGCACAACTTGACCATTCTAAACTCCAACTCTAGGAGTATTAAGCTGAACTAAATACTTTATAAGTATTTTAACTCATTTAGGTAGTGTTTAATTAGCGGAAGTGGATAGTAAAATGATAACTGAATATTCTTTTGTATCGTGTTTAGAGTGTTTAATATAGGACATGAATTTTGATAATAATATAGGATTATTTTTTACGTGAACGTAAGAACTTATAAAAAGAATTTTAGTATTAAAATTAAATTTTTAGATTTTATCCGGTATCTTGAAATCATTTTATCATTGAAATAAAGCATGTAATCCTATTTTTCAGTTCTTTAATACATAAGGATATATTTGACATTTCCACTAACTTTCCATATAGTTTTTACAACTTCTTATTCCCCTCCTCTCTCAATATATACTTTAGTTGACATGTTTGATCGGAGAAAGCTATGAGAAATTGTACTATGAGGCATCTTTTATTCTATCCTCGCCAACAACAATTTTTTGTTGAAATGCTTTTAGGATTTTCTTTTTCTTTTTCCTTTCCCATAGCTATGCATTAACCTTTTCGATGGGTAAATAGTAAAGTAATAACCTCGGAAAAGTTTTTAACGATGGATAACTTTTAATACTGGTTTCATAGATATTATTGAGCAATCAAGATAATAGATAATAATCGGTATTGAAAATTATTTATCATCGCAAAATAATAACACATGATAATGAACAATGACTCTTCTATTTTCTATTAACGTATTTCATAATTTTTTTTTCCTGATGAAAAAAAGAAAATTTTATTTATTTATAATAAGAAGATAACTATATCCCTTTTATAGAAATGGGAGTTTGGAACTCCCTATAGCATACATCATACACATGTCGTGATCAATTTGTTTTGTTCGTTTTTCTTTAATTGGGCTCGATTGCTTATTTATTTATTACAATATGGGAAGGGTCAAGTTTGATGTAACATGTAAAATTATCAAAATTAAGTACTTTATATTTAAAAGAAAATAAAAGCTAATATGGTCTACGTAAATCATAATTTGCATTATTAGAGATAAGTGAAGGGTCCAGAGGGGCTTTTGGGCACCCATATTGCTTGCTTGGTTACCTGTTTGCTGAAAGGGGCAGCTGGCAGCAGTTTTGGGCACCCGGTATCATGTCAAGGTATACCGCCGCTAGCCATGGCTGTCCATCTCACAAAAGTCACACCGCAAGATTGAAACTTGGAGTAGATGTATTATTGACTATTCGGAATAACTGCAAAAATAGCAGCACCCCTTGGCCCTTTCCATTTGAAAAACATGCACTTAGACAAGTCAATCGACTCAAAAAAAAAAAAAAAAAGAGTTTTGATTGAACCTTAATTTGACCATTTTGCTTTTTAATAAAGGAACCAATATAATAGATGCCAATATAGGGTTTTAAATGGAGGCTAATGGTATTGGTAACCTAGGAGCTGGTCTTGCTTGCTGGTCATTTCTCAACTGGCTCACACCACATGTCTAGTTCTAGTAGGTAATGAACAGCTCTTGCAAGTGGGTTCTGGGTCTACTGACTTAGAGAGGTGGATTCCAGCCACCAATACTAAATTTACCGTGGACCATACAACCAATTATTATTATTCTGTTTATTCTGTTTCTCTAGCAATAAAGTTAGACCCTTAAGTTTAATTATTATTATTATTACTTTTTAAGTTGTTGATGTGACTCTTTAGGAGTCTTATGAAAGTCCATAAAAATAAAAATAAAAATGATTGAACAAGTTAAATAAAGCATAGAGTAAATTATCATCTTCTTATTGGAAAGCTTGATGCAATATTAATATCAATGGTCTCTATTGTTTACATTCTTATATAAAAAAAAAAACCTTATGAGGATTACTAATTAACTATTTCCACTCTCAATCTCGATTTTGGATCTACTTCGTTCAGTGTATGAGCACATAAGAAAAGCCCAACCCAATTTTAAGGAGGTGGTCAGCATTTTCCTCGTACTATGTTATGTTATAATCTAATCAATCACACCCATGTTTTCCTCCCCCGGAAATAACATTTGTTATGTGTCGGAAAATAAAAATTCGCACAATTGATGAATGGTTAATGACAACTTCACGGTCTCTCTAAAAGCATGCTGCTCAAGTTTCTTACTTAATCCTTGCTGAAATGGAATTACAACGAGGTCAAGCCGTTCGGCCCAAATATAGCGAAAATAGTAATCAAGTCATTGTCATTCACCGATTTGGGCTCTAAGCAAGCCCAATTATTCCTTTTAGTTGGTTATTGCAATGCAGCTTATTATAAAATATAATTTTGAAAGTATTTTTATTATTGTATCTCTTTAATATTACTTTTTCACACCTTAAAAAACCGCTAAGTTAATACTGCCTTTTACTACAGAGGAAATCCTATATGTGCTGAAAGTAACCAGTAAGCTGTAAGAACATGACTCTTTACTTCCTCCACTTTGTTTGTTTTTTTTTTTCATGAAACTTTTATTATTTGTATCTTTTTGTTTGTAATTTTTTTACTATTTCTCGTCCACCATTTTAGTAGGACAAGTTTAATCTTAAATCTAGTTATGTATATTAAATCTCTATTAGTGATTGTTATCAAATCTCCATTATTAATACGTAAATTAACGATAAAATTGAAAATCAAACTAATCTCATAAATAATTAGGGCAAGACCATATAGAATTCCTCATTACCTATACATGATGAATTGTTTATTGGTTAGAGCCTTACTTCGAAGTGTAAGAAGTCTTCAAGTCCTTGTAAGAGTGAAACATGTTAATTACCTTGTACTTGGCTATATCATGCTATTAAGTTAAAAAGATCTCACCTTACTGCATCGCCTCTAAGCATTGATGCCATTGGATGAGAACCGGCTCCTACATTCACTATTAAGGCACATTTATTATGCTTAATGGAATAAGGTTGTATTGAATAGTTATTATTGGAAAATAGAATAAAGCTATAATAAGGAATGAATTGTTATTATATTACTTAGTTGAATGTAACGGTATTACTATTACATTATTCAATTTATAGAATTAGATAAAGAATAAGCTATGAATAAGAAAGAAAAATACCAAAATGCCCTTACACCCTCTTTCGCTTCATTCTACCTCTCTCTCTCTGCTCTACACTCTTTCTTCATTCTACCTTTCTTTCCTCTATTTTTCATGCTCTCTCTATCTCTGTTCTACTCTCTCTCTCTCTATCTTTGTTGTACACACTCTAGTGGTGGTGGGTTTGGGTGGTCGGTTCAGTCGTTTCGGTGGTGGTGGTGGTAATTAGATGGTGATGTTGTGTGGTGAAGGTGTGTTGGTATTGGTGGTGAAGAGGAAGAAGAAGATAGGAGCAATAGGGTCTTTCTCTAGCTAAATTGCAATTCCTAAGTCTAATCAAAGAATTGCAATTTAGCTAAATGAGGAATTGTGTTTTTTTGTGGAATTATTATTACGAGTTGAAAATTAAACTAAACACCATAATAACAATTCCATGAGGAATAAGGGGGGAATGGCTCCATTCCCCTAAGTGAACGTAGCATTAGTCTTTTTGAAATCAACTTGTTAGTCGTGCAAAATGCCTTCTTTCCACATTTAGAGTGCATGTCAAAACATAATGCAGGCCCAATTACTTCTCTATTTTTTTCATAAAGCTGTTGGATGTAGTATCTTAATGGAAGCTCTTGAATTCTCACCCATATAGCAATCGAGTTAAAAGAAAGAAGACTGAGAATTTAAAGTTTGTCTCCCATTTTATGATTGTTAAAAAACATGCCATTTATAAACCATTACCCATCTCGAATAATTTTCTTCATGTCCTCCATTTTTTAAAGACAATTGTGTAAAAAGTAGGGTTGGGTAAAAAGACCGATTGAATTATGAATCGAATCGAATTGAATTGTAAATTAGGTTCAAATAGTCATTTTAGGTTCATAAAAAGTATGAATCGAACTAAATTATTTTTTATAGGTTTGAAAAAATTACAAATTGAATTGAACCATTTTCAAGCCAAACCAAATCGTAAGAAGTAAAGAAAAAAAATTGTGGCAAAAGTCTAGAAATATATTACTAAAAAAGAGGATACTATATTATTTATTCAATTTTTTCTTTTATTTGATTTTCATCAAGTAATCTATTACTATATTTTATTTTATATTTTTTCTTATTGACTGATATGAAAACTATAATTATCTTGAGAAAAATAATAAAATCTCATTAAATATATCAAATGGGTCATGAAGATGGTGAGTGATATTGGAGAAATAATAATAAATTAAGTCTTTTTTATGTTAATTATAATTTTTTATAACTTATTGACTTGTAATAGAAAAAAATTTACTAATATGAATAAAAACGGTTTGAACCGTGAATCAAGTCGAACACAACCAAACTAAACCTTTTTTTTAGATTCGAAAAAATTATGTATCAAAGTGTATGGTTAAATTCGGTTTAGAGAAAAAAACCGAACCATAATATATGATTCGGTTTGGTTTGAATGACGAACCATACTAAATCAAACTGTGCCCACCCTTAGTAAGAGCCTCCTTCATTTCCAATCAAAGAAGCAAAGTACTCCTCTTTTGATGCAGATAAAAGGCAATAAATCTACATTTTCTTATCACTTAATGATAAACATTTATTAGTCAATGAGCCATGAAATTGGATTTTTCTAGTCTCTCTTTCTTATCTTTTTTAGGTTTAAAAACACTTGTGCGAGTGCTCAAAATAGAGGAAATGAAACTTTTAATATTAAATTATAAATATAAAATGATTATATGTTAGAGCCTGTACTAAAATTAACACCTAATCCATTGTATTTCTCAATCTATTAGCCCTTTCACATAGTACAAACCCTAAAAGTACTCTTCTCTTTTGGAACATCTTGGAATCTCCCTCTCTTATGGTTTCTTGCAAGGTACACCTTTGTTCATTTTTCTCATTTTGCAACTTTCTTCGAATTTCTATAATATCTCTTAGTATTTTGTCAATTTCTACTAGATTTGTACTATTTAGTGACTAATATTATGTTTGTATTCATTGTGCAAGATTATGATGTTAGATAATGGTGGGATTATAGGAGTGTGTGATGTTGATGATGAAGGGGTTGGCGAGAGAGCTACTCTTATGAAGCTACCTTTCTATGAAGAAAGAGGCATTTGTATTTTCAAAGATGTGAAATCCACCCTTTTGCACTTCTATTGTCTATTTATACTACTATTATGAAGTTTTTATAGATATTACTCTAGATACAACTTCTTGTTTTTTCCTTCCTAAAAACAGTTACGGATACTGCATTTGTTACGGATCTATTCTCTATTTTTTTATATATATTTTCCAGTATGCCCTATTGCTATATTTCGATTGTAACAATTTCTCCCCTACTTGAAATCAACCTTGTCCTCAAGGTTAAAGAAGAAGCTGCTAACTGTAGTCTATGTTTGGAGGTCACCCATTCCATGTCCTATCTTTGTTATGACTTAACATAATATTGTAAGTCCATGACCCTCCCATTATGTGAGATGGTAGAAAATATAATATAGCATGAGATGCCTCTAAGATGTGATATGGCAAAAATGACCAAGAAAGTTCAAGAAGATGTTAGCTGCCCATATCCTTAGATATTTTGGTTGTAGGCTTTAAATGTTTCACAACAACTTCCTAAGCCCAAAAACAAGTGTTGTTTCTTGTATGTGTTGTTACAATACCAAAAAAACTCCATGGTAAGACTATATGTCCATGTACCATCCCGCACAAAATTTGTTCCTATAGAAAATGCGTTAAACTAGTGCTTAAAACCTGGCGATGATGCAGGGAATTTCACTACTCTAATGGCTTATTTACTTTTTAGAATGGAATGAATGGAAAATAGAAAAATTATATCGTGGGAATGACTATTATCAGGAGTAGATTAAGAATTTTTATTTCAGTGTTTACTTTATGTAATTTTTTATTGTAGGAAATACTCATTTTAATGTTTACTTCACCTCATTAATTGCATTATTAAGATGGAAAATGGATAAATTATCATTTTACCCCTATTTAGTCATTAATTGCAATATTAATAAGAATATAATAGATATAATGTTTGAACTTTTTATTCCTACTGCAAAGGAAATACAAAATTCCACACTTTCCTAAGTAATATATATTCCCAATGGAGTAAGAATAGAAAAGCTTTGAGAATTAACATTCCTTCCTCGTTTTTCTAAGTAAATAAGATACTAAACAATTGAAAGGGAATAACTATTCTATTCCTTTTCTATTACTTTTAAGTAAACAGGTCATAAGATAGCTACCCCATGCTTGTTAAATAACATGATTGATGGTAGTTTTTGTTAAAGTTTGAAGATCTTCCTCCTAAAAAACTTTTTAAAATTTGGAAATGATCGCTCTTGGTTGTATTTGAGTGCAATTTGTAGTAATAGTTATTGGTACACTCTTATTTCTTGATGTTGTACCTAAATTGTCATCTTGATCATGGTCATTGAATGCCCTAAGTGCATGAACCGCCGAACATGTATAATCCTCATATGTGTCCTCAAAATTATCATCATTATGAATGATATGAATATCCTTTAGAACAGGTTCTTGTATTACAACTCTCCCTTTGCATTAATTTTCTTTATTAGCATTTAGTGGACAGATGTATATGGATTCTAGATGGCTTTGAAAATCACAATTAAATAAAGATACTTGTGGTATGCTATTTATTGTTTGCAAACTTTGGTGAAATAGAGGAATAATGGGATTATTTATATATGTTATGAGATGTGGATGGAAATGAATATGAAAGAAAGATAGAATGGATGGGTGGTTTGTCTAGTATGTGAAACCTATTGAGTATAAGGTGATGTTCAAAAGGTCTAAATCTATCATGATTTTTTTTAAACAAATGTATCCCATATTGCAAATTGCTTCCATTGTCCCTACATAGCAAAGGAGGAAAGTTGGATAAAATGTTGTTCTTCAATGTTATGAAAATCAAAGAAGAGTTTAACCTTGAGTGTTTGGGTCATCATAAAAAATTTTGGGTATGTCTTCTTTGGTTTCATTAAGTTATTGTATAGAAAATGAAGAAAAAAATTGAATCTTGAAAGGGATCATGGAATGTGCTATTCATTTTTATACCAGTTAACCTAAAATTGAGTAAATCTAAAGAAGATTCAAAATCACTCATAATTTTGCTAATGGCTTCTTATACGAAGGTGTTAAGTTCTCTAATTTAGTTTTGATGTTAACAAAAGAGGAATAATGTATAACGTATGTTTGAGCTTGTCAAAAGTTGTTTAAGAAGATAATGAGTGAATTTTTCTAAATTGAACAAAGAGACAGAAGCTTGTTTAGAACCTTCAAAGATGTTATACAGACTATTTTTGTTCCGACAGAAGATATTTCAGAAGTTGTGTAGTATATCCGTAGTTCTCGTGTTAACCTTTCAGAAGCACTTTCAGAACCTTTACAACAGGAGAACAGTTGATAGGTTTGTTTCAGAAGCACTTTTAGAACTTTTATAATAGGAAAACAGTTGACAGGTTTAATTCAGAAGCTCTTTTAGAACCTTCCATGCCTGTTACGAATTTTTTCCAGATTTCGTTCTAATTTTTGTATCGATGGTTTTTAATAAATTTCAAGGCCTAACTCCACGTGTCAAATATATTTGGGTAATATACTTGATGTATTTTACTAAAGTTGGATTTTATATCATGGGGTTTTTAATTTACATAAATTTTTTACAAGATTTTATTCAAAGATTTTATTTTATGATAAAGTGAGATCATATAAGATTTACAGGTTTTATCAAGATTTAAATCTAGATATTTGTGCTATATTTTGGGAGATCCAGCAATTACAAAGATAAGGATAAGAAATATGGTTGTTACATGAAGATATGGTTCCACAATATATGGGATATCAAGATAAGGTTCCATAATGTGAGGGATATTTTCAACAAACTTGATCCAAAGAATATCTCCAAAGAAGATCTCTGTCAAACTGATTTATCCAAGCTTATCCTCATCAAAAATATCACGGAATGCAGATTTTCTCCAACAAGTTCAACTTATTTTTGAAATACAAAATTTCAAAAATAAATTCAAGCTTGTCACATGGAACTTCATGAATGTTACATTCTTCAACAAAGTAACCGTTACGTCCTCTACAAAAAAAAAGGAATGTTCAGTTGAAATAAAAAAAAAAAAAAGAGAACAGAGAGAACGTTCTTCTTAGAATCAAGCACACGGAAAAGAAAAAGCTCATATATCTTTAGGCGCAAATTTTTTTTTTTTATATATATACATGTGATCCAATTTATAGAGGAAATTTGATATTCCTCATTGTTATTGTGATTCCTTTCTTGTATAAGGAATTGAGAGTTGTTTCATCACTGTAGTTTGAGTGATTAGCTTAGTGAAGAAGCTAGAAAGACTCAGCAGTGAGACTTCGCTTTGAAGAGGCTTATTTTGTATACTTTCAATTTGATTGATAGAGTGAAACACAACTGGTAAAGACAACCAGGACCCTGGTGTGGAGCTGGAAGAGAGGACTGACGCTCGAGGTGGAACCTCTATAAATCTCTGAGCATTCTATTCTTCTCTATTCATTTTATTTATTGCACATTATTGTTTTTCATTTTTGTTGCTCACGTCATTTTGTTAGTCAAGAGATTTTGGATGATTTGCAAAAATTAAAATTTTAAGTAATTAATTAATTCACCCCCCTCTTGATTAATCTAATTGGGACCAACAGAAGGTGGCAATGAAGAATTGATTTCTTGAGTAATGGTATCGAGATGAGAGCACTAATTGTTAGAGCTTGTACCAAAATTAAGGCCTAGCCCACCATATTTTTTAGTCCATTAGCCCTTTCACAAAACATAAACCCTAAAAGCATTCTTCTCTTTAGGAATGTCCTAGAATCTCTCTCTCACTCTTCTAGTCTCTTGTAAGGTATGCCACTATTTGTTTTTCTCCTTTTACAACTTTCACCACAAGGAATGAGATTTGTTCCAACTAAAAGGTACGGTTGTAAGAACCTCGAAAGTGATTAAAAAAGGTTCTTACAATGAGATATCTCATCACTTTGACTCACAAAGCTAGCCTCGCTACCTGAAATTATTGTGAAGAGATTGTCTATGTAAGAAGTCTTGCTCAACAAGGAACTTGTTGCAAGAACATTACTTCTTACAGCGACCCTTGCCTTGCAAAAAGGACTTGAAAAATCTAATATAATTTATTAAAGACTTTTTGCAAGGGGTATGCTCACTACAAGAAGTGCCTTCTTGCAGCGAGCACGTCCTAACATTAAGTATCTGACACGTGTTAGATTCCTAATGAAAAGACATGCTCATTGCAAGAAGTGCCTTCTTGTGGCATAAGATTGAGATTCTAATAGTCCATGAACATATATATATATCTCAATTAACACATCCCCTTTCTAGACTAGAGCTAATTTGTTGTTGCATATATACCTCCTCTTCCTCACTAGTGCTAATCTATTATGCCCTATACACTCCCTCTCTTTGATTGGTGCTAGTTTGTTACGATTGACTCATAGTGTAAGGAAACATGGTGGAGAATGTGTTGCGAGGTGGCTACACATTCCTTGTCCTCCAAGTAATCCCCTTTACATTTGAGATGGGGAAAACAATGAATAAAATTGACTCATTATTGGTTATGGCTATCCTCTAGGGGACCCTCCATGCATATATGACAAGGGCTGAGGGTCGCTACTAAATGGACCACCTATCTGTCGCCAAGAAAATGATCCAAGTCCTATATAACCACATGGCAATATAAACCTTGAAAGATTACTTAGGCACTGGCCACTAATGTGTTGATCTATCTTCAAACTTAACTCCATAAGCATCCACCATAAATCTTGGTTCTCTATCTTCAACTCTTTTATCTCAAGTTGTGAATTTTTTGCAGGGCATTCATTTGCATTGTATTTGACATGCTTGGATTTTGGTTTGGGCCCATCGTAACTCGTCCCATGCGTATATCTAGGTTTGTACCCCAATGCTTTAGTAAGAATCTCTAGCTTGGGACACTAGATCCTTCCTTGACTTTTGTCATTGCTTTAAGTATTTTGCCCTCTTTTGTATCATCATCTCCTACAAAGAAAAAATAAATAATAAACATTTATTATACTTTTACATGCAAATAAAATTATGCTTATACAAATAAAATCACATCTATACTTATTATGTAACTAAAAAGCTTTTACAAACATAATGGGAGCAAGATTTAAACATTTTTTTTGGCACAACTATTATGCATGTATGTATCAAGCAGTATAGCTATAGGATCAAATTGTACCAGCGTTATTGATAGAATTTTGGAGCATTATAGCAAATCTTTTATGTCGTCTTTCATAATGCAATATTACTATAATTCAAAATTAAAAAAAAAAAAAAACTCCAAAACAATGAAGAAGAACAGTGCAAAACGACCCACAATTCCATTAGGATCCAACTTTCTATGATATTGTGCAGACTAGCTGCTACACCGAATCCCAAAGGAACATTTGACATTGAAAATACTATAGCTCAATTGCTTGGATTAATATTCTCTGTAATCCTTCCAAAGCCACCTTTCAAAACATGATTCCCCTACAAAAAAATAAAGTTCACTAATTATGGCTTTACATGGCAAATGAAAAGTCAAGAAATCTCATAAAATTTTCCATAAATTGACTACGAGGACCAACGACAATTGTTTGAGATAACAAGCTAGAATTAGTACTTCAAATTTAGGATTTGGGTTTCTAACCACATTTAATTTTCAGAAAGTTTAGCAGTTATCATGTTGGACTGATATGAACCATAATAATGGAGTTTTGGCATTTTTCATATCTCAACTTGATTTGATCATTAAAGATCTTAAAGTGCCATGACATATATAGATAGGATTTATTTTCTTTATTACCAATCATCGTATTTATAACTTCTATAACCTATATAACAAAAGTCGGTCAATACATAAGTTGTTGGGATCAAAAAATTAAATATATATACTTACGTGGGTCCTTTGCCCTAGTATTGACCCAATCAGTAGAGTTGCCCCTATGCTTATGAATATATGCAAATAAATCAATTTCTCCACATTTCTGCAAATTGGACAATTGTATTACAAATTGACATAAATGTATGAAATTTAAAATAGATTGTATTACTATCATAAAAAAAAAACGAAGAACTTATATCTATGTGCCTCGAATCTTAAGAAGGAATCTAGACACAATTTGTCATAACATAGCAATATAAAGATGACATCTTTTTGAATATTTATTTATGTAATAGAAAATAAAATGGATATAAACAATTATCAAATAGATAATTGGACTAAAACATTGAATCCTACTTTGATATCCTCATGATAACAGAAATCAATAAATAATATAATTAAAAGACTGATGAACCCACAAATCAATCTAATTACATTAAAAGGTCCTTCAACTAAAAGATGTCACAAAGAAGAAAAAGGAAGGTTTACAACCTCTAAGAATATCGCAATTATCAAAAGTGTTTCATATTGCTAATAGAGAAACAAAATAACCCTTAAATATTAACCTTAATAACATGATAATATTGTAATTAATGAGAATCTTAAGAAAATAATGAAATAAAACATGAAATAGGCATTATGATGTGTTCACGATAGTGTACATGTTCATAGCCATGATCCTTTGGTCTTCATGTAGCTCATATTCCTGTTGGTCAAGTTTGTGATCTTCTACACACCTAAGTTTATGGGCATGAACCTTGGCCGTGTACCTCATAAATCTTTAATTCTCACAATTCCATGCTTCCAAATGATGACTTCCTCTACTTCACTGTTCCTTAACGTATCGACCACACTTTCTAAGGCTTAAAGAATAGGTATCCTTACGCTTAGAGCCTTAGATCAGATACATACATTTGTCTCTATGTGGAGCATAAATGACTTACTCCCTACTGTGTGAGGATAGGGTAACTTTGCCCTATTTTTTGTGTTAATTTTTGAATGACTCTAGATACATAAGATGTACAAAAGAGAGCATTAGAGATACATGTTGTAATACATAATTTTTTTTTATATGTAAACAAATAAAGAAATAATATAAGAGCTAAGGAAATCGTGCCAATACGAATAAAATATAAGGTTAGTTTTGTCTTTTCCAACGAGACTATATATATGAAAATGACCTAGGGTTCTCCTTTCTTTTTTGCACATTTTCACAATAGCCGTCTAGAGACACAAAAAGAGAGAACGGGAGAAAGAGCCTCTTCAAGAAAACTTAGAGCAATCTGAGGATGTAGCGTAGCAAAGCAAAAAGGTATGGTTTTAATCATTTCAATACATATGTTATTAAGAGGAGACTCACTAACGGAATCCATTTGGTTCTTCATAGAAATCAAACTCAAGGATGGATTAACTAAGCACAGGAGTGATTGGATTGGGAGTTTCAAGTGAAATTCAGATCAGGTTATAATGCATATGTTTGGATCTACTTAAGCTTAGAAGTAGGAAATGAGAAGATTGGATGAATGAATGTAGAAAAATTAGGGTTCAAGTGACGTACCAAGGGATACACGACCATTTAACACGGTTATGTTGCTCTCGTATTGATTTACCAAGATGTACTGAGAGATACATGACCATCCAACATAGTCGTGTTGTCCCTGTGTTGAAATAAAAAGAACATGACCTCCCAACACAGTCGTGTTTCGACTGTGTTGAGTCTAAAAGTCATGTCGAAAGATATACAGCCTTTCAACACGGTCATGTTTTGACCGTGTTGAATTAAGACAAACATGGCCTCCTAACACAACCGTGTTCTAATCGTGTTGAAACTAAAATCTCACTGAGAGATACACGACCCCTAACACAGTCGTGTACTAGCCCGTGTTGAGTAACACGACCTCCAACATGGCAGTGTTAAGTGATGAACATTATTATTATATATCAAATTATCTTTTTAATTAACCAAGTTCCACATAACCAAAACAATTAGTGAAACTTTAGATGACTTAATAGAATAAGAGGAATTAGGAGAGTTATATTATGTTGGATTAGTACTAAGAGTGATGTGTTGATTATATAGATATCGACTTAACTTAAGTTTGGGACAAGAAGTGTATAAGGCTAGGATTTCAGGTACGTGTTTACTTTGTTTGTTGTATGTGATTCTTAGGAAGCTATATAATATGTTGTATGTGAATTAATGAAATGTTGAGACATAATATGAATCATGTGGTATCAGGAAGTAATGTAGTGTTATGTGAATGGAATGAGATATGTTGCTTATGCTTGGCTCGGCCTAGGGGCCCGCAGTAGTAGATCCCTAGGGGGCACCTCGATGATCGATATGCTAGGTTATCCCTAGTGGAGCCATGTGTCGAGTCTAATTTTTGATTTCCCATTCCTAATCCGATCTATATTAGACCCTATGCTCATCTAATGTAGATTATCGACTTGAGTTAGAAATTTCGTTTTGTTTTGGAGTTGCCACCCAATTGTAGTTGGGAAAGATTGAATTAGGATTAATTGAGCAGATCGATCCTAATTTGGACCACTAATCAGCGTGGTTTCCTTTTTTCGTTTTTTATGAAAAGAGGAAAGGGAAAACTAGAGTTTCTGAGTTCGGAAGCTAACCTATTAAAACCCTAAGGTTACCACCCAAATCTCCTAAAATCTAAACCTTATCCGAAATGTCTTCTGTTTATTTTTGTTGTCTTTTTATTTTATTCTTGAATAACCTATTCTGAGAAAATGATTTTTATTCCTTTTTAGGGTTGCCCCAAATAGGTGCCTACGTACCTGCTATTCAGGATCAAACATGCCGTAGTTCGCTTCTCTTGAAAAACTTTAGTGTGTTGGTGAATTTTAATTGTGAAATCTCTTTTGATTTATGTTTTTACCATCTTAGTATTTTTCTAAAAATTCTAAGCCCAAGCTTGATAATTTGATTTTTTTGAAAATGATATTTTAAGGAAAAAAACCAATTTTTGGTTTATTTATGAAAATGATTTTTCTAAGTGATAAAAATTTCATTTTTTCTATTTTTGAATTCATTTCTACTATTATAAACTTTTATTGATTTTTTATTAATTTTTATTGAAGAATTTTCTTCTACATTATTTATTTATCATATTGTAAAATCTAAAATTTTATTATTATTCTTTTCTAATATTTTTATCATTTTCTTTATAAATTATCACATTTTTATTATTTATTATTATAATTATTATTTTTATTTTATTATTCATCCTAAATCAAATCCTAAAAAATATATATATATAAATTCAAACATTTTTTCTATTTTTGAATTATAAATAAAAAATAAGTAAATAAATAAATTCGAAATAAATAAAATAGATAAATAAATAAATAAATAAAAATCGGAAAATCCGACTTACCTGGATCCTAGTCGGTACGCGGGTCGGGTTGGATCTGGTCGAAGCGGGTCGGGTCGAGTCGATTGGGCACGACGGTTGGGGATGCTCGTTGACGACATTTCGGCGACCTTTCGAAGCTGTTAAGGTGTCGATTCTTAGGTTTTTTTGGGGTGAGGAACTCAACTGTGGCGATGGTTTGCTTAAAAAATGCCTCCTGGTGGCTGCTCAAAGCTTGATCGGTGGTCGCGGGTGAAGAACTCCGTCGAGGCTTCGATTCTCTCTTTTCTCTCTTTTTCTCACTTTTGATCCATGCTTCTGCCTCTCCACTTCATCCTCTATTTATAAGTGTAAGAAATCGAGCTAGATAAGCTCAGATTTCCACTAATTGAAGCAAATCGGATTTGCGGTTAAAAACCGGTCTCCGATTTGTGCAAATCCATTGATTTGTTGCGATTTGATTCCAATTGGATGATGTTTATCTTATTTCCATTGAAGATCTGTTGGATTTGTGCAAAAAATAGAATCAAAACGGCCGAAATTCGGATTTTTCTCCTCGTCGGCGATCTCGGACGGAGGTTGAAGATGATCACGTGCCCAGCGCGTGCGTTCGCTCCAGCCAATTGGCTGTTGACACGTGTCCCAAGCAGAGAAAAAATTTGCAAAATGCGGACTCTGCTTCCCCTACGTTTCGAACCCCTGACCGAGCCCTCTCGTGTACACACCAGACCAACGTTCGGACCAGTTGGGCTAGCCCACTTTCGTGATTTTATTATTTTCGCAATTTGCATATATGCAATGTGATTTTTTTTTTGTTTTTTTTTTAATTTCAAAAATTTGTAAA
Organism: Laguncularia racemosa; assembly: GCA_037954665.1. NCBI lineage: Eukaryota > Viridiplantae > Streptophyta > Magnoliopsida > Myrtales > Combretaceae > Laguncularia > Laguncularia racemosa. The sequence goes on from JBBMOL010000108.1 coordinate 787,324, forward strand.
AATTATTTAACCCTTTTTATTACCATTTCTGCAATTATTTTCCAAAATTGATGTATTTTTCCTATTTATTTTATTTTTTTGAATATTTTTCCTATTTTTGCTAAATTAGAAAAAAAATGGAAAAAATTGGAAATTGATTATTGTTGATTATTATTGATCATTAGGGAAAAAATGGGATGTTTACATCGTGTATCGAAATGATCTAAGGTAGATTAGGGTTAGACGGGGCCCACTGTGACAATTCCCATTAGGGTTAGATGGGGCTTGCAGAGGTAGTTCCCACTAAGATAAATGTTGTGTGTATTGAGGTCATAAGTACCCCGATGTGTTATAATTCATTTTGGTGTTGATGTGCGAATTCAATTGCGAATGTGTTGTGGGTAAATGTTGCATATATGCATGTGCTATTATTGTGGTGTATCATGCGCATGTGGGTGTGGTACTCATGTACTGAGCTTAAGCTCACCTCCCTTCTTACATTTTTTTTAGTTGCAGGTGAAAATGATGAATAACTAGAGTATGATGATAATGGAAACTTGGTGGGACATACGTGATATGTTTTGGATGCTCCCACCTAATGCCGATGCTAAGTAAATTCATCAATATGCTCATGTATAGATAATGCAACTGTTAGGGGGATTTGTCTTTGTTGATAAATCCAGTGTCCTAATCCATGTGATGTGGTTATCTTTGTTGGAGCATTTCGACATTGCTGAGACGTATAGCCAAAGGTTCGCATGTTTGTCGTGGTTATATCACTAACTTTGTGTCATGTCATCGTCATTAGCACACGAAATTGGAGGGGCTATCATTCTCTTATAGGTATGGGCTTGAGATAGATTTCCTTACATAGCACCCTTAGCCGATATAGACTATATATAGAATCTGGCCATCCATTGGTGGCACAATGGAACACGAGGAGGTACACTCAGTATCACCTGACCTATGTTGTCGGTGCACATTGGATGCATTCGACAGGTAAAACATGTTACGGGTATTTCAATAACCTATTTTTTATTTTCCTTCTAATTCATCATATTAATCATTTATATTGAATATAATTTCCTATCCTTTAGGTGGAATGGGAGTCATAAGATGGGATGTAATTAATCTATCGTCTGATTTCTACAAAGGCGGCATGTACATTTGGACGGCTCGGGTGCCACTAATATGTTTCCACATTGTTGAGTGACATTTCCCAAATTGAGTGGCTAAGCAATTTGGTGGGTTTCAATATATCCTATAGCCGGTGAACATACTATTGGAGTTCCATCAAATCGACCTACAAGGGATAATTGATGTTGATTAGCTGGTTTAGCATATAGTGTGTATACACATATGGGAATAGCTGGTTGATCAGTGATTTACATGGAAGGCTTTGGTAGTGTGTGTGACAATTACATGTAGTAGTATAGATCAATTGGCCAACGATATATTGGATGCACGGGGGCTGTTCTTGGATTTCTGATAAGTACAATTTACATCAACACTCCATAATTAAATAATTGCATAACCGTTTCTTATTTAATCTACATTTTGTTCATACCCAAGATACTTAGGAGGTGGAGGAGGAGGCATAACCAATTCTTGCACGGTAAAGGACGGTAGGATGTCGACAACCTTGAAATCGAGGTAAGACACAATAGAATCCAATACAGGACCAATAGAACCCAATGGATTTTGATGTAATGTGTGATAGCTCGGGGCCAATTTTTAGCACATACAAGTGGTCTAGAAGTGGTCTTATTCCAACACCATCGGTTCTATAGAAGAAACACTTTAGAAAAAAACCTATGTAGTAAGGTGATTCATCAACTCAGCCTACAGAGTGGAGTCCTGTACCTCGGCAAGTGTTTGACGATACTCCCCAGTAGCATCCATCATAGGAGTATGAAGCTCCTCCTGCTCCACATCCAAAGCCATCTTGGGAACCACTAACGCCTTTGCTTGGCTAGTTAGACAATTCATTAGGGGAAAGAGATAGGATGGGATAGAAACTGATAATTTGTTATTCATTTCATATATATATGTTCCATTTAAACGATCAAGTTGATGTATATTAACATTTTGTAATGAATTTCTATATATTTTTTCTAATAGATAATGTTAGCATTTGCCCGTTACACATGCAATATATACATATACAATATTACAACTTTAAATATGTGAAAACAAATTAACAAAGGTCCAAAGAAATTAACATTTAATATAATTTCTTAATAAATTACAAAATCTTAATTTTAAATGCAAAAAAATGTTAACCTCCATGAAGGATCCCCCTTTTACAACATCAAAACAAAGTCAATGAAGTGGTCAAAGCTTCACCTAAGCTGCACAAGGGAAAAGATAATGTTAACATCACAAATGCAATGTGGAACATCATGAAATGTGTATTGGTATCTATCATTTACCATTATTGTGTTGACATGGGCATGTTCTTCTATTATATCCCCCGCTTGGCAAAGTCCACATGTGATTTGATCTGGATGCTCCCTAATGTCCATTTCCATGTGATATTTTTTCCACCTCAACTTTCCCTTCTTCCATGCAAGGTCTCCCCTTAGGTGGAGTAACGAGAAGTGTATTGGCTCTCAATCCAACTCGTCACCTATAGGCATAAAGTATGTCCTATATATAAGCTCCCGATGCATTCATCTATACCAATCAGGTATAAAGTACGTCATATCAAGCCTTAGTGAGGCAACTACTACATAGGCGTAAGAGCATGGAATTCTATATATTTGCCACTATTAGCAATTGCATATACTGCGAACAAAGTCAACAATGTGCATTTGATTCCCTCTCCTTAACCAACTTACGATGTGATGACTACCAGTGAAGATTTTAAAAAGTCTATCTTATTTGCTGTAGTCGATGACCTTGAGGTTGCTAGTTTGTGAACTCCATCTATTGATTTTTTTTATTACATATTTGGTGAAAATTCTACCATTTTCCATATTCTTCAAAGCCTTTAAATGCTTCTTGATGAAGCACCCCACGCAGTTGTAGAATGTCTTTTTCACTAAAGCAATCACAAGTAATCCCCGAGCCCCCTTCAACATAGAATTGTAGCTTTCCACAATATTAGAGGTCATATACCCGAACCGGTAGCATCTATCATGAGCTAACGTTTATATATCCAATGATATGTTGTCAAACTAGTCCAATGCATCAGGCTTAATAATCTCCACTTGCTCTATCACATAGTTCAACTTACAAGACTATGCTAGCAACCCGGCGTATGTGACCAACCTCTTGCATTGCATGTTTTTATGTGTTAAGTTAAAGTTGCTTGCAAGGTATCGTAAATAGAACCACCATACCTCAAATAGAGGGTGTCATCCATTAGCTTCTTCTTCAACTACTAACATACCCATGTATCTATTTGATATGAGGCAAATGGTTTCACAACCTACACGATTGCCAACAACATGTTCCTTTAATTTCCTCAAAAACTAACCCTATGTCTCAACCGTTTCCTTATCAACTAGAGCAAATGCCAGCAAAAATATATGATTGTTGCCATTAATGCCACAAGTAACTAGCAACTTGTGAGTGTACTTCCCATACAAAAAAGTTGTGTCAATGGTAACAACAAGTCTAAGAAATCTCCACGTTGTAATGCATGACTCAAATGCTTAAAATACTCACTTTATAGTAGATACACTAAGGGTAGTTGATCTATTTTACCCCCAATCAATTCGTGTTTCAAGATTTGTATTTTCTATCTCATTTAGAAGTTTAGGCAGTTCATTGTAAGACTTCTCTTAATTCCCATACACATACTTGATAGCCCGTTTCTTCCCCTCCTATACCCATCTCTTGCTAATCTTATAGCTAAATTCCTATTTGACAATAGAAGCCAACTTGATTACCTTCATATCAAAATTGTCCCTAATAAGATTTACAAACAAGTTAGCGCAAAGATTGCAATCCAACTGTAGGTGACCTTGACTAATCAATGAGTTATTACATGTGTGTGGACCCTCGAATCTCGTCACTACAAACATGCCCTCCAACTTCTTCTTTCGGGCCTGGAGCCTCCATTTACAACTGTCGTCTCTTCTCAAATAATAAATAGGCCATAGCAATAGACTAGACTCTATAATAGTGAAGTTACAATGATTCTTCACATGATAAGCCTTCATTGTTTGAATCACATCTGCTTTTATTCTGAATCTCATGCCCTCGTAGAAATCTTCACTACTGCTCAAACCATTGCAAGTATTAGTTTGCTTTTGCTTGAAATAAATATAACCATCATCACTACCAATGTTGTAATACAGAACAGGATCTCTAACTGCCATGCTTAGTAGTTCAGCCTGCTTTGATTGATATATTGCCTGCCTCGAGTACGTATATATGGTTGGAGAGTCTTCTTCAAGTAGTTCATCTCTATCGTTTTCACTTTCCCCATTATCATCATTAGAACTCTCCTCATTATCGGTACTCTCCTCCTCAACACTTATTCCTACATTGGTGTCAATTATAATATTGGAGTAACTACTCTATCTGTTTCATCTTCATTATCGACTTTCATCAGGGTTGGAATTGAGGGTTCAAATGTCAACGACTTGGGTTGCATTTCTATAATGTCATGTGACGAATGTGGCTGATTGCTCGTATCGAATATTTGCCTTATGTAGCCCCCCCCCCCCCCCCCCCCAAAAAAAATCATTAGAAATTCTAATGTACAATTGTTGTATGCCACGATTTCTATACGATTCAGCCATTTTAATGAAATTTTCAACGTCTTTGTCATCTTTAATTGTGATCAATGCATAATATGTACTGCTCACATGGAACATAGGATGCATGTGAATTATTTCAACCCCCACTTCAATTGGATCGACTTCGATGCTCTAACATATTCTGTATAAGAATTCATTATAGTTAACATTTTTCTTCATTTTCAACTTCTTCATCAAATCCCTATCATATTTCGACTCCCAATTACCAGCGACAATATTTCCAAATGCATAGATCATCAATTTCATGTAGTCAGTCATTATTTCCCTATCCACAATATATATAAATTATGGGCTTTTAAAAAATATAGCAATTTTCAATAATAACATTGTAAAAATTAGCATAAAAAATCAGAAAATTTCGTATCATTTTTAGTTTTAATTTTTTCCATTATTTCCTAACAAAAATTTGCAAATTTAATTAACAACACTATAAAAATTATTTTGCATACTAGATATTAAAAATTTCCGTTACAATATATTTTTTTATAACAACATAGATAATATTTTCAATTTAATATTTATAAATAATATTAAAATTTTCATCATAACAAAATATTCTCATACTAACACAAAAATTAATATCACATGTTACGTATTATAGGATCTACATAAATCATATTCAACACATTATAAACTAACAATAAGCAATAACATTTTCTACAAAATATAACATTACAATAACATTTTCCTCAAATAATAACATCAAACACAGTAAAAAAAAAAAACTTCAACTTTTTCTAAAAATACATATCACAATCGATTAATCGTTGAGGAAATGCTGAGATCTCAGTTTGTTAGTTCAAATCCCCTTTTTCACTCTGCATAAATACTTCTTCTTCCTATGAGTGAGAGGAAAAAAAAAAAACAAATCAAGTTTGAAGATGGAAAATTAACATAAATGTCTTCTGTTTTTGCATTTATATTTTTAATTTTCTATATTATTGTACTGTGAGTTGCTTTTTACATTGACGGTGGATGTTAAAAAAAAAACATGGATAGTGAGATTACTTGGGATGGCAGAATTGAAGGCTTAAATTAGGTTTATACCTTTAGTTTTGGAAAATTTTGTTGTACTAAAGTCATAAACCACGTCCATGTCATCGAAACCTATATTAGGAATAATTATTTCAAATACAATATTTACGATTTTTTTTAAATGCTATATTTAAGAGTATTACCCCTAAATCTATATCACAATAAATCTCACATTTATTTTCCAAAAATCAAAGATATATTTCCTTCAAATGTTCGAGTTTGGTGAATCAATACCACTCCATATTGTGACTTAGGATGGACGTAGGATTGCAAGGTTTGCGGGGCCAAAACCAGCATCATCAAAATCATTAATTTTGTTGCATTATTACATAGAGAAAAAAAATACAACGTTAAAATGACAACTTAAAAATAATTAAAATTTAACTCATTGCTTTTTCTTTTTTGTTGTTGTAAAATTCATCTATAATGGAATGAATTTGTGTCCATTTTTTTAGTAATATTTTTTCCTATGTAGATCAAAAGATAATTAGTGAGAAATTCATCCTCCATTTTATTTCTTAACCTATTCTTCATCATATTCATAAAAAAGAGAGAGAGAGGACTATGATTATAAACCTATTTTTCCGTTTTGTTTTTTAAATTTAATACCATTCAAATTGAAACACATATTTTGGCCCTAAGAAAAAGAAAAAACATCAAACGCTTGTCTGGTTGGTGGGCTTGAAATTTATGGAAAGACTGAACAATAGCTTTAATGTATTTGAAGGGAGCTGTAAATGCTTTGGACAATGCAATTAATCAATGGACTTAGAAATAAAAAAGGACTCCAGCCTGCCTACACCCACTTCATATACTTAAAGATTTTCTTTTGGGTTAGGGGGCCATGGCCCCTTTGGGTCCCACTTGGGCCCTTCCCTAGACTAACTCAATGTAAATGGTTAAACTCTAAATCTAAATACCATTTTGAAAGCTTCATGTGCCGATAGATGATGGTGTGTTTTTATATTTAGCCTTACTCCTCCTACTTAAACCGCCATCCATTGATTTTGTCCAACACACATCATAACATAAAATCGAGGCAAATATTAGCTTTTTCGGGTTTCCTATCTTGAATATATCATGCATGCACTTAGTCTAATGGAATAAACTTTCATTATATTTGTTTAATCTTTTATATCTAAGCTGGATTTCTTGTCCTTTGATGTTTCTTGAGTAATAATATTTTCTCTTGACCCAAAAAGAGAGAGAGAGAGAGACTTCCATATCTAACTAGTTAAAAGCCATGCATGTCATTTAAAAATATATTTATATTGATAAAAATAACATATTTATATGAAAGATTATTGTAATTAATATTAAAAAATTGCATGAATTAATATATTAATATTTTTATGTTTAAAAAATTGCATAAATATAATTATTTAATTACATGAATAAATCTTATATTTATTATAATTTACATGGCTATTAATGTTATACGAAACATAATATTTAGAAAAAGTTATAATTCTCTATGTTATGTATGACTTCTTTTTTCTATTTTCATTTGTTGCTAGGCTTTTAAAAAGCCCAAAATCCAGTAAACAATTTCAACACAAATTATAGTCCGTGATGAAAAAAAAAAAAAAAAGTGGATTTAAGGGAAGGCATTCTTGAAATAATCTCACTCCTACCTAACACGACTTCTTCTATAGACCCTTGACACAATGTTATTGTAGGATGGAATTGAAAGACATTGGATGCCATCGAGCACATCACCAAAATTCTAATGATATTGTAGGACAAAGTAACTGGTGAAATTGTTATTGAATAATGGCTAAAATTCTTTGTGTAATAAAGATGCTTTGACGATGGGAGTTATCGCAATGGGTAGTTTTTCGAGCTTTTAGAGTCATCTATAGTCGACCAAGCATGCATAGCATGGAGGACAATATCCGCCGTCCATCGGAGGGTCAATCGTATAGAAGGCAACCATTCACCTATGGTGATGGATGACTGGATCTTAATGGTTAATTAGGATGCCGTGGGTTCGTTATTTAAATTGAATTGAATTGTTTATTATGGTTTATTTATTTATTTATTTTAAATTAAACTTAATCATATGGTTCATAATTTTTTTGAATTTAAAAAAAAAAGGTTAAATTCTATTTGGTTCATAGTTTAAATCGTTTTTTCATATTTCATTCATTTTTTCTATGTTCAAATTAATAAGTCATGAAAAATTATAGTTGATATAAAAATATTTAATTTATTATTATTTCTCTATATTACTTACCATGTTTAATCCTCATTTGATATATTTAATGTGGTTTTATTGTTTCTTTCAAGATAATTATGATTTATATATCAATCAAAAAGTAAAAATATAAAATAAAAAGGTTAAAACCAAATAAGAGAAAGAATTAAATAGACAACATAAAATCATCTTTTTAGTTATACATTCTTTAAATTTTTGCCGCTATTTTCTTCTTCTTCTTCTTCCTTTTTTTTTTTTTTTTTTTTACTTCTCACAGTTCAGTTAGTAATTTTTTTAAACCTAAAAAAAATGGTTTGGTTCAATTTATAATTTTTTTTAACATAAAAGGATGATTTGAACCTAATTTATAGTTTGGTTCGGCCTAATCCGATTTGGTTTATAGTTTGATCAATTTTTTTACCATCTCTAATTAGCAATTGTAGCCAATTGATCCATTTTCCTTAGCTAGCATCTCTACCTTTGTTATTTCATTTGAAGGAAAATTTTAATTTAATTTTCAATATTTACCACATTTTCTAGTTGAGTCATAAATATTTATTTTTTTATATTTCAATCTCCATTATTTGCAAAAACATACAAATGAGTCCCCTATTAATGTGACGTTAGTTTTTTTTGTTAGTAGTAACGTGTATCACCTTCTTATTGGTCCATGTACTTTTATTAAATAAATAATGTAAAAAATTAGAAAAAAATTCAGGAAAATAATAAGAAATAATTTAATGATATAATGGTGTGTTTTTAAATTTAGTCTTGCTCCTACATAAATCACCATCAATTGATTTTGCCCAATAACACCATAACATAAAATTAGGATAGATGTTAATTGTGAGTTCCCCATCTTGAATATATCATGCACATACTTTGATCCGATAGAGCGGACTTCTATATTTAAGTACAAGTAGTTAAAGTCCATATAATTCACGAATTTGATTTTAAAATATATTTATGATAATGAAAATTACATACTTACATAGAAAAAATATCGTAACTAATATGTTAATACTTTCATGTTTAAAAAATTGTGTGAATGCAAGTATTTAATTATCTGAATATATCTTATATTTATAGTAATTTGTCTGGATATTAATGATTATATGAAATATTATAATATCTAGCAAAAGTTATAATCCTTTTACTCGTGCATGACCACTTTTTGCTGTTTTTATTTGTTGCTAAGCTTTCAGAAAGCCCAAAGTCTTGTAAACAATTTCAACACTAAATATAGTCCATTGTCCAAGAAGAAACTCAAAAAAAAAAAAAAAAGTAGATTTAAAGGAAGGGCATTCTTTAAATAATCTGTGTTGTATAGACAAATGATGAATCAGTGTTGTATTGTAGAACGAAATTGAAAGACATTGGATAGTATCAAGCATAAGCACCTCACCAAAATTCTATGATATTATTAGACATTATAGTAGGTAAAATTGTTGTTGAATTGTTTTTCATGTGTTTAACCCAATATATTTTGAAAGCTCATAGAATCTTTATCTTTAAATAATACAATATTTACACTAAGATTGCTTTAAGGATTTAGTATTATCTCAAGGTACAACTAAATTTAGAAATTTGGTTAGTAATATTCAAAGTTTTTATTAATAAATATATTTTTAGTTCTCAATATTTACCTACTTTTTTATTTAAGTTTTTAATTTATTATTTGAGTTATTAACTTTTTTTAAGCTTTACAAAATAAAATATTCATTAAATACATTAAATTTTTTATTGGTATAACTCTTCTAATAGCTATGAATCTTGAAATTTTGATTTTCTATCAATAATTATATAAATTTACCTAAACCATATATTACGAAGAATCATACCCTAGATGCCAGAAACAATACATTAAATTTGTCAATGGTTGCAACTTTCGAGCATATACGAGATTGGCAAAAACTGTAGAATTTGACTTTGTTTGGATCTCATTACCACAAAGTATGAATCAAGTCTTTCTTACAAACACTATTTAACTCTCAGCATGATTTTATTTGGATATACCCACAAGAGATATAATCAAAGTTTTTAGTTTACTATGCATGGGGAATAGGTCTCGATCACTCATAGGACACAAGAAAAGAAGATCATCACTTCATTGAAATCTCAACTAGTAGATGGGAATGAAGTGCTTCATACAGCTTCTTATTAACTCTCACCTTAATGTGTAATTTTGGCATCACCTTTAGCTACCATTAAACTCTAGTAGCATTATGATTATTTTAAACGTTTAATCTGAGGTTCAAAACTTTTTATTATTAAAATCTATTCAACTTATGGGTATAAGATGACTTGGGGTATCTATGTAACAATTAGTATTATTATTTTTAAATGGTTATTGTAACGCCTCAAAATCCAGATACGTTATAGCCCACCACGTGTTTTCATTTCCTGAGATACGCAAAGGCCCAATCATCACTATTTAACAAATACTCACATTTATATACTACTAATAATAATCATAAATCATATGCTGCATAACAGAGATTAATGAAATTTTCTATTCTTAATAATACGTCATCAATATTCTTATCAAATTAAACAGCGGAAGCGATTAACATTCACATACAATAGAATTTCTTAAAACGACTAAATAAAAATTTAACATGTCTTTTCGTAGTCTATCTACTAGTCATTGTAATAAAAGTATTCTACATTTTCTTCATTATTTTGATCTTGAGTTGTTTCCCTTAGGTTTTCAATATATCCCACAATTTCTCTTGTAGCATCTGCAACTAAAAAAAAATTCCCATGAGGAGTGAGCTAACGCCTAGTACAGTGCATACCTATACACACACACACATACCATGCCAGAAACAATTACACATGCAAAATGCATCATAATATTCATACATAATTTTATTTATCTTTCACAATTTTAGCCAATACACAATCTCATCATAAATATCTTCACACATCACATTCATAAACATCTTTTCACAATTCATCCACAAGCAATATATATATATATATATATGACAGTGGTTATACCTCACTGTCTATGACTTTATGAGTTTATGAGTCCTCACACATTAACCTTTTACAACCATACATAATAATAATATATATATGACAATGGTTATACCTCATTGTCCATGAGTCCTCACACATCGACCTTCCACAACTATATATATATATATGATAATGGGTACTCTCCACTATCCATGAGTTTATACACTACAACCTTTCACAATAAACGTTACAACTTTTCACATCACAACATTTTACAACATAACCCTCCACATACAACCTTCTACATAAGACTTGGATCATTTTGGTACACGACTCCACTAAGGACAATGTCACATATTGATCATCAGGATGCCACCTCAAGAACACCGACCCACACTCAGGTTCATTTATAATATCATTAAATCCACACACAAAAATCTAATTTATTAAGCACAACCAATAAACATGGTATACATGTACTTAACTTTGCAAAAAAATTGGTTTGTCTTATACTTTTTTAGCTTTATAAGCCTCTCAAACCTATATATGATTCAAATTATTTACTTTTAAAATTGTAATCCTATAAATATCAAAAGGAAAATAGACGCGTTTCAACTCAATATGATCATGTTGAAGGCCATATAGTTGAATATAGGGTACTACACGACCATGCTAAAGGCCGTATATATTTCTCTCTTTTCTTTTTAACATGATCATGTTAAGAGGTCGTGTTTATTTATTTATTTTTTTCAACATGATCTCAACATGGTCATGTTAAGAGGTCATGTATCTCTTTGTTTACTATTCATCAACACAACCTCAACATGGTCGTGTTGATTTTTTTTTCAACATGGCTGTGTTGAGAAGTCGTGTATCTCTCTGTTCACTTTAGATTTTCAACATAGTTCCAACACAGTCGTGCTGGGAGGTTGTGTATCTCTTGGTTTACTTTAAGTCTTCAACACAGTTCCAACATGGTCGTGTTAAGAGGCCGTGTATCTCATTATACACTTCGAAAATTGTTCTCTCAACTCGATTTCTAATGAATTTAACCTAATTAACCCATCTAATATAAAATTTATAATGCAATACATTAGTAGATACACTTACTTGACCCAAATCGTTATCGTGATGAGTGAATCGCTTGTTCCGTCCCTTGCATATCACGAATTGATTTAGATCTTTAAATAACCTTAATACAATAATTCTCGTTTTATAATGTACATGAATTTAATGATCAATTATTATTGATTGATATATTTACCTCAGACAAATTAACGAATCATAGCACGTACTTGTCCTTTTTTTCCTTCAGTTTATGTGGAGTGTATTTAGGGTTCTAGATTGAAAAGTGCAAAAAAGAATAAACCCGAAGTAAAAAGGAAGCTTATATACTTAGGTCGTGAAATGGTCATCTTGTCCCTAATCATAAATCTTATTTTCCGTATTATACTTAGCATATTATTATTATTATTAATTACATATACATATATATAATATTACTTGAGTATTTACAGTTATTATGCTCTTTTAGGGGAGAATACTCTTTGTGACACAACTTTGCACTCCCACTCATATAGGGATGTAAACGGGTCGGGTTTGGGACAAATTCATTAAAAATTGAACTCGACCCAGCAAAAAATTATATACCAAAAACCCAACTCGAACGGCGATTAAATATTTTTTTTTTCATACTTCAACTTATTTTCATATGTCATTTATTTAATTTATTATTAATCTACTTGTAATGGAAAGAAGAGAAAAATTAAAAATAAAAATAAAATAAAATATAATAATATATTGATTGAAAATATAATAATAAAATAAAATATATTGATCATAAATTATAATATTAATTTATCATTTTAAAAAAAATATCGAGTCGAGTTTTCTGATCGGGTTTTTTCTAAATCCTATAACTCGACCCTAAACCCTATCAAGTTTTATTCCATATTCCAAACTCGACCCTAAACCCTATTGAGTCAAAGCCTATAGAGTTTTTATTGGATCGATCAGGACAAGTATCCTATTATGATCCGCCCAGGTATTCTATTATGACCTACCCCAATTACATCCTTACACTCATATGGTAATATAACCTCTTCATCCAATGAGCTTTCTTCTTAGGGTAGGGGTTTTCCCACGTAAGATTTTGGTACCCTTTTATTCATTGCCGCTTTTCAATTACTTGTTCGGTTGCCCTAGTTTGCTCGCTTATTGCGCTTGTCGACAACAATAATCATAACCATCTTTTGTACCCAGCCAATGTTATAGTTATTACCGGTTCCAAAATGCCTATTGAGTTCAGTTGGAAGCATTTCAATTCTTGACGCTCAAGTACCTACTTTAACTTCTTGATGATGCCAAACAATATAATCAATTCTCATGTAGGGAAATCATCAAAATCCAACCACATATGAAGGGGAGAAACACATTTCACAAAGTAAGGATCGAAAAGGAGATTTCTAATTCTTGTTAATAATAAAAAAAAATCATTAATGACATGACTGATAATACAAATATAAACACAATTTGATTAAGAATATAATTATAAAAAGAAAGCACAAAAAGTGATACAATGATATGAAATATAATTGTTACACACACAAAAAATACTATATTATACATTAATTATTTCTTATTTCTATTCAATTTCTTTTTTTTTTTTTTTTTTGGCGTTTGACACGAGTTCGACGTGAGATAATGAGCCAAGCATAACACTGAAACAGGAATCGCCCACAACCCTTTGCGTCTACGTCTGTGTCTCTGCATGATATGTATTATTCGCATTGTTGTTTAGAGAGAAAGATTCATCCGCTTGACTAGTATTGCTCTAAATAATTGAAAAAGAGGATACTGAATCGCAATAGAAGATCCATAAAAGTATGACAAAACAAAGTCAATAAGACTTTGGTAAACCAGATAAATTTCCACCGTCGCATATCCATGCTCCCACGAAACCCAATTCCCTCCTAAAATTTGAATTATTGGTGTCTCTCCGTAAGAAACAAACAGTCAGACGGCAATTTCGTGGCAGGATTTGACTGCTCAATTGCCCTCCATTAATTCAACATTCACGACTTTCAGCTTTGAGTCGATGACTTCGGCAGTCTGAAGTTATTAGATTCCAATACAGCTTTGTCCGAAAGATATAGACGTCATATTGTAACCGAAAAAGTTCGTACTGCTCACTTATTATGTAATAAAATTATATAGTATTAATAAATCATGTGAATAGGTGATTGATGTATAAATTTTAATATAAAAAAATATAAATGATATATTTTTAAAAATAATTAATATTATTGTTATATATTTATTTAAATATTATCGATATTTATTTATCATTAATCAAAATAGATAAAGTATTACCATCAATGAATATTTTCTTGCCATGTCTCCGAGCGAGCAGCATAAATATATTTAATACATCCCATCGTAAGAGATTGCGTTTGGGTCTTTAGGAACTGTGTGCGTCGCGTTTGGAGTAATGCGGCTACATGCACGCAGATAGTGCTTGTACTATAGGCTCCAGCTCAAGCACACGTAGACCTTATTGCAAGTGACATATCATGTGCTGCTGATGACAACCTATGCACCTTCCTTTCCTATTAGGATCCAGATAACAGAACACAATTACAGCACTTGCAGAAGTCGACAAGTTTTTTTGTTTGATGCACTAAGAAAAAGAGTCTAATGATTCATATTATTCGTTTTAGAGTTTAATTTATCAATAAACCTATTAATTATCATTCAGATTATGTCATAAACCGTTTTAACTATAATCTTATAAACTTACACATCATGTCTAAAGAAGTTATAATATATAACTATGAACTAAAGAGGAATAAATAATGCGAGAAATTCATTAGAGTCAAGGCAAATTTCCAAATGCGTTGACAAAGAGATAAACATACATAATCGAAATTGAAAAGGTTGAAATTCCCCCATTTGCCTCGTGCAAGCAACATCGATAATATTTAATACATCGTAAGACATTACGTTTGGTTTGGTTCTTTAAGAACTGTGCACGTCTTGTTTCGACCAATACGGCTACGTGCGGACGCTCCTCTTGTACTATAAGCTTCAGCTCACTCACACATATTAGAAGACCTTATTGCATTGACATAATATTTTATTGTTGATGCCGAACTATACTCCTTTGAACAGAAAATTAACATAATTACACAAGTCAAGAAAAGCCGTTGTTTGATGCGAACTAAATACTAGAAATAAAAATCTGAATATTTCATATTGATATACAAGCTTTTTAAAGTGTGATTTTAGCCCCCCCCCCCCCCCCAAAAAAAAAGAAAAAAGAAAAAAACTCTTTTGGTTATCATTTGTCCTTTTGATTATGAGATTGAATTATAAACCTAATTAAAAACTATAATTTCATCAATACTGCTCGAAAATCTACCATAAAGCTAAGTACCGACAAAAGAGTGATGTAATAGCTTATGCATTTACGCTTGTGTACCCTAGATTTCCTTCTAAGCTTCTCATAGCTAGATTCCTCTTCATACCACTACTTTTCTTTCCCAGTCCACACTGGTACAGTGCTTACTTAGCCTTTCATACCTAAAACTACTAACTCCACCGGCATCTTGCGGGATTGCATAATTACATCACTCCTATTGATCTGTTGTCGTATTTAAGGATGTTAAACTCATCATTTTAAATAAAGTTTTCAGGATGATTTGTAGAAAAAACGTAGGATATAAGTTTCTATTATCCATGTAAATTAGTTTTTAGAAAATGTATATATGTTTATAAATTTATAAAAATCTTGAAATACATTATGAAAGTAAATAATTCAATATAACTTTTAGATATAACATAAATTATGGTATAAATAATCATGTTTAAATCTTTTATACTAATACATAAATTTTCAATATAAATAGTATTTGCCGACAAAAATTACAATCAATATAAAACATTATAATAAAATATAAAACTAAAATAAACCATTAATCATCACCTGCTTTATCATCATTAAAACTATAATCAACTCTCCTATCACCGTCATTATCATCATTGTCATCACCTTTGTCATTTGCAACATTTACTCTTCTTTGTTCTCATTCTTCTTCTTCTCTTCATGGCAAGGTGAGTAACTTAGTATGATATTTGCTTGATTCAAAACATTTGCAAGCTTAATTCTCCAATTTGAAAGTTATATTTTGAGCTACAAAAATTAATAAGATCAAAAGAAGATAGTTATTTTGGGAAAAGAGAGAGAGAGAGAAAATAGTTATCGATATGGAATTTCTTATTACTTGAGTAAATAGAATATCATCTTATTATTCAAATAGAAATTTTATTTCAATTTCGAAGTGTATAACAAAGTTAATATTTTGTGATTTATTTTACATATTTCATTTCCAAGATACTGAGGATAGATATTCCACGAAGCAAGCAAGTCCAGCGTTTCGATCCAAGAAGTGCATTATTGGAAAGATGGTCCAAGTAATGAATGCCTAAGTTTCAACCCTAATTCCTTACTAAATACGTTGGAACCATGCACGCCTACGACTTTACTTTTGTTTTCATGTCTCTCCATCCCATCAGTTTTACTTTCACAAGCCCCACACAAAACCCTAGATCTTGCTTCCCTGCTTCATCATATAGATTGGCACCAAAACGTTGTATGAAATCCACTACTAATAATTCTTGTTAGATCAAAACGCTCAATCGATAAAAAAATTGATCAAACATAAGTAAAATGTTAGTATGTGCTTTTAATACAATTTTTAATAAGTTAAATATAGAAACTATACCTTTATTTCTTGCACCGACTATTTAAAAAATAATAGTCAAAATTATATCTTTATTTCTTGCATCGATTATTCAATAAAAATAAATAATTAATCATGAAAAATATAATAGATTTCATTTTTGAGTATTTGACACAATGCTTAATAAGTGGCAAAATATATGTGCTGTTTGAGGTATATTATTTATTGTGGCTCAAGGACAATGTTTGTAAAGGGGGCATATTAAACATATATATATTCTTTAGTTTTTTTTTTCTGGTGATCAGCAATGAGAAAAGAGTGGCCATATATCCATGGATCGATAGCTTACACGTAAGTAATCGATATTGGAAAGAGGGACATGAATTGTCAATAGCTTGCCATCCTCACACGATTCTTAATAAAGCAAGAAATTCATTAAAGTCAGAAATCTCAATATCCGTTGACAATGATTTTAGATAAAACGTCAGCAATCAACCTTCCATTTAGATGGGTCCTCGTTCAATTTCAATCAACATTAGCCAGTACATTGGATTTAGGTCTGGGACTGCAAGTTTTACTACAGATGCCACGTACCTTGAATACGACGACTCCTCTTGGAAGGATTGCTACGCCTAGGTCCTAGTCTTGGGGCTATTTATTATGAGAGGTGCACTTCCAAATGATGCCCCAATGGTGAAGCTATCGACATTTCTTATTGCCAAAAAATACTAATAATAATAAGGGAGGGAGGGAAAACTTGTAACGTTTATTAAACGTACACGTCACGAAAACTTTTCTACTAAGGTTTTAACAAATGTTAAGATTCACATTAATAAAAGCTAGTTATCAATACATTTTAAAGGGTAAATATTATAGACAGAAGAACTTTTAATTGCAAACTAGATTAAATAACCATCTTTGGTATAGTCGATTTTCTCTTTTCATCTTCCGACCTTGTAAATAAGATTTCAATCTTTTCCATTTTTATTATCTCAATTTGGATCCATTTGCTTGAACCGTGTGA
The DNA here is from genome assembly GCA_037954665.1 of Laguncularia racemosa. Classification (NCBI taxonomy): domain Eukaryota; kingdom Viridiplantae; phylum Streptophyta; class Magnoliopsida; order Myrtales; family Combretaceae; genus Laguncularia; species Laguncularia racemosa. Next base: position 805,036 of record JBBMOL010000108.1, read on the forward strand.
ATAAAAACTATACGGAGCAAATATTGGTTAATTCGCCCCTCATAGCTTTTCATACTACTTATATGAATTGACAATCATTATTAAGAAATTGATTAGAAAAAAGAAAAAGAAAATCAGTCAATACTGGAGCTATACTAAGAGCACCGACTACTCTATATATTTCTCTTATCTAATTTGCTGTATGTAGATTTTATGTATAGAGATCTTACCATTATATTCATTTGATTTTCAGTGTGAATTTAATGTCTTTGATACTTGTGTACCGTTTATTCAAATACATGGTATATTATTATTAAATTATAAATAAATCTTTTCTTTTTTTTTCATATAACCCTTCTACAAGGAAATTGTAATATGAAACAGCCTTACACTACTTTTCAATAAAAAAAATACAAGAATGAAAAAGATTATTAGCTTATCAGCGTCTCGTACACCGTATTCAACCCATTTTTTCTATAAAAAATATATTAATGATTAATAGAAAAGCCGACAGAGATAATGTTTCTAACATAAACAAGTTAGTATTTAGTAGATAGTATGATATGAACTATCATAAGGTTGAATATTATATTGTAACTCAAAATTTACTTAGAAAATTGAAATTTTCATTCTTCGCTTCATCCATGTTAAATAATTGTGATAGTATATATAATAATCCGTGATACCTCAAAAAAACAAATAAATAAAAATAAAGAATAGAAAATTTGTTTGTAAAATTAAATCTTGACATTAGCAAATATTTTGTATTTTGAGTTTTTCAGAAACTAGCAAGCACTCCTTGACTTGTTGTATTATTATATCCTAAAAATAACAAAACCTCACTTACTTTCATCCTCTAAATATCCTTATCCTCCATTTTACTTTTTTTTTTTTTTCAATCCTAAACATTTTCAATATTGTTATCAGGTTTTACAACTTCTTTTCTAAAACCGAATAGATAACTCATTTTACATAAATGTATTGAGCTATATATATACGCTTGGTTTAAAATTCAATGGAATATCTTCAAGATGTTGTATGACTAAATTGAGCACAGATACAAGGATTTACAACTCATTTACTTTTTGGATTGGAATAGATAGAAAATAAAAAATTATACCTTAAAATAACTATTAGCATGAATAGATTAGGAAATTCTTTTTTGTATCATTTTTATTATAAGAAATTCATATTCTATTAGTTACTCTATTTTATTAATTATAGTATTAAGTTAGAAATATAAATAAAATTATTCGTCTCCCTCTATTTGATTATTAATTATATTATTAATGAAAATATAATAATCATAATATTTAAATATTTTACTTCTATATTAAAATAAAAAACTCTAACAATTAAAATTTCCTCCTGTTTTTTTAAGATTAATCAAAATTTTAAAGCCCATATATATATAAAAGAGAGTGACCTTTGGTTTTATTCAAGAGCAATCACATTTTAATCTTTCGGTCCATGATTGACTAATAAAATATTCTGTTTCGTGTAAAGCAAGCAACCTACAGCGGAAAAGGTCAATCGCCGGCCTACCGTTGAATGTGCGCTAGCAAGGCAAATTGTCCACCATTTCAAACAACAGTAGGGGACCAAATGAAGGAATGAGTGTATATACATTTCATATATAAATAGATTCATGTAAAGGTAAAAGGACCTAAGATCTAACAATACTACAAAATTAAACTATCTATCTTTCCATTAAACTGTTTATCAATTTTACAGCTCGTTATCGTAATGATTAACCTGATATTTAGAAATTATTTTTTATATTTAAGAGTCTATTTAAAGAAAAAGGAGTCTTCTATTAGAGGGAAAAAAAGAGAGTTTATTATGGTTTTTTTTTAAGAACGTAAACCAATTTTTTTTAACAATGACCATCTTAACTTGGTTGTATACAGGTAAAGACTCCAATAAATAATCTAATGTGATTAACTATCAATTAATCGAATATTTTTTTCTTTAATTTATTATTTATTTTTTAGTCGTAGCACACTACTATGAAATGATCATCACCCATATGCTAGCTAGAATATAACAACATTTTTATATTATACTTAATGGGCAATCAGTGAAGGCACTGCTGACGTCCCTTTTTATTTTATTTATTTATTTGAATTCCTTTTATGCAAAAAAAAGCTCATAGATGAATATGATTAGCATTAAAGAATAAACATATCTTCATTTTTTGGGGGTTTTGAAACAAGAAGTTAAATTTCGAAAAGCATTATTTTATTTCATACGCGGCAAATTGACGCATACACACTTGTGTGTTGTGAAAGTGATTGCAAAATTTAATCAATAAAGGGCTTACTTTATAAACATCAACGCATGTGTGCACCATGAAGATGTCAATCAATTGGATCCCCACCATGAGAGGCTCTGCGAGACAATACATGCGACCCTCGAATTGCTAATGATTTCAAAAGGGTGGTCAGGAATATTGTTTTTTTTTTTGGGGTGATTGATTACAATCCAATTAATCTAGACTTCCTGATTTTGTAATGATTACATTTTTCTCTATAACTACTAATGATATTTCTAATCACATCCGGCTGAAGTTGTTTTCATAGTATTCCGAGAAATTCTTGTATTAGATGATGAGCCGATGAAATTGTGTGCCCAATTGATGAGTTTGAATCACATGGAGATTAAAAAAACATTATTGGAATCCGTCCACTTTTTTCTTACATAGAATATGTCATATTCGTGTTGATACATTATAGAGAGATTTTATAAGATGTAGATTTAGATCCATTTCATTCATTTAATTCTTGCTCAAGTTGGATGATGAAACATTTAGTAGGGATTTGGGAAGTGCGGCTTTTCTGATTTTTTTTTTAGGTTTTTCTTTTTTTTTCCCCCAATCCCTCGTTAAGAGGTTGAACAAAAAAAGAAAAGAAAAGAAAAACCCAAACATTTTAGTCTAATTTCCTTTGGCTTATAGTAGGTAATCATTGCTTTTAAAAATCACAATTAATTTTCTTCTCTCGATACCCATAATGAGAAAAAAGAGAAATTTAACTTGATGCATTCTATCAAAAAGACTTATATCCATATACTATTAGGATGTAAATTGTATTACTAAATAAAATTTTAAAATGCAATAAGTTATAATTAAAATAATTCTTAAATGCATAAAATAAATATTGAAATTTGAAGATAAGTTGTAGTTCTTTTTAATTATAAGATTGTAAGTAACTCTAAGTTTTTTCTTTTAAGAATAATCTTAAAACTAAATTCCCTTACTTATTACATGGACTTACTATTAGGATGTAAATTGTACTACTAAATAAAATTTTAAAACCCCCAAAAAATGAAGATATGTTTATTCTTTAATTATAAGATCTAAGTGAAGATATGTTTGAACTTATAATTAATATCCATATACTACAAGGTTTTTGAACTTAAACCCCCAACTTATTACATGAACTTACTCCAGTCAACTCCCATGTATAAACCTTGTTCTAACTAATACAACTTGTGCCGACTCCAAAGACAAAATTCCAAGGTGATCTAAGCAAATCCCCACTGACGATTTCTTTTTAAGTTATACCACCCCAAATGCTATTATCATAATAAGCTGGAATATTCTATCATTTCGACGCCGGGGAGTAAAAAATATAGAAAGAAAGATGTCAGCAGTGACAAAACACATCAGGACTTGGCTTCAGAAAAAGGTAAAAGCACCGAAAGCATCTCTACAAAGACTCCACTTGCCGATGTATATACCTAGTCGAGATAAGCACCGGAAATAATAGAATCTTAAAATTTATTGGACCCCATATGATGGATTTGGGATGATGTCGCGCAGATTCTAATTTAAAATTTATGGCTATAGAATGGAGTATAGAATACAACCTTCTATCTGCTTTAGAACTTACTTGCAGTATGCTGACGTTTATATTTTATATATTTAAGATGTGAAGTTCTAGAGTATCCTGTTGTTTCTTAATATATATATAAGCAATATAAACATGACTTATCCAATATGGCTAATGTATATAATTTAATTTAACGAATGTAATGAAATTAAACCATATTATTGAACTTATATCCATTATTTTATACAAATACTCAATCTAATCATCAAATATTTCTCAAATCTTCACCCTGAGTTGGTATCATATGGTTTATATTTGTTATATTATACTATCATTTTGTGTTTTTGTTAAAATTCATTACTTTTATATGTGTTTATAATCTATATAATAACGATATTAACTTTTAATTTAAATATTACAATTTTTGACATAAATGGCTAACGGTATTTTAACTAAAAAAATAAAAAAAAAAAGAGAGCCAAAGATTCTACATGATTTTTTGTAAGGTATTATTCCTATAATGGTTTAAGTGATTATAAGCAAGTTACGTTTTTCAAGTTTTTTAAAACTATATCTAGATGGTAAGATATAGAATAAGGATTCATACCCTTCTCATGCTATAACCATGCTTCATTATTCTTGCGATGAAAAACAAATAAAATATTTATGTGATCAAATCCTTACAAACCCAATTATAAACAAACCAATATGTGACATGCTATTAATACTTGAAAGTAGCATATTATTTATGTTCAATATAGCATGCCATATATCAAAGAGTTTATGGTTAAGTATTTGTAAACTCAGTCTAGAATTAAATTTTTCAATCGGTATGCTTCTTGCCATTTCTATCCTATTTAATATGTATTTGAGAAAAGCTGTAGAGAAAAAATATATCCATTGTCAGACATTGGCATATTATATGTTATATGGAGGGTTTGATGGTAGGCAATTAAAATCTTGACTCATTACCCATGAAGTTTTCAAAAGTACTGCCAACAATGGTTTTGAGAACTCCCACGTATTAATTTTCATTAGCTCCTCCTATACACCGCGAAGCAATTCATATAATATACAACACCTGTGGATGTCTTTCTCACGTATACATAAGAGAGCATTAATTAGATGGGTCTGGCTTCTTTTACTTTCCACCTAGACAGTAGATATATGTGGATGTGGTTGGTTGGACATCAATAATATTAAGATGCATTATTCAATTATCGTAGCTAATCCAACATGTGCAAGGGTTGCACATGCGTCTTGCCTTTTTTCTTTCCATTCAAGAGATACGTATGTGGTTGAATGAATGATAACAATTGAGCCATCATATAAGATAAATAATTCAAGCATTTGGTGTCATCCCTGTTTGTGTAGGCCCTTCAACAGTGAAATTTCGTTAAAAATAATGAACCTCCATGAGTCCATTCAATTTCTAATGTTGAATAATACATAGCTTTCTAATTGTGTAGCTAAATGGCGTAATGCTTTGCACATGTGTCAACACGCTGTTATTTGTAGGGCTGCAAATATCATAACGTTACCAAACATTTCTCTATGGAAATGGTCTTTCTAGACTCTATTAAATTAAGGCGATTATTCGAGTACATTGTCTAACTCGGAGCCTAATTGAATTTTAGGTCAGCATATATATTGATTGAGTTTGAATATCTATTAATTTAAATAAATGAAAAAATATATAATTTTTTAGATAAACTAAGCCTAAAAGAATAAGTGAGTCAAGTCTATTCTTGAGTTATTTGAATTAGACTCAATAAAAATTTCAGTTTGATTCCACATCAATAAAGTCAAGCTCAAGCTCAAACTATCCAAGTAATTTATCAAGTTAAGCTCACTTAAATAACTTGCAAGTTTAATCGAACTTAAGTCAAATTTAAATGTTAGTCACATTTCAAATCAAATGAAATATTGATCCTATTTTTATTTGAAAAAAAATTCTACATAAATCAAATTTAAAAGAGTTTAATCTAGTCAAATTCAAGTTTATTGAATGTCCCTTTGAGTTGAACTCGAGTTTAAAATTACAAGCTCAAATTTTGAAATTCCAAATTAAGTTCAAATTCAAGCTTAACATCGTATTGACTCAATTTATTTACAGTCCTAATCGAGCCTAATAAGTTTATTGAGTCAATCTCAAACTTAGCAATAATATTATCTCCAGTCGACCGATTTATATAACCCTATCATCGAACAATTTTACTACCATTTGGCTAGCTTCGGGAATACAATTACACAATTTGGAAAGCTTATTTAGGAGGGTAAGGCTCTCAAAAATAAATTATACTTCATACAGTTGCTTTCAGCATTTAGATTTTACGTTTCAGTAATGATCGTGAGGTCAAACAACATGCAAAATGTATTAAGGAAAAATAAAGCAATTTTCTTAACTGGTACAACTCATTTTATCTACAGGATGAGTTTCGTGACGTGAAGTCGACGGCAAGTACCGAATTACTTGAATACGCTGGCCTTTATTGCGGTAGGTTATCAATTCAGCGGTAACATACTTAAATATTTTTTTTTAATTACGTAAGTATTATACCCATAAAATATATTATAAAAATAGATTGCAAAGTTGTGGATCTCATATACGAGTTTAGTGTTAAAAAAAATGATAATGAAGGCGCAAACCTGATCTATGCCTTCAGTATAACTACCACCCATCCTCACTGTTCAATTTTTTATTCGATTTATACTCACCGTTAATTTATAACACGTAATAACAGTACAGAAACACAAAAACTTAAAAATATAAATATGAAACACGCAATACATAAAAAATACCTACTAACTCAGATCTCATTTTTCTTTCATTCGCACGCAGGAAAGAGAAAGAAGAATGAGTGATTTTGCACAAAAAATAAAGATTTACCTAGATCTAAGTGTTTTTGAACAATTAATCTTAGTTATGGTATTTTTTTTTCAAAAAAGTTGAAGTTTTGTATTTGTATTGAAGTTTTTTTTATTTTTGTTTGTATTTGATGCAAGATTTTAGAAAAATATTAGTATAATTATATATTTTATAGAAAAAATTACTTGATATTGTTAGATTATAATTTATTAAATATTATTTGTATAGATGTTATATGCATGACATGTAATATTAATTTTTGTATTAGAATGAGGATTGAGTATTGTAAAGAATGTGAAATATGTAGAATATGAAATAATTGTTGCAGTATTATATGAAAATTTAGAAAATTTTAGTAGAAAAATATAATTAAAAAATAATTTCGAATAAAGATTTGAAATAAAATTTGTTTGGAAATAACCAGACGAAAATTGAAATTGAAATTAGAATTAAAATTGCGAAGTTTTTCATTTATTGCGATTTTTTGCAAAGTTGTTTTGAATGTCAATTTGTTGAGACGTTTATTAAATTTTATGAAATATTCGAAAATATAACATCGTATATGTATACATTGAATGTGAATTTTACTGAATGTGTACTAATTTATTACAAATTGTAATAATACAAAAATTTCATCATTGCAGTACACCATATACATATGCAAATAATTAAAAACCTATCTTCTACCCCTAATGAAATGCCTAGCTAGCCGAGCGAAGGCGTTGGATGGCCTTACACATCGAAGTTAGAGGAGATTTAGACTCTCGGGTGGCATGCTGGTGGGGAGAACTATCGAACGCTCGCAGCTATACGAGACTCCACTATGTGGCTAATTCAATGATTGACCCTGCTCCATAGGTTGCTTTCCAGGGCGTTGCCTCCATGGAGCTGGCAATGTTGAAATAGGACCACTAATGGAATGCTAATGCGGTATCTGATATTGGGTGAACATCGACCCTGAGCTAAGATGCACCACATCGAGATCAGCATGTATCTGTTCATCCTATTCGCAATTTTCCTCTACCTTACAGTGGTTTTGAGGTCGACATCGTCCCCCCATTCGTCGCCACGTCAGAACCAGTTCAGCCTCCTCTTGAAGGTTTTGATGTTGCGGTTGCAGGTACAGTGTAACCCCTCTATAGTGAAGCATGAACTGAAGACCCTAAGCAGCTATTCTCACGGCTGTGTCTATGTCCGACGATAGGCAGATCTGTCGTAAGGTGTCACCTTGCAAGTATGAAGATAACGTAAATTAAGGTTAACATGACCATGTAATTATTTGGACATTAATTAGAGTGTATGTAAATCGTTCTTACAAAAAATTCAAGAACCGCCCCCGTACAGCCAATTTATCTCCTACTTATCGACCCATACCATTGCAGGTAGTTATCATGCACACCATAAGGGCCCTCCATAAGAATGGCTAGACCAACCCACTGTTCTCACATGTTCAAATACGCTTCATGCAGGATGGTCCAGTCAACATCAATTCGACCACGCATGATGATTTCATGTAGCTCCGGCTACGTGTTTACCGGCTACAGGATATATTGGAACCTGCTGAACTGTCTGGCCACTTGATTTAGGAAATGCCACTGAACAATGTGGAAACAAATAAGTAGCACTCGAGCTATCCAAACTTGCATGCCAGCTTTGCAGAAATGCAGTTGTATATTAATCAAATTTGCGCCATATGACTCCCATTCAACCTAAAAATAGGAAATTTTATTTACTTTAAATGATAAATATGATTAATTGTAAGGAAATAAATATGATTAATAATGTACCTGTGACATATTCTACCTATCCAGTACATCCCGATATGCGCCAACTACATGGGTGGGGTGGAACTGCGTGTTCTACCGTGTCGCCAGTGGACATCCGACTGGTACAAATAGTCCGTCTTGACTAATCGATGCGATGTGGGGAAATTGTCCCAACCTGTAACAATATGACTGCCCCTCCAATCTCATGTGCCGACGATGATGATGCAACACATAGTTGGTGATACAACTAAACTAGACATGCGGCCCCTTAGCTATATGTCCTAGTAATGTCGAAATGTTCCAACAATGGTAACCACATCGCGTGCACAAAGACGCTGAATTTATCGGCGAAGATAAATCCCCCTAATGGTTGTAGAATGTATGCACGAGTAGTTTGATGTATGTGCTCCACATCAGCATTCAGTGAGATTAGCTAGAACATATTGCAGAGCCATATCATATTAATGTGCCTGCCTCTACCACTAGACCCAAGTCTCGCCCTAAGTAGTTCCTCACATATTGCTCCCCAATCCAAGCAGCTACTCGTTGTAACTATATGCCCATCCACAAAGAGTCTTAGTTGGATCTCCACATCCTGTAGCGTGATGGTAAACTCACTCGTTGGCTTGTGGAATGTATGCGTCTCTAGACGTCATCTCTCCACCAATGCTGTAATCATGTACCAATCAATGAGTATAAACAATAGCCCACTAACACCTTCGAATTTAGCCAGTTACAAGTATGGCTTCATTCGCACATCGAATGGGATAGTATACTCGTCGCGACAAAGTGACAACTCACGTCGTCACATAATGAGGGTTGCTTACTCTTATGCCAACAACATGTCAAATGTTTTCCTATTTCTAATGCAACGTAAACTAATTGATTAGTAAAACATCTATTACCTCTCCATCCCATATTGCCTATGATCGATGACTGGCTTATTCCGTCAAGACTAAAGGATCAAAAGGTTCATGCTCCATCTATTATGCAAAACCGTACAAATAATTTACATTTGCAACCAATACAAATTTTTTCATGAATTAATTTTATAGCAATTAAATAACAATATATTAACGATTAATTCCCTTTGATTAATGGATAATTAATAACTAATTAATTTCATAACTTAGTCTACAAAAACATACAAATAATCCCACATTGCAACAAATATAAAATATTTTACTAATTATGTTTACAACAATTAATTAACCATATATTAACAACTAATCACCTTTAATTAATGGATAATTACTAACTACTTACTCTTATGACTAATTTTACTAAATCATACAAATAATTTATATTTGCAACCAATAAAAAAATTCATTAATTAATTTTATTGCAATTAATTAATGATATATTAACAACTAATTCCGTTTGATTAACGGATAATTAATAACTAATTAATTTTATAACTCAGTCTACAAAAACAACAAATACAGAATATTTCACTAATAACTTTTACAATAATTAATTAACCATATATTAATAATTAATCACCTTTAATTAACAGATAATTACTAACTACTTACTCTTATGACTAATTTTACTAAAACATACAAATATTTTACATTTCCACCTAATACAAAATTTTTCACTAATTAATCTCATAGTAATTAATTAACGATATATTAACGACTAATCCCGTTTCATTAATGGATAATTAATAAATAATTAATTTTATAACTAATTTTACTAAACCATACAAATATTTTACATTTTCACACAATACAAAATTTTTTACTAATTAATTTCATGGTAATTAATTAACAATATATTAATGACCAATCTCTTTCATTAATAGATAATTAATAACTAATTAATTTTATAACTCTTTTTGCAAAACCATACAAATATTTTCACTTTGCAACAAATACAAAATTTTTCACTAATTAATTTTACAACAATTAATCATCTTTATTTAACGGATAATTATCGTTACTTATTTTTATGACTAATTTTACTAAATCATACAAATATTTTAAATTTCCACCCAATACAATTTTTTTTTAATTAATTTCTTAGCAATTAATTAACGACATCTTAACGACTAATCATTACTAATTAATTATTAATTAACAATAACTTAATTTACAGATACGTTTACAAAAATATATTATCGTAACATATATACATAATTCATTTACTAATATTAATTAACCATATGTTAATAATTAATTAATTACTATTTAATGGTTAATTAGCAATAATTACTACTTCAATAAAATTTATACAGTATACATATTTACATATCATAAAATTTATGTAGTATACTATTTTAATAACAACAATAAAATTAAATGTTTTCTTCAGAAAACATACCGTAATCTTGATGAAGATATTTCCACACACATATTTAAGTAGATTAAAACCTATGTAAAAGCACAAATTGTGAAAACAAAAATTTGCATGCAGAGTGAAGTTTTGTTTTTAGAAGAAATTCAAATATCAAAATGTGAAATGTAAGCATATGAATTGAACTGAGGATTCGTATTTATATTTGAAAGTGTCGATGTAAAAAATTTTCCTATGTATTACTATATCAATTTACTGTATCACTTTTAAGTTTGTAGATATACTTTTACAATAATTTTATAGGTTTACAAACATATTTTTATAATAATTTCATAGATTTATAGAAACTTTATAGATTTGTAGTATTATAAACTTTTTAGGTTTACAACATAAGGTTCAGAAAAAAAAAATATTTATATTGAAGACACAGACTATCCTCATTTTTTTAACACTAAAGTCACATACGGATTTGTAACTTTATAACCTTAGTAATATATTTTATGACTATAATATTTACATATATATATATATTTTAAATATAATATTTAAGTATGTTACCCCCAATTCAGCATAGCAATTAAGTTTAAACAGGAAAAAAAAAGATTTATTAAATATCATCCGTCATGTATATATACACATAATATATAAATACTAATAATATTTTCATATGTATAAAAACAAAATTAATAGTTTCAAAAAAAAAATTATTATCAGTATTTTATATGTAATATATATATAAAAAATTTAACAGTATTAACTTAAAGTATAGCTCAGCCGACGCATGGAATTAGTACCAACTTGTCCATCGGCTCATTTTCTCTATTATTGTAAAATAAAAGAAAAAGTCATGGGATTACGTTTGGTTCGGAAAGTGCTACGTGTGCTGAAGCTTGCTTTCATCCGAAAACAATTTTTAAAATGATGTGGTGCATTCGTGATTAGTTCATTTCTGTAAATAAAACAGAGTAACATACGTACAGCATGAGGTCATTTCTTCGGCCTTGAACTTGAACTTGGACCTTTGACCCCGTATGTCAAAACTCACATGGTTTTGGATGGTTGTGGGAAATTTCTAAGACAATTTTTACAAAAATGTCAAAATTTTCATTTTTATTTTCTTAATTAAAATTATGAAAATACTAAAATATATTGAGTCTTATTCATCAACTCTCTTTCAATATCTTATCAAAATAAATAAATAAATAAATTACAAATACATTTCTTTATATTTGTTTCATTTGAATTAAACCTCCTTCTTTGAAATCGAGCATTTATAGCATCCATAGCCTCAAATCTTTAAAAAGTATTTAGACTATCTTTTATTATTTTTCCAAATGAATAGCTTAAAAAAAAAAGTTTCAAAGCTACCTTTTCAAAGTTTTTTGGGCCTTAAAGTCCAATTTAAAAAATAAGGAGCTTAAACGCACATGCATTTGCAAATTTATCCAAGAAAATATAAAAAAGAAATGGGAAAAGAGATGGGAAAGGAGGAGTGTATAGGTTTAATTATATATCCATATAATTTTAACAATACTATTAGAAGGATTCAACTTATTTATAAAAATGTCATTAAGAAAGTTCAATTTATTTACAAAAATATCACGAAATGAATTTAAGTTATTTACAAAAATGTTAACATCTTTTCATTTGACAATAGGAAACAGTTTTATTTTGCTTTTATTTGATATATAGTCTTCTTATTATAAACAAGGGCGGGTCTAGGGGGAGTCGATGAGGGTACTAGCCCCCAAGCTTAGAAAAAAAAATTAATTAAGAAAATTTATAAAAAAATTATAATATTACATATCTCGTATATATATTTTCAAAGTCAAATATAACAAATTGTTAGTCATAGTTTAGTGGTAAGGGGTATATATTTTTAAACAAAAGATTATGGTTCAATTCACATAAATGTCATTTTACCTTTTTTTTTTAGATTGCTTAAATAGCACTCTCTCTCTCTCTCTCTTTACAATAATTAATAACATTAAATTTTATTTAATACAAAATCATAGTTAATTAATAAATTCTTGTGAGTTAATATTTATTCATTAATTATGTACCATGAATAATAATTACATTATTAGTACTATAAATGCTTCAATATTATCATATAAATATGAATACATAATAATAATAAGCATATATAACTAGATGTACTTTACTTACAATTAATATTATGAAAATAAATGTGAAATAAAAAACTGAAAACTGGTGATTTTTATAATATTGTTAATACTACAATCTTTTAGAGTCATCACTAAAAAAAAAATTAAAACATATTTATATCTATATTGTTTAGTTTTTTCCACTTTACTTATAATTACCTATTTAAATATTTTTTTGTCTTGATTTTTGTTAATAACAAAATTTACACAAGTTTTATATATTGTTTTCTTTAAATAAATTGATAGGTGTCTTTCAATATTAATATATATGCCACAACGAAAATATAAGATATTTATTCTTTAGCCTCTTACTAAATACATTAAGTACCCTTAATTATCTCAATAAAAAAATAAAATTTTATTATTATTAAGTATAGAAAGTGTCATGGATGTACTTGTTTTACAAAATTTATATCTATATAAATATATATAAGATTATAAATAATTAAAATACTAATATAAATATAGTAAATTTAGCCCTCCAGTCCCATAGCTTTGCGTCCGTCCCAAATTATAAATATAAAAAAAGTCCAATCATTTGAATATATATATATAGTTACCTATTTCCATTTTCCTATAGCTAAATTTTTTCTACCAACATATAAGATCATACATTTTCTTTCACAAATTTTAATGGCACAAGCAAGCAACCAAAGGTGTCCTAATAAAGATAAGATTATGGGGAAATTCAGTCTTAGATTAGCAAATCATTGAAAAACAAAAAGAAGGTATTTTTTGTTTCCTAATGACCATATTGTCCCCTAAGCTATTTTTGTCCTATTATTTTATAAATGGATAAAACAATAAATAAAATTTAAAAACATATCTTTTAAAAGTCAAAATCTTGACTTTTAAAGAAAAAGAGATTAAATATATATAGAATAAATATAAAAAAATGTATTTATGATTTACTAAAGATTTAAATGATTTTTTTTTTTTGTCAATGCCCTTGTCTTCAAGTGGCATAAATATTGATTTTTTAATGAAATAGATCATGTTCAATTTCTCCGCTTCAGTTGTAGGTGTAATTATAGTTGAAAGAAAAAAAATGCAATCCTTTTATAAAGAGATGATACGTTTCCTAAAGTTTAATAGTTGTTGACTTTCAAATTTTTACATTGTTTTATTTAAATTCAAGTAAGTCGTATTGTCACATGAAGTCGTAAATAATGCTCGTACATCAATCCAAACAAGACTTTAGCACTGTGTTTGGGAAGAGCGAAAGGGGCGTGAAGAAATAGGGAGGAAAGGAAATGAGGTGGAAAATATTGTAATTCCATTGGTATAAGAGGAAGAATGAAAAAGAAGGAAAATAAATGAAATTGTTTCTTTGGGGTTCACATAATTTTTCTCCCCCTCGAAAATGAAGAGAAAGAGGAAGGAAAAGGCGGAAAAAAATTTTCATTTACAATTTTAGCCCTTTTTTTTTCACATGCTTAATTTTTATTTTTTATGAACATATAGATAATTTTACATTATACCTTAACTTTTCTTGCATTTAAAAAAAAATAAATAAATACTTTCACAATCCTTTTCTCCTACTTTCCTTCTCTCATGTCAAACAAAGCGTAAAGATCATTGACCTCAATGAACGAATTCATAACAAATACGATGTAGATTAGGGCTACCCTCTTTATTGGATATTGAATGTGATTTATTCAACTTCAGCATTGTATATAGGTTGACATTGAATTCAAATGAGAGGGATACGCACCTTCAATTTATTCTCGGGAATTAAAAAAAAAAAAAAGTTCAAAATAATTTGATGTATGGTATCTCATATATATATATATATATATAAATGTTTACCAAAAACTATCCACGTAACTCCTGCTAAACCTATATTATAAAAGGTGCAGAGCTGAATTGTTAGGTTTAGCTCAATAATATAAATTAAGATCGACTAAACCGAAACTAGTGGGAGTTGGTAAACTTTCAAATAAGTAATTATATTGTGACTCCAACTAATGGTGTTTAATTTCTTTTGAGTTATCGGTAAGGTTTACAAACAAGTTATAGTCAAAATTAAATAGTATTGAACTCGAGCTTGACGAGAGGTTAATGGATCCTATAATTTTAATATTAATTTTGACTTGAGGTGATATTTAATTAGGTAAAATTTAATTCAATTAAATTTATTTACATTCAATTTATTTAAAAATAATATTTTTTATAAAATTAAAATAATACTGACATCTAATCATTCACTCAAGCTCAATTAATATTTAAACGTGTCTTAAACTGGATTCGTCTTAATAATACTGATTATCATACTCTAGCTTTTCTTAGTTACTATTATTTAATTATTCTCGAATGGAATTTAAAAAAATATGAAGTCAAACTTATGTAATTTGTGAATAAATTTGACACGTTGTTACCTTTAGCCGTCGGTTCTAGATTTGGGAAACCAAGTTTCTCGATTCTGACCAGGTGGGCTGTTGGGTTTGCCTTATCTGTACTCGCAGCTGTTGGTTTGAGATTCTGGAAACTAGTTTCCATGATTCTGCAAACTAGCTTTACTTAGTTTTTTTTTTTTAAATTAAAATTGAATTTGCTCCATTCCAATAAAAGATTGATATTTATAATATTAAGTTATAATGGTTTTTACTATTTATCATATAATTAAGCAAGTAGTTATGGAGACACCTGCATTAATTAAATATAATAATATGAAATCTTCATAATAAGCCTGGACATGGATCTACATCCACGATATACTGACGTACATTTACTTGCTTATCGTTTTTATTTCTCAGTATGGTCTAAAAATACTTTTGATTGAGACAAACATGAAACAAAGAGTCACAAGTAGGGAAAAAGTAAAGTGTCAATAAGTGGTGAGTTTTAGGGTTGATCATGAGGAAGAAGAGAGTTCTAATTAAGCATGACGATAACAGTGTCTTCTTTTACGGTGCATCATCATGTATATGACTATATGTATAATAAATCTAAATATTATGCTTGACTTTTTCTTTTCCTTTTTTTTTTTTATTTCCTTTTCACTTTCATTTTTAATATAAAAGTGTAAATAAGTCAAACTACTTGTGTGCTATCGAGCTTGGCTTGATATTTACATTTGAGTTGACTTAAATAGCTTATGGAGTCAAATTTAAGTTTCATAATACTTGGCTCAACTAACTTATAAATCTAATTAAGCTAAAGTAGAACTTATATATATATATATATATATCAAATTCGGGTTAAGTTTGATTATTTTAATTAGAAGAAACTCAAAATTCTAAGTTAAGTGGAGTTTCAGTCAAGTTTAGATTATTTTAATTAGAAAAAACTCAAAATTTTAAGTTAAAAAAAGTTTGAGTTTTAAAATTTTGAATTGAAATTAAATTTAAGTTTAATACTGTATTATCTCGATTTGTGATTTAATATAGAAATCTATTAATATCTCTTTCTTTAAAAGCATGCTAGCATAAGATATTGAAAATAATTTTTCCATAGATTTTGAACAACATTGACCACAGATCCTAATTTTAAGGGCTGCCGAGTGGGTTGATGACACTTTTCATGCGCTTTCTGGCGTAGGATTGCACCTAAGAGGAAACAGCCTCGTACGTGGCGGGCGGGCCTCGCAAACCCACTTGTGGCGCTCTTCTCAGCATATTCCTTCGAATGTTCTCTTATATTCCCTTTCCCTATCCTACACTATTTTCCAAACCGCTATCAATAAAAGATTCAAAAAAGGAGTCATTTGAATATCTGTATCTAGGATGATTATCTCCTACGCCTCGTCGTACCCATTGCATGTGTTTCCTGATATTATATGATTATGTTCTCCTTTACGATGTTGCCCTCGTGGGTCAACATCATGGCAACCATGTTCGGTTTCATTTGATTGGACGGTCGTGATTGTGATGAAACGGTCCGACTTTACGTGGGTGGCTGTGGGCGGCACTGTAGAGGAGTACATCCTTCACAGCAAGGACATGATGCGGGATTTTGGAAAGGACACGCTCCTTTGGATTCCGGGCAACTGCACGCTCCCTTTCGCTGTTTTTGGACTTTGGGATCTCTTATAATATGCCAAGACGAAAATGACAAGAACGTAGTAGTGTGTTTGTGCTAAAATATGAAGATGTATTCTTAGGAAAAGGCATTAGTTAATTGGGAAAGTTTAAATTAGAATGTGATGCAAGTCACATTATTATTATTATTATTTAGAAGGCTTCATAGATTAATAACGTTTTAGAATTTCAATTCTTGCTTTTTGTTGACATGTGTGAGTAAACTATAAACTAACTTGTAGGAAAAGTGAATGAAAATTGGTCAAAACCATCTTGATTGGATAGATGAAAACAACTCACTTCAACCTTCTAACAAACTTATACGTTTATGCCAATTAGATTTGTTGTTTACGCCAATTAGATTTGGGGACCAGAGATCCATCTTTAGAGGATAAGATGTTTAACACGAAATCTATGCAAACAGATAAATCAATATTATCAAAGAAAAGTATACTTTAAACGTTATATTATATAATATATAATTTTTGAAAACTATTATTCGAGGAAAATAAAAAGAATGAAAATCATAAAGTTATTAAAACCATGATGGGCACAATACTTCATTTAAACCTTTTAAATAAATATGTAATAATGCAACTCCTTTATAAGATTATAGATTCACCTCTAAACGATGAAATAAGAAGAAAATGGTATTTTACAAAATATGAAATGTATTTTCATGCATTTATAATTTATAGACATGCATTTTATTGTCTTAAAATATGCATAATATGTATTGTTCTTTGATTAAGCAACTAACCCTCGATTAAAAATGATAAGTAACACATGTTGTATTTTCTTAACAAAATTTCTATGCATACCTAAAGCCTAAAATTAGACCAAAAAATATATTTAGAATTTTTTTAATTTAGGATTTGGAAATAAAGAAATTATATCATTTTGTCTAATCTAGGATTTCTAAGTAAGATATAAAGTTTTGACCTTTTATTGAAAAGACACATAAATGTATACGTATCTATTTAATGATTGTTTAACAAAAGATAATACATATCATGTATTTGTAGAAAGATAAAACACATAACGTGAAGGCACATGTTATGTTTTTTTGTAATTTACAAGTATATTAAAAATTGAGACTTTGACTTCAATGCTAGAAGTTACAGCCTGTTTCTTATTAGCAAAATCATCTTTCTTCCTTTAGTAATTCTCGTTACTTGGTAAACTAACATTATTCTATGGTGTTTTTCATCATATTTAATTTGCAAGACTTGGTACACAAACAAGAATCGTCACCAAGATTAGACTGCGTCCAAACAGCAGATAATTACCACGCCCATCTTTCTTTATAATTACATACAAGATCCATCTTATCTTAGCATCACCGATGAATCTACTAGGTTTCAATGATTACATGTCCAAGCCAATCACATCAGTAGAATCTAAATCACCATGGTTTTCTGGGGAAGCTCTTGTTTTGGTTGTAGGAGATTTTGAATCACGCGCCACCTCATGCGATGTTTTCGACCATAAGCAGCAACTTTAAACTCGCAAGTTGCGATGGGCTGCTACTTTTTCCGTGACTAGTGACCTATGGATTTTTCTTCCACCTTATGAAGGGGGGAAAAAGGGTTTCAAACTTCTAGACTAAAAAATAATGTAGACAGGACAAAAGGAAAAATAAAAATACAAGGAAGGTGAGAGGAAAAAGAGCAAAGAGGAGGATACAACAGCATCTATAATATTCCTTATACAATAATGCGAAAGGGGTGGCTGAGGTTGAAAAATATATATTTGCTATCCCAAATTTCATGTTTTGAATGCATATCTATTAATCACGTTTCAATATCTAAATACTTGCATAAGAATAGAAGTTTACTCTACCATTATAAATACTTGCATAAGAATAGAAGTTTACTCTACCATTATAAATACTTGCATATAATTTGTTGGGATATGTTTAAAACAGAAAATTTAGGATAATAAATATCAATTCATCATTTATATATTTGCTTCTTCTTTTTTTTTTTTTGTAAAAGTATATAATTAGTAAAAAGTTTCTTTTTAATGTTTTAATTAGTGCCATGGAATACCCATTAATAAAGTCCTTATAATAAGAAGACTTCTATTGTCTAGTGGTGCAACCCATGATTTGATCATTGAGAGGCTAGAGTTAATACGATGGGTATTTAACAATTAGATAATTGATCGTAGATAAGGCCCTAAAACGATCCTCACAACAAACATCCATCATTGTTTTACATATCATATATGTCATTGAAAATGCAAAAAAGAGAACAAAAATAATTCTTTAGACCTATGGTATAATCACAATAGCAATTATATAGTAATTAATTTTACATTTATAAAAAATACACAGAAAGAGAATAAAATGGTCAATAGAAGCCTTTTTCTTGTTTACTCTTAATAGCAAATGTAGATTTGGGGATTCAATTGATGGTATTACGTATGTGTGGCATGAGTCTTGTGTTTCATGTGTTCTTAGAGGATCAATGATACAAAAATCGCTTGAGTGATAAGTGAGAGAGTTTAGAGGATCAACCTTATTGTTCTTAATCTAAAATAATCAATTCTTCATTTGGCAATACGCTATTGTTTCTCTAATCTCTAAATTGTGCTAAAATAGGAAGAGTTTTTATATATTTGTAGAGATTGATCCTTGATAGCATCCGTTGGATAGCATTGATGTTTGCCGTTTGAGATGAGCCTCTTTTTGCTAGGCTTCTATCTTGATTTTTTTTTAACAAGGAAAAGTAATATATAGTACTTATCTTAAAATCTTGCAATTCTATTTTGATCCTCTAAAGTATTAAATTTCTTCAATGCTATTTTAATTATATTCCTCTAAGTCATATATTTTCATTTATAAACTTATGTTTATTTATCTAGTTATACAAAACTTCTTTGTAGTTTGAATTTTGATTTAAAAAGAAAAAATAAACTAAAAATTAGAACTTTTATATTTTATGTAATTCGATGGCTTAAAATTAATTAAAAAAAAATGAGAACTCTTAACTTTTAGTCATATATAATATAATTATTTATGTTTTACTTTAAACATCATTAATATGGGCGCGTCCAAACCCTTGAAATTCTCTTCTAATGGTTAAGCTTCATTGCTCCACTACCCAACCATTAATATTGACTTTGTTACATCAATTACCATTTTTCCTCCACAATTCACTTGATTTTTTTCCCCTCAACTACTAATATAGGGAAAATTACAAATGAGGAAGAAATTAAATTTAAATATAGAATCAAACTTTTAAATAATTAAAATAGAGTATTAAAAATCATTTAATATAATATTAATTTTTTATTTTAACCATTTAAAAGTTTAATCTTCTATTTGAATATGACCTCAATTAAACTTGACTTCAAACGTTGATTCCTTTATTTATTTATAATTTTCCCTACCATTATAATTGAAAGAGAGTGAATTGAAATCGATTCAACCCAATAATGAAATTAATATTCATATCACTGCATTATAAAGGTTTTAACTTATTTATTTAATTACTAAAAATTCAAACTCACATTCTGCTATCTCACGTGATTCCATAGACTATACCGGATTAATTTAATGGGTTTTCCATCCATATATAATTCTAATCATGTGGCTATTTTATCTTTTTAGGTATGTGCGTGATCCTCTATTTTTTTTTTAGCAACTATAAATTACATATTACTTTCATGATAAAATAAAATATATTGCTCTTATAAAATTGCACACCTAATAAATCTTCATAAAATTAAACTTAGTTAATCTTTATTTTATTTAGTTTAAAAAGAAAATAATTATATAATATAATATTTTTTACTATTGGCGGTTTTTATTTTACTTTAATGAGAATTGATTTACTATTAAGAAATATAATTTTTTATTATAAATAATTTTATTATAATTATAATTATAAAAATTTTAATGTAATTATATTATATAATTATTTTTTAGTGATTATATCGTTAAAAAATCGATAGAGGAAGTGAAGAAAAACTTTTGTTCCGTATTGTGCAAGACGAAGCTGTGGGGCGAGTCTATAAATACTTACTATGGTCGAGTAGCACGGCAGTCCACACCGCCCCCATCCATCATGCGCTAACCACCGAGCCTGGTTTCTCTCTCCTCTCTCATCTCTCCTTTATTTTTCCATAACTGTCAATTAAAGTTCTACACAACGGAACCCAAACCGAACATACTTTCTGATCCCAATCTCTCACTTTGACATTCACTTTCTTTCTCTCTCTCTCTCTCCGACCTACCTGATCAAATGAAATTCGAGAGATTCGATTACCGCGAAGAAGTCGAGCACCGCGACAGCGACGACGACAGCAGCATGTACAAGACAATTGAAGTGGCAGTTATCGGGCAACCGCCCGCATCTCCGGTCACTGGAGCTGGTGAAGAATTCCATTTCATACCGCCGCTTAACTTCGCTATGGTCGATAATGGAATATTCCGCTCCGGTTTTCCTGAGTCCGCTAACTTCTCCTTCCTCCAAACCCTAGGTCTTCGCTCCGTCATGTAAGTCACCAATATACATGCATAAACGTGCACATATGTGTGTAGAATAGTATTGTTAAGGATGAAGGCTTTTTTTTTTTTGTAGCTGTATGTGTACGGAGACGTATCCGGATACGAACATGGAATTTCTTAAGGCAAACAAGATCAAGCTTTATCAATTCGGTATTGAAAATGCCAAGGTACTTTTTTTTTTCTTTTTTCATTACATTTTAATGTTTTCATGATGTCTTTTTTTTTCTCTTAATATTATTTATATAATTCTCGTGCCGTGGTCGCGACACTAGTCTTTCAGCTACTGTAATGAATGTGAATGAGCTAGTTTCTGACTCATTTTATTTTCTCTCTGTGTAACCGTCAACTAATCGCTCTTACATATAGAAAAACTAAAAGAAATAAAATAGATCTCCCCCACTAGGAGAGACAGGCGAATAGAATAAGAAAACTGTTCTTTTCTTTTTGAGGTAGTCACAATTCTTCTTGTTGTGTTTTAATGTGATTTGTATTATTTAATGTGTTGTTGGTTAGTTAATTAAATGAAAATACGACATTAATGCTTTGCTGGGTGGTGGGGTTGATTGGTGGGCCTTGAACTGTGAAAAAATATGACTAGCAATTTTTAGGGACATGTAAATATAACTATCTTAGCCAGGCTTGTTTAGTTCATTTTATTTTTGTCCATTTGGTTTCTGATTCATTCATGTCTAACTGAATATGAGTGTTTTGCTGGAATTAAATGAGATTCAGATGAAAAAAAAGATAAAAATACAATTACATATATATCATTATTAAAAAAATCAAATCACTAAGTCTTGTTTTAAAATATAAATGAATTAAATATGGATTAGATAGTTTATTTGAACTCTAATTTTCAAATAAACACGAATTAGATACAAATCAGATATAGATATAAATAAAATATAGACAAAAAACAAACAATTCAAGGGCCCATAAATAAATTGCAGTTGTATATCAATACATGGGGTGGTTTTTCCATTATGCTGTGGTATTCAACTATGGGAAACTTTTTGTTTCTATTATCAAAAGGCTTGATCTTTTTTCAATTTTTGCTATCCAACAAGTATTGGTTTGAACAAAAATTTTCTTTTTCAATATTCAATGAATATTAAATATTACATACTAATCTAAAAATGCAATCACCAATGGCTTTAGTGCCGAGTGTAATGTGGGAGGTGGAGGTGATAACTGATAGTTATTGATAGTGATTAATCGTTGATAAAGACGTCCATAGATTGTAAATGATCTGTGTTTTTGAAAGGAGGAAATGGTAAGGTCTTTGTAGCCTTGTCACTTGGACGTTAATCTCCTAAAGGATGGACCAGCTTTGAAACCGCCTTCCTATAACAATCGCTGAATGAAAAGAAAAAAAAAGGGGAGTAAATCATTGTTCAAATTGTCCATTTGTAATTTTCATGATTGTCAATACCACCAAAGACCAGCTGCTGCAATAGTGCTCCACCACTGCTTACTGCTTGAAGTCAATAGCATTTTTGTCTTCTTGAGGCTACCATGACTATATTTGATGATCAGGAACTTTTCTTCATGACAAATATTGAAAATAATAAGACTGAATAAAAAGTATCCTGTGAAATAAAACAGGTTTTGTTGTAATGAGTATACTTGGACTCTAACTAACTATGTAATATCACTTGGTACACTTAATAGTACATACTCAACTTAAAAATATTAATGAAGCTGCTGAACAATAGAATTACATATGTTTATTGTGATTTCTCTCAATTAGCAATGTATGATTGGTCAGTAAATTCTTATTTATGTTTACTCAGCATTTCATAAATGTGGTAGCTTTTATAAAAGTTTCTCGCGATTTGTGCTCTTTCTGATTCTTTCTTTCTCTCTCACACACACACACAAACAACACAGCAAAATGCAGAAAGCTAAGGCCTTTTTTTATTTAAATTTAGGAGAGGATTCCACTATCGTTTTTAAAGAGAACTTGTGAGAATGTAAGGATGAGGATAGTCACTATTCTTTGTTTTCTTATAGGTGGTAAAAGAGACTAGAGAGGATTAAATTTTTAATATATTGGGAGCTATGAGATCATTTTTTACCTTAACTCTACATTTTCACCTAGTTTTCACTAAGAATTATAATAAATAATTGGATTATAAAATATAACTGAAACTGCAGCCGAAATGTAATTAGCTTCTATGCTTGGGAGCTCTTCACATAACAATTGATTTCTGTGACTTCTGTTCTTTTTTCATATAGTTCTCAAGCTCCCTCCATACCCCCTAAGTCAAATATGCTTTTCCATCAGCTGTTCTCTGCCATTTGAGCTTCCATATTGAGTGCAGAACCAAAACCAATAGAAAACAGTTGTTTCCATAGGGACTTTTAGATCCGAGCTCTTGAATTGGCCCCTGTAGCATGTGATCAAACAGTTAGAGTAGTTCTGCACCCTTTCATTTCTAGTAAAAAGAAATTTTTAATGTACTGAGCATTCATTATAGGCGATATGACTTTAGGACTGGAATTAATTACACAAATATTGATTACTTCAAAATTAGTCATCCTTTCAAGAGCCATCCATGTTGAAGCAAAAGCTTATAATAGGTGAAGCAATAATTTAAGAATCATTTTCCTTTTGAGAACTAATCACGTCAACCAAGCCTTCTAGAGTGAAGCAATAATGTAACAACACTGCACTTTGGTGATACCTTAATGATATAATCATTTCAATAATGTTCGGCCACATCTACATATGTGGAGAACATGCTATCCACTCCTTGATATAACATTTGCTCTCAACCTTTCATCTGCAAGAGTTTTTTAAGGATGGGGTGCCTTCTGAGAGCAGATTGGCATGGTGGAAGTCTTATTTCCTAATTCTCCCTTTATGAGATTATTAGTGAGATGAGGTTCTGGTGGAGCTGAGTCAGTTCCGTTTTCTTAACCCTTGGTTAAACGAATCCTGGCCTAGTCTGATTATTTCTATGTGCAAGTTATTTGCAATCCGGTAGCACTCATCAATTAACCATGAAAAAGCAGTAAATTAGGGAAGAAAACCTTATGTATACAGCACCAATGCTCCTGCTAGCCTCTATCAAATCTATCATACGTGCAGTTCTTTTTAGTTTTTTCTTGATCTATAATGTGTTAGTTTCTGTGCACCAAATTTCCAAATTCTATGAAGGAAAAACCTTGAATTTCTTAATGTGGTGTATTACTGCTTCTTGCAAGCATCATCTTTGCAATATATTTTCTTTCCTTTCTTTTCTGCTAATAAAAAGTCTCTCTGGTTCTCTGGAGATGGGTGAGCATTATTCTTATAATGCATGAGTCTAGTTCAATTTGTCGATTGGGGTTAATCTGCCATCTTTTCCAGTGCATTTTAAAACCATTTGTTATCTCAATTGACTCATTGTCCCGGCGCTTTATGTTTGCCACTACTGTTATTTGCTATGAATGTGTAACATCGGTTCACAGCATAAGCTTCACACCAGTCTATATGTTTAATTTTACATTAAAACAATGTCTTAGTTGGTTTGAAGCCCACAAAATGGCAGCTTCTGAGAAACTGCTTGTAAACATTACTGTGTAGATCTATAATCAGTCTATTGATAAATAAATGAAATCAGAGCCACTTGCAATTTTATCTTGCATATCTCTTTGGTTTCCAAATGTAACTTTTGGCTTCTAAATATGTGTTTTTTTAACCTATTAGGGACTCAAGAATCTGCTGAGCTTAGAAATATTGAGAATTATTCAAGTTTCCAACATGCTGCATTATTCCGATACTCATCTGAGGTTTTGTGTCCAGGAGCCTTTTGGGAATATTCCAGAGGAGACAATTCGAGAAGCATTGAAAGTTCTTCTTGGTATAAAAATCAATATGTTCTCTTTATATGGGTGTTATTGCAGTTTATTGGAAGCAGTTTAATTTTCTCAATATCTCTGTTGCAGATGTAAGGAATCATCCTGTTCTTATACATTGCAAACGAGGAAAGGTACTGTTGAATTTTTATGGTTATTAGAGTCGTTCATTCAGTGTGTTGGACTGTCACTGTGATTGGGGAAGTTTTTCCCTTTCCATTGCTGCTAAATCATGTCATATTTATTCTTTTAACAGCATCGCACTGGTGTCCTAGTAGGGTGCTTGAGAAAACTACAAAGATGGTGCTTATCATCCATATTTGATGAGTACCAGCGTTTTGCTGCTGCCAAAGCTAGAGTTTCAGATCAGAGGTTTATGGAGTTATTTGACACTTCCAGCTTGAAAAATGTACCTCTGTCCTTCTCTTGTTCAAAAAGATAATTGCTTGCAATACCTTGCAAATCTGTTTTGTTTGGAGGCAGTTCTCTTAAAATTAAAATAAATAGGAAAAGTTGATGAGTTCCTTAGTGCATAGATGCGGCAAAGGAATAATCGCCTTTTTTCCTTCTTGCAAGTTAATATGTATCACATTCAGTTGAATTTTCCGATTTGTCTCCTTCCTTAGCTGGATCGTATTAGTTCCACTAGAAGGAGGCTTTGATTATAGCATAAAATAGTAGCTTTATTGTCATCCTCTTAGCTTTCATTACAGCCATTTAGGAGAAGCTGGTGTAGGTAGAAGTACCTCACAAGACTCCGCACTGGACTTCTATATGATTTTTATCTGTAGATCTCAGAAAAGTTCAAAGAGTTGTCTGTTGTATTCGTGTACTGTAATTTGAAGGATTGAAAGTCCCAACTATATTTAACGCCATTAGTGCTTTATTGTATGCACAATGGGTGCTGTCGTGCTGTCATCTCTTGAATATGTATCCCATTTGTCATTGTCGGCCAAATGTATTGCTATTGAACTTTACTGCAGACTATGCATTATTTATTTTAATGAGAATTAGACAAGATGTGAAGGCTCTTCATGTCGCCTGACTTATCATCGATGATGAAATTCTTGCAGCTTGCTTCGTTTTTGTTTTCGTGGTAGAGCCGAGGTGAACATCTTGATGATGGAAGCATCTGGGTCTTTCATTCTTGTGATTGAAAAGGATGCAGGTCGACCATGGTAATAGGGCAAAATGGTGCGATACCGTGGCATTTTGCAGTTGGGGACGAATTTTACGTAGCTGCGCGAATTTCATTAGGCAGGTTGGAAACATGACTTAGATGCTGATAGAACTAGAAGCATAACATTTTGAAAAAGTTCTGCATAGCATTTCAAATTCTCCCAAGTGAAAAATGCCGCAAGATGCGCCATTTAGTGCTGTAGCCCTGGTAAAAAATGCCATTCGAATGCAAATCCCTTTTGTGTCAAACATACTCGACTTAAATGATAAGTACTAGGAGTTGATATCTGTGCCGTCAAACTCTAAAAGCTATTGAACTTTAACATGGTTGGGTAAGTAGTTGGTTGCGGTTCTAACCACTCGAAACTTGCTCTTCGAGTGGATCCAACGGCTGCCAGCAATCTCAAATCTCAGCCCTTCCAAGTCAAATATGATCAATTTTTCAAAATCTATATATAATTGCCTCCTCTTTATTTGCAATATTCGGAACATTAGCAAACTTTGTACAAATGCCATCAATTTGCCAAAATTGCTCTATAAAAGATTAGACACCTTCAAGAACTACAAATCTACTTTATAGTCACATGTGCACTCTGAGAATCTATGCTTGTATGTTCCTCCTTCCGTGATCTCGTGTTTTCGAGGCTCATACACTAATCACTAAACAGTATCTAACAATATGTTAATATGTGTTTTTCAAAATATACATACAATACATAATTTCGCCTTTTTGATCAATTTTAATAATCTATTTCTTCCAAGCTAGGGAAACTGAGGCCGCTTTCTATGCCCTTAGGTCTATCCTTGATGTTAGAAATGAACAAATAAAGTAGAATGCGAAACTTGGCTTAGATGCATGATAAATAGCTGTTTTTAGAGGACTTAAGGCCTATGGCAAAAAAGATGATTAAGGAACTAACAGTTTTGCAGAATTCTTTTAGGATATAACTACACCTAAGAAGTTGGATAGGAAATATTCCATACAAAGAAACTGACGACGTTTGTTTGCAAAAGTTTTTTAAATAATGTTAGAGAGTGAAAGAAAATATTTGTAGAACGCAAATATGTTACACAATTTCATATGCTTCCAAGTATTACCATACATAGGACTCTTGTAAGAGTCATGATTCTTAAGAAATTGATTTTCTATCATTAGATTGTATTTAGATTAGTTACTAATTGATGTAATCCATCTATTACAAGGAATTGCATTCCAAATACTTGAAACAATACATCTATTTATTCAAAAGTTGCAACTTTCAAGTTAACTTGCAATTCGACTTCGTTCGAATCTCATATGGCTTGATTTAAATCAAGTGGTTGTGCATCTCATACTCATCTTCTCCACTAAGGCTTCTCCAGATCTCATGGAAATCTACACAAATTCCAGTTTTACAAGACTTAAGAAAATAGGAAATTGTCACTACCTCTGGAACGTATGCGATCCGAGAATTCTTACCAACACCACTTTATTCCCCGATTCTATTTTCAGATGAACTTCTAACTTAATGCTTATTCTTGGTAACATTTTCAGCTAAACATTGAACTCCTAATATTTCAAAGGTTTGGTTTTAAGATCCAAATATATAATTGGTAATCTTCACACATCATCTTAAAAAATATGTACTAAAAATTAAAAACTTGACCTTAAAAAATCGTATTCAATTTTTATCCCACCTTTTGAACAACAAGCAAACAAGTGGTAGAACAAAAACGTGGAAAAAAAATGAAGGTTGAGCATTTTGTGTAAAAAACAAGAGACATTACATTCTTTTTTCTTTACTCAAGACAAAGCCTACAATTTCATGGAGTATAAATGTGGCTCGAATTTAGATTATATGTATGTTTCGAAAATGCCCTAGATTGTAGGAATTTCGGAGGGCAGAAATATTGCATTCTCCTTAGGAGGTTGACAACGAAATTGAGAAAAAAGACAATGACTACCTATATTTTCATCAAAATATGTCCAGGATTTCCCTGATATGTCGATTACAAAATGGGCATGATCCCCTGTTAATCCACAATTCCCTTGAACATACTCTACAAATCGTATGCCCACAAGGTATAAACGCTGCAGCTTTGTCTCTGTCCTTGCACACCCGACAAACACCTTCGCACCTTCCTCCTCCTCCTCTTCCTTCTCTGCCTATGCCTCGGCCTTGGCCATCTTCCTTCCTCTTCTCCCTCCGCCTTATCCTCATATCGACACCATCCGCCTCCTCGATCAATCCCCTCATTGTCTTCACATTTCCTCTACCTCCTATTCTTCTAGCGGCACGTAGATTTCTTTCGGCTTCCAATGCCATTGCCAGACTCATATTCTGCCCAACAAATATTACATTCGAAACGTGCTGCTGTAGAATCAGTTGGTCGAAATTCTCACTTGTTTCTCGGCCGATGTTATGATCCTGTTCCATGTCTTCGGGTGGTTCTATTACGGTTATAGTTGTCGCTGTTCTCTGAGTAGATATCGATCCACAACACATCATGCTCTTCAACCCTATCCGCCGCTTGAAACTTTTCCACATCCGGCTTCTGTTTATGCATACCATTGTGTTATTGTTGTATTATATGTTTCCTTCTTGGCAGTTCCGGAGGAAATCTTGGAGGAAAAAGGTGTTGCAAAGATTTCTAGGAATTATGGCTAGAACATGAATAGACACATGATGAATGTCTATTTGGACTAGGATTCCATGATTTGTCAGACCACTGAATATACATTTTTACATGTAAACAAAACTGTTGGAAATAGATTGTGATTTGAAAATTGTGGAGGAAGCAATATTTCACACGTTGGAGAAATTTAAATGAGAAAAAGGGAATAAAGGTAGTTCAAAATAGTAAGCTGG
Source organism: Laguncularia racemosa (assembly GCA_037954665.1). Classification (NCBI taxonomy): domain Eukaryota; kingdom Viridiplantae; phylum Streptophyta; class Magnoliopsida; order Myrtales; family Combretaceae; genus Laguncularia; species Laguncularia racemosa. Next base: position 834,355 of record JBBMOL010000108.1, read on the forward strand.
GTGCTTCGAAAATTTGCTTTTATAAGTCCATACACGAGGAAGACGGCGCGATGCATTCACCATACAGCGATACGTTTATATATTAATCAGATAAAACAACCTAATACAATCTTATTTTGGATATACATGTTACCATACGATAGATGTGGTGTAATGAACTAAAAATCTTTAATATTTCAATCGGCCAGCCATTGCCTGCCTCATTTTGACAATACCGAAGTTTGATTGCTGTGTAAATTCGGTGTGTTGTGTTGTTATTCCCTTTTTATTTTCTTTTTCTTCTTTTAAACGAATAAAAATTAGTATCCGAATAACATATTTGTATTTAAACTAAAAGATTAATAATGCCAAAAACCATTGCATCGATTATGGTACGTGCATTTAAACTGAAAGGCCTTAGTAGATGGGATATGGGATACTTGATACGAGAAGGTAACTAGCATAACATTAGTTAGATATATATAACATTGTATTATATATAAATAACATAATTAATGTACTAGATAGTGTATAACATAATATTAATAACATATCAAATATAAAACATATATTATGTAACAAATATAATACATAAAATACCTAAGACATATTATATACATTTTATAACAGAAATAAATTGTTAATTGTGTAAAGGTGGTAGTAACCAAAAATGTATAACTCAGAAAATTTAAAAATTATAAATGGCAGAAATGTATTATTAATAAAAGAGTACAAATAACAAATTAAACACTTTTAAATTTAATTTATATATATATATATATATATATATATATATATAAATGAAGCACATAAACAATCAATTATCCATTCCCCTTCTAAAACAAACCAATATGCTGTTGTTTATATACACGGCTTTTAATTTATTTGGTGTTATTGTCATTAATCGGGGAAGTTTCATACAAGGCATGCAAAGGCAAGGAAATTGTGACATTAAGCTAAATCTACGGGGGTTAAAAAGTGGAACAACACAAAGACATTGTAATATAAACCTAGGAAGAGCAATAATCTTAATAAAACCACGAGAGTAATGATTGGATTTTGTAGTTCTTGCAATTATTTCATGTTACTGGGATGGGGACCCTAGGTCAAAAGCCACAAAATCCGGCGCCATTAAAGCATGGTTTAAATTAAATTGCCAAAACCAGTTTATCAATGCTAACAAAACAAAACCACCTATCCATTGTGAAGATCATGATGATATTCGTTTCTCCTTTAATAGTGAACAATGAAATAATGCTGGAAATATATATATATATATGCATGCACCGCGAGACATAGACGTATTAATTAAGGCAAATGGCATATAAATCGCTTAAACTATTTGTTAGATGATGATAAATCTTTAAAATTTTTAAAGTATAACTTTATTTTTTGGTAATTTTTAAAGATGTATATGTAAGTACTAAACTACAGTTAGATTAGGACTTTAGGAATGATTTTGAGAAACATTTTTATATTTTTTTAAAGTCATTGTGGAGTTGAAGACGTATTTTAAAAGTACATAGAATCTATGGTTTGTGCCTAACTAATAGTTTAGAAGTTGCATTTACAATTATTCTTTTTAATTACTTGGATTTAATTAGTAAGTTCCCATGCATAACGCTGTGATCTACAGAAAGGATGATTTATTCATATCACCATAAGAATCTAACATAGCTTAAACACAAGAAATTAATAGGAACTTTATCATGAAATTGTTGATTCTGTGAATACCCGGTATGCGACCTTTAAATATCAATTAATTTTATGAATTTCTTGATATTTGGCATCCAAATTCGATAATTTTATGAATTCCAAAATTTGGGAGAAAAATAAGCAATGATGGCTCAAAATTTCAGTAATACTCAATGATAATGTCTACCCAATGCCCTAGGGCATATAAATAACAACCGGTACAAAGTTGCCAAAAATAAAATATAAGAAGTTTTCAAAAATGGAAATATTTAAAATTTATCAAAAATAGAAATTCCTAAAACTTAAGGACACGTAGAAAACTAGAAAACAAATACAACTCTATAAACAACACTCAAAATATAAGTGTTTATAAAAGTTATAGCTAATATAAAAATTTATCAAAAATGGCAAATTCGATTGTTTAAAAGACTAAATAAAAGAGTTTGCCCTAAAAATGGTATAGTTTAGCACCAAAGGTATTGACTTCTTCGAGTTAGCTCATTTCCTTCGAAATAAGGTTCAAAGATCAAGAAATTGCGATTAACCTAATTTATCCCATTTCGCCATGTACCTATTTAGTACTACCTCCACCTCATTAGAATCCAACTAAATCACATTGCCAATATCCATGTTGTATATTTGAAAGAGATTAATCTCCTTACTTCTCTCATGATAGAATCATTTTCTAGCTAAGCCCCTTCTTCTTGGTCTATTGAGACGAAATATAGGATTGGAAGTAAATAATTGAAAAATCAATTTTAAATGACCACCTAATTTCCCATGATAATACCAAGAGATTGCATAACCTATACTCATTATCAATGGAAATTCTAACACAAATCTCATATATCTAATGATTCAAAGCACACATGAATGTTTTCATCCTCGCCCTTGTACACTTAAGTAGCTTTTGGTGATTAATATCTTATGATACTAGATTGGACAAAATTCTTATTCCTTTGTTTCAGTTTGTATAATGAATCAAATCATTGGACAAAAGAAATCTCAAGATATTGAATAAAACTTAAAATATTTGTATCATATATTTGATGTTACAAAAATTTATTTCACTTCACAAAATAAGTGTAACCTCAAAACCAAAAATATAATCCTATATTATCATCATCATTCTTTTTGCTATCATGCTCCTACCAAAAGTCTTTCAATAAATTATCCTATTAACGTGAAACACGACCGTGTTGGTAGGCCGTATTACCCATGGCAATCTCTACAAACGCTAAATCTTTTACTTCAATTTCTCCAAAACTCAATCCTATATATTCCTAAGCTCAATTATATCTCTAAAATATGTAATTACAATTAAATTACATAGATTTGCATACTTACATCAAATTTCTTAGGAGTTGAATCCTTAAACCTTTTGAGTCTTTTCTTTGTTACACCCTTCTTGCTCTTTGAATCATGATACATACATTATACTAATGAGTTCCAAATCTACTAACCAAAATCGAAACTTGTATAAGGGTTCTTGACAAGAGTGTTTCCTCCTTTTCCTGCTTGTCACTATGTGGTTACTAATAGAGTGAAAAGAGGAGACCTAGGGTTATTACGGAGTATTTATACTCTAATCGTGAAAAGGCATATTTATCCCTTAAATATTATAAAATTCTCGTTCTCGTCCTTTGTTCTTTGTGAGAATATGTATTTTAGAATAAATAAATAACTAAAATTTTTAGGTATTACATTCTCTCTCCCTTATAAAAACTTTCATCCTCGAAAGTACCTAATTCTAAAAGAGTTTTGAATACTTCTTCCTCATTTATGCTTCTAGTTCCTACGTCACTTCCCTTTCCGTTTAGTTTGTCCATTGCACTTTAACGTAAGAGATTGTTTTTCATCTTAGCACTCGTTCTTTAGTGTTTAGAATTCTAGTTGGCCTTTCCAAAGATGTCAGGTTTGACTGTAAATTCAGTGGTTCTAAAGCCACCATCTGATCTAGGCCAGGTACATACTTTCTCAACATGGATACATGGAATACATCATGTACCTCGGCCAATTCGGTGGAAGAGCTAACATGTAAACCATTGTGTCTGTTCTTTCCAAAATCTCAAACAGGCCTATATACCTTAGGTTTAGCTTTCCCTTCAACCTGAATTTAATCACTCCCTTTTTTGGAGAAATCCTCAATAATACCTTATATCATACTTGAAATTCCAAAGGGTGTCTTCTCTTATCTGCATAGCTCTTTTTTTGTGATTAGGCCGTTTGTATTCTCTGCTTAATTAGTTTCACTTTGTCTACCACTTCTTATACTAACTCCAACCCCATTATCTGTCTTTCTCCCACTTCATCCCAATGTAGTGGGGATCTGCACCTTTTCCCATAAAGAGCTTCATATGGTGCCATCTGGATGGTTGCCCAATAACTGTTATTATAGGCAAACTCCACCATAGGTATATGCTCATTCCAGTTGCCTCTAAAGTCTAGTATACATGCCCTGAGCAAATCTTCCAGTATTTGTATAGTCATTTCAGACTAACCATCTGTCTATGGGTGGAATGTCGTACTGAATTGCAATTTGGTGCCTAATGCTTTGTGCAGGCTATTCCAGAATCTGCTCACAAATCTTATGTCTCTATTAGAAGTGATTGTCACTAGCACCCCATGTAGTCTGACTATCTCCTATATATATATATATATATTTGAGCTAGTTTCTCTAATTTATATCATACTTTGATAGGTATAAAATGGGCAAACTTGGTTAATCTGTCCACTATAACCCCAAACTACATCTTGCTACTCCTTGATGTTTGGGAGGGCCATAACAAAGTCCATTGTCTTATGCTTCCATTTCCACTTTAGTACTAGAAGAGGCTATTATTCTCCAGCTGGTCTCTGATATTCTATTCTAATTTGCTGGCATGTGAGGCATCTGGCTACATATTCTATTATTTCTCTCTTCATGTTTCTCTACCAGTAGCAGCTCTTTATGTCCTTATACATTTTGGTACTTCCAGGATGTATTGTGTAGGCTGAGTGATGTGCCTCTTTCATTATTTCTCTTTTCAATTCTGCATCATTTAGCACACATAGCCTCATTTTGTACCTTAAGTTGAATTTTGATGCCGTACCTTGTTCCATTATACTCTTGACCTCTCGAATGTCCTTATCTCCCATCTGACCAATTTTAATCTTATCAATTATGGTTAGCTGAATCTTTAAAGTAGCCATTCTTGCTCTCACTTCTTGTGTTAAAACTTCCAGCTCCAATTTGCACATGTCTTCTAACAACTCTTTCTGTGAAGTGATGAGAGTGGCTACATTGCCCTGTTTTTTTTTGCTAAAGGCATTTGCCACCACTTTAGCTTTTCTTAGATGGTATTGTATTTCCATATTGTAATCTTTGATTAACTCCAACCATCTCCTATGTCTTATGTTCAACTCTTTCTGCGTAAATATGTACTTCAGGCTTCTATGTTCAATGAAGAATTTGCACATTTCTCCATATAAGTAATGTCTTCATAGTTTCAAAGTTAGCACTACAGCTGCCAATTCCAAGTCGTGAGTTAGGTAGTTCTTTTCATACGACTTTAATTGTCGAGATGCGTATGCTATTACTTGACCACATTACATCAATACACACCCCAACCCTTGAACTAAGGCATCGCTATACATTGTAAACTCTTCTCCACTCTTAAGCAAAGTCAAAACTGGCGTCGACACCAGTTTCTCTTTGAGCATCTGAAAACTAGCTTCACATCTGTCATCCCATTCGAATTTCACATTTTTCTTTATCAATCTGGTGAGAGGAGTTACTATTTTGGAAAACCTTTCTACAAATCTCCCATAGTAGCCTACTAAACCTAGGAAGCTTCTTACCTCTATAATTGTTTTCGGTTTGTGCCAGTCTATTATCGGTCTCACCTTTTCTAGGTCTACAGATATCCTATCCCTGTTAACCACATGACCCAAAAAGACTACTTGTTCTAACCAAAAATCACATTTACTGAATTTGGCATACAATTTCTCATCTTTTAATCTGCCCAATATTAGTCTCAAGTGTTTTTCATGCTCCTCAGTACTTTTAAAGTATATTAGGATATTGTCTATAAAGATGATTACAAACTTATCTAGGAAATCCTTGAATACTCTATTCATTAAATCCATGAATGAAATTGGTGCATTTGTTAGTCCAAAAGGCATCACCAGAAACTCGTAGTGTCCATATCTAGTCCTGAATGTTGTTTTCTGGATGTCCTCTTCTTTGATTCTTAATTGATGGTAGCCTGATCTCAGGTCTATTTTGGAGAACACTTGAGCTCTCTACAACTGATCAAATAGGTCATCTATCTTGGGAAGAGGATATTTGTTCTTAATTGTGACCTTATTTAACTCCCTATAGTCTATATAGAGTCTCATGCTTCCATCTTTCTTCTTCACAAACAGGACTGGTGTACCCTAAGGAGAGACACCGGATCTTATAAAATCATTATTTTGTAGCTCTTGTAATTATTTCCTTAATTCTTCCAATTTTACTAGTATCATCCTATAGATTGGTTTTGATATGGGTATTGTACCCTGTACTAAGTTGATGTTGAATTCTATTTCCCTAGCTAGGGGTAAACCAGAAAGATTTTCTAGAAACACATCAAGAAATTTCCTCACTATCGTTACTTCTTCCATCCTAACTTTTTCACTAACTTCAACAGATATGGTTGCCAGTACACTCTTTCACCACATCTCATAGGTAAGCAATCTAGTGGGTCTCTGCACTTCAAGCTTGTATTCAAAATATCTATCCCCAGGTGTATTAAATTATACCACCATGTTGTGGTAGTCAATTGTGGCATGATATTTCGACAACCATTCGATACCCAAAATAATGCCAAACTCTATCATCTCTAATACTAGGAAGTCTATTAGCATCACCCTAACATGTATTTCTATTCTCACTCCTCTGCATATCTTACTTATTCTTTCTCCTACTCCCAAAAGAATACTAACAGCCAAGCAATCATTCATATTTTCAATATCCAAAGCACATGCATAGACAAAATTCTCAAACACACAAGATACAAACGCACTGGTATTGAATAGCACATATGCATTGCAAGAGTGTACTAGAAGCATACCTACAATGTTGTCTATATCTGGGATATCCTGGTGTTGCTACTGATGAATGGTAAACACCTTAGTAGGAACTCTTTGTCTAGGACCTCCTACATATGGTCTATCTCCCTATCCTCTCACTATAGGTCTAACTGCCTAATGAACTAGCCCAGCTTGGTTTCTGATTTGTCCTTAAGGACAGTCAACTGCCCTGTGTCCCCTCTAGTTGCACACATGACAGAAGATTAAGGGAATTGACCTTTTAGTGCAATGTCTACTAATGTGCCCAATCTTCCCACAAGAGAAACATGCCTCATTTGGCCATCTACACTCTCTTAACTCATGAGGTCCATAACATATGGGACATTTAGCATTTGTGCCTGTTGCAGTGAGTGCCAAAGGCACTTACTTGATTTGGAGAGGAGGGGCTACAGCTTTGGGTGTTTTGCTTTGCAGCAAGTAATGTCTTTTACCTTTATCTTATCCCATTCCACTAGATGCAAGTTTTTTCCCAGAGCTATTGCTGCTCTATGGCTCCTCTGTTCTTCTATAATTTTCTTATTCTACTCAAGGTATTTCGCTTTGTTTACCATTTCAACATATGTATTTAGCTAAAAGGCCCCTACTACAAGTTGTAGGTCCAATTCCAATCCTCTCAAGAACCTTCTAGCTTAGGACCTATCATCATTGCGTACATTTTCAAGAAGGAACTAAATGAAGCAATTCAGCTCTACCTCATACTCTTCAACTGTTCGATTCCCCTGTTCACAATTATAGTATTCATTCTCCATTCTATCTTTGGAGCTACTGGGAAAATATCACTGATAAAACAGCTCCTTAAAAACTACCCAGTTCATGCACTCCCCTGCAAGTCTAGGGACCGAAGCCTACCATTTTGCTGTAGTTCCCTTCAACATGAATGCAACATAATTTACCTTCCTATCTTCTGGTATCTAGAAGGTAGTAAAGGTCGTCTTAATTTCCTGTACCCAATCCTTAACCTCGATTGGGTCATCTACTCTGGGGTTAAATTCCTTAGCTACTCTTATAAACCTATCAAAGCTAATGGGTTCGTTAACATTTTTGTGTTGTGGGATGATAAGATCACATTATACTTATATTTTCTTTTGGGATTTATATTAAATTTATTTCAATATTATAAGAAAATATAAAGAAATGGTATTTAATGGTGTTTATTGTGAAAATTCAGGTTTTGAGGACTTAAAAGTAAAATACAAGTTAATTGGAGGAGTTTTTCATAAAATTGAAGAAGCAAGTGAAGAATTGCATTGAAGGCCGCTGGCCTTAGGCCGGCCTACTACTGAAGGGTGCCAGCGAAAAAATCATCCTAGCACATCAAAGCCACAAGCCTTGACTATTTCTCGGATGTCCATGCGAAAATTTCTCCAAAACCTTATCTTGATTGATTTGCTGACTCAATTCCTCATCAGATCAGCCTTATCTTCCTCCTCTTTGGATCTATAAATAGACCCCTTGTGTGAACCTTGGAATTCATTCTTGTTTTGATTTTTTGAATCATTAGAATTCCCTTGGGAACTTTAGGATTTTATCTTCTCTTTAAATCTTTTTCATTTCGTTGTTATTCCAAATTTTAGTTTTGAAGAGAGAATGTTACTTTGCTGAAGTTTGCTTTCAATTGAAGAATTCTAGGAATCATTTTGGAAAATTGAAGTTCTATAAACTCTTGAAGATTATAGCAATTGTTTCATTTATTTTATTTTCTTTTATGCAATTTATCAGTTTATTTTTATTATTCAATATGAATTCCATTGCACCTACTCATTTAAATTGTTTTTATGCAATCCACACCATAATGTTCTAAATCATCTCTATGGGAAACATGATGAAGCCATAATTCAACTAAAATGATAATTGTATTCATGTTATAGGACATATAGATATGTGGAGTTTTCATATGGGAAATTCTACTATGAATTGTATTTTATAATTGAAATCAATTCGTAGAAATCTAAATGACTCGAAAGAGAAATTTAGGATTTATTAGGAACTCTCAAGTAAGATTTAATAATTTATGCGGAAGCGGCGTTATTGAATTTTATTAGAAATTGACCTAAGTGTTTCATGCAATGTTTTTATTTAATTTTTCACTAAGGGATTAGGAGAAATTATTTTAAAGATATTAGGCAATCATATAATTGGGAAATTTATGATTGTAATTTAGAATCCTCCATTGATTTTATTTAGCGGGGGCTATTAAATTAAATTAGGGTTTTAATACTTTAAAACTTGAAAAAAGGATTAAGGTTTTATCAAATTCCTTGTGAAAATCTACATAGCTATAAGTTATTATAACATGAAGGCAATATAATTAGTAGAATTAGGGTGGATTCTATTTTTCCACCATCAATTCATCCTTTTTCAACATAATTCTCTTTTTGCACATTTAGTATAATTCATTCATATTTTATTCTCATCAAATATCATCGCCTAAATAATAGTAGAAATTGATATAGGTCTATTACTTAATCAATCTTCGTGGTTCAACACTCTTTTCTCACTATATTGCTTGATCTGATCCGGTATACTTGCCGGTATTTATTCACCCTTAATTTTATATATCTTTTTGCGTGGACCATGTGACATTAGGAGCTTGGTGTTGTTGTGCTAGTAGTCCCACTAGATAGTTCACAGTATGCAGTAGCTGCACTGTCTCTTTAGCCATTTGACCTCTTTCCCCCTGTGGCTATGGGTTCTGAGTTTTCTCCTCATTTGGGTTATCACGCCTAGCACCCCTTCCAGTTCTTGATCCAGTAATTCTTCTTAGAGGCATTCTGTTTAAGAAGAGATAACCAGATCTACTTATGTTAGTACCTATCATAGTCAGTTTCAAAGTATGTAAGTATATACACATATACTACTACACATGGGTCTATTCATACATAAAGCTTAGTAGTTAAAAGAATACAAGTAAAGTAAGAATACAAGAAAATAATTACATAATTAAGTAAACGTTCTATATTTTACCCACTCTCTTCATGTCTCACTATCTTACAAATCCAGTACTTAATCATTCTAAACATTATATCTTAAAATCTATTATTTAAAACTTATGTTTATTGATCATCGCCTAATGCTAAGGATCATTACCTAAGCTCTCCAGTTACAACAACCTGTGCTCTATAGATCAAAACTTAATTCATAAGGATCATGAACCTATTCTCTATAGATTCAAACTTAAATCTTTAAAGATTATAAAACCTAGAGCTCCGATACCATCTAAGCTATAACGCTGTAAACACCCCATTTTTGCCCCTAATAATTAATAATGGTCATTTTTTTATTTTTTTATTTTTTTATAATTTTTCTTATAATTTAGCAAAAATAAAGAAAAAATATTCAAAAAATAAAATAAATAAGGAAAATATATCAATGTTGGAAAATAATAGTAGAAATAATAAGAAAATGAGTTAAATAATTTTTACAAATTTTTAGAATTTCAAAATAATATAAAAATAATAAAAATTGCATTGCATATATATAATTTGCGTAAATTAAAAAAACTGAGAAGTGGGCTAGCCCAGCTAGTCCAAACCATAGCCTATGGTGTGGGGGAAGGGGCTCAGTCAGGCGTTTGAATCACAGGGGACGCATTTCATGTTTTGCAATTTTTTTTCCTCTCTAGGACACGTGTCAGCAGTTGATTGGTCAATGCGAACGCAAGTGTCGGGCACGTGATCATCCCCTTCCTTCATCCGAAATCGTCTCCAGCAACGGAGAAATGGAGTCTGACTGTTTTAATTCGATTTTTTACATAAATCCAACAGATCTTTAGCTAAAATGAGATAAGCATTATCCAATTAGAATCAAATCACAACGAAATGGAAGATTTGCACGAATCGAATCAAATCGGAGGAAATTTCAACCGTGAATCCAATTTGCCTCAATCGGAAGAAATCTAAGCTTATTCAGCTCGATTTCTAGTGTCTATAAATAGGACTCGAGGGGAGGAAGCTAAAACAGGAATCGGAAGAGAGAAAGGAGAGGTAATAGGAGAGTTCGGAAGCTTCGTCAAAGTCTTTTGTGCTACGACCGCTAATCGAGCTCGAAACCATCGCCAGGAGGTGATCTTGAAGAAACCCACCACTACGGTTAAGATTCTCATCCCCTAAAGGCTCGGAAGTCACCTTCAAACACCGTCGAAAACCATTGAAACACCATCGATGAGGAGCCCCAGCCACCGTGGTTCGACCAATCCAACCCGACCCAACCCACGCACCGTATCCGGATCTAGGTAAGTCGGATTTTCCGTTTTTTATTTTATTTATTTATTTATTTACAATTCGAAAATAAAAAAGAGAGAGAAAATTAAAAAATAATATTAGAAAAAATGATAGAATTTAGATTTTTTATGTTTAGTTTAGGATAGATAAAATAATAAAGATAAAAAAATTAATTAATTAATTAAAAAATACAAAAATACAAAATACAAAAATAAATTAATAATAATAATAATAATAATAGGGAAATAAAAATAATTTTTATCACTTAGAAAAAAAAATCCATTTCTTAAATAAATCCAAAATTGGTTTTTCCTTAAGTTAATTTTTTCAAAAAAATAATAATAAAGCTTAGGTTTAGATTTTTTTTCAAAAAATACTAAAATGATAAAAACGTAAATCCGATGTAATTTTATAATTAAAATTAACAAACCTACTAAAGTTTTTCATGAAAAGCGAACTACGGCTTGTTTGATCCTGAATAGCAGGTATGTAGACACCTATTTAGGGCAACTCTCAAAAGAAGAACAAATCATTTTCCAAATTAGAATAAGTTGTCTTTAATCAATAAGCAAAAAATACAACAACAAAATAAAAATAAAAACAAAAACAAAAACAAAATAAATAACAATAAAAGACATTAAGATAGGGTTTAGATTTCAAAAGAATAAGGTAGTAACTTTAAAGTTTTAATCTGTTAGCCCCTGAGTCAGAAACTCTGGTTTTCCCTTTCCTCTTTCACAAAAATGAAAAGAGGAAATCTCGTTGACTAATTGTCCAAATTAGGATTAATCTACTCAATTAGTCCTAATTTAATAATCTTTCCCAACTTCAGTTAGGTGGCGACTTCAAAATAAGACAAAATTCCTAGTTCAAGTCAAGGATTTATATTAGATGAGCATAGGGTCTAGTATAAATAGGATTATGAATAAAAGTGAAAAATAAAAAATTAGACTCGACAAGATAGCGATTCCACTAGGGATCCTCCCTAATAGGCTAGCCACCTGAACCTTCTAAAATCACCATTTCAAAAATGTCTTTTGATTGTTATATTGTTGCTAACCTTTTAGGGATTAAACGAAATTAGGGGTATATGTATTTTTTTTTAGTTTGCGTGCATGTAATCGTGTGATTAGATACGGTCAAACCCAAGCCGTCTTAGGACTCTAAGACGGGGGGCCATTGTGTAGGTTTCGAGCGAAGTGATATGATCACCGTTTGAGACTGATTAGGCTACCCCACCCAATGCTTCGATATGGCATGAGATCCATTTCTTCGAGAATGCGGGAAGCCATAGAGCTTGGGGACCTATTAAAACTTACCTATTTGCATACATGAAGTCATGGGATGGCAATTGATTAATGATGTAATGCTTTTGTTCTGTTCCTGGAGTTCAGATACCTTTCCCTGTAATAACATCATTTGTACTTTGTAAAAAGTTTTTGTAATTAGATATTTCTATTGTAATAGATGGCCAGTTCTACAGTCGATCACCTCCCCTGTAAAGAGATTTAAGTTTGTAAACCTCTGGATCTAAAGTTGGTACTAGACCATTGGTTTACTCTATACAACCCCGAAGAGTAGGCCTTCATCCAACAAAAGATAGGGCCCATCCTTTCACTAATGAAGATGGAAATGAACTTACCTCTGATATGGGCTATCCTCCATCTATGGGAAGTAGAGCCTGCAGCTTTCTTCATTGGGCCACATGAGATCACTCCCACTTTAGAAGAATACACCCAACTTCTGCAGGCTCCATCACTAACCAGCGAGGTATATGTGCCAGATCTTGAGGCTGGGCCAGCCAGTATTTTCAATAGACTTATGGGTATTCGCAAGACAGAAATCAACCAGGCCCTGGCAAACTGCAACGGATATTATATATAGATGGACGAGTTAGAAGCCTGGTTCATAGCCCGAGAAGATGACGAAGATAGGAAAGACATATCATGCGGGGACCCCAAGAGCTACAAGCAGAGGAGGGTGAATGCTTTCATCCTGACAGCCTTCGCCACCATACTCTTCCCTACCGGAACCTTTTACATCCACTACCGAGTCACAGAGCTAGTGGCCCAATTCTTGGAAGGGAAATCTTATATCCTGGCTCTACTGGCTAAATAGATCCGGAACTTGAACTTTATCAAGAGGAAAGGCCACGGGATCCTCCGCTCAAACATCAACCTTATCTTGATCTGGTTTGTAAGCCACCTCAAATTTTTTGGGTTGAACCTAGCCTAGAAATCTTTAGCCCAACAAGTGGACCTTGTGGACTCATGCATAGAAAACAGAAAGTTACCTAGTGACCTTACTAGCCACAGTTAGGTGGAAGTGCTCAAGAGTTTCAATGCCGACGACATCCTATGGACAGCTAGATAGAGTTGCTGCAACAAAGTCATTTTAACCTGCAGGAACCTTTAGGCCGTCCCTCTAATTGGTATTAGTGGATGTATAGGTTATCATCCAAACTCAGTGGTCCGCCAGTTCGGTACCATCCAAGACATAGTTTATCGACCATCACTAAAAGCAATCACGTTTGAATATTAAGACCCAAATCTGCTAGTAGCCGAGAAGTTTGCCAAGCTGGCAGAGGTCAAAGCCCTATGGGAAGCCTAAATCAAGAGCCCCAACGTAGACCTCAGAGACTTGGATGGTGAAGTGGGCAAGCATCGAGCCACTAGGGATTTCGTGATCTACTAGCTATATCAAATAGGAGAAAGGGCATATCGAGTCCCAGATATCACCCAACCTGAGCCAGACAAGGTAGACTTAGAGCTGAGAACCTATTTGGAATAAGTCAGGGCCCAGATGGAATACTTCGAAGCTGCAACCTACAAAAAGGATATTTGGAATGGCAGATTTAAAGAGTCTGATCAAAGGAACAAGGCCTTGGAAGCTTAGCTAGAGAAGACCCAAGCTAGAGTTAAAGAGTTGGAAGCTATCATCAGCAGAAAACCGATGCTTACGCAGTAAAAGAAGAAGAGGACTAAGAAATAGATTACCATTGTACTTTTTCATTTTTTTTTCAAGTATCGAACTCTAAGTTTCTGATATTAATAAAAATAAAATTTCAGTATTATATCATTAATCAATTGCTGGCCCCTTTATTTTAGCATCTGTGTGACACATGCATCATATTTACATACATGCATTAAACTAAGAAAAATGTGTGTTAGGTATCAAAGATAGCTCCCAAACAACCAAACTCTCCAAGGAACCCAATTTGCACCTGCTCAAAGACCAAAATGGCAAACAGTAGCAACAACAGTGACAACCGTAACAACACCAGCGACAACCGTAACAACACCAGCACTGATACCGCCTTAGATCCTAAGATCATATCCTTGGAACAAACAGTCCAGTAATTGGCTGCACAAGTCTACCTCCTGACTGAGAGTATTGGCCTCCTTCGCACCACCCAACCAACTCAGGAAGAACACCTAAGGGCCAAAAAAGGGAAAGCGGTAGAGGGTCAACCTCCAGAACATGAAAAGATCAATTCCCACCTCAACTCGGCATTTAAGTATGAACCGAGAGGCAAACTCGGCCCAACCTCGGACGACATAAAGAGGGAGATGGAGGACAGGCAAAAGGAGATGGAAAGAAAACTTTTTCAACAGCTAGCTGATAAGATGAAAACAATAGAGAGGCCTGACGGTTTTGAGCAGGCAGGGATCACTAGCTTACCAATGTATGGGGAGGAAGTGTACCCAGAGAAGTTCAAGACCCCAAAATTCGAAAAATATGATGGCACTAGATGCCCCAAGATGCATACAAGGTTGTACGTACGGAAGATGAGCAAGTATGCCCAATATGATCAGCTCATGATCCAGACCTTCCAAGATAGCCTTACAAGCCCTACCCTTGTCTGGTATGCACACCTAGACTTTAACCAAGTCAATACTTGGGAGAGACTTGCTCGAGCATTCTATAACCAGTACAAATTCAACATCGAAGTTGCCCCTTCGGTAATGGACTTGGGAAGTCTTTGAAAGAAACACACAGAGTCTTTCAAGGAGTACGCTCAACATTGGAGAGCTCAGGTTGCTAGGGTAACAACCCTAATTTCTGAAAAGGAGTTGACATTCATCTTCATCAACACTCTGGATAAGACTTACTTCTCACATCTGGTGGGCCAAACATCATCCAGCTTTGCAGAAGTAGTGGCAGTAGGGTGCCACATTGAGAATGTCATCACATTAGGAAGACTCCAGACAATAGATCCTCCTAGAATCATATCATTATAGAGGCCCATAGGGAGTAACAAAGCCAAGGAGCCTACAATGAGCACGGTTAACTCCGGCAGAGTGGATAAGGTTGGGACCCGCGTGACATTTCAAACCGTGAATGCCTCGATCCAATAGTCACCGATAAATCACACCCAGGCCACTAAGCTCTTAAGATAATTCACTCCAATCCCGATCCCGCTCAGTCAGGTCTTTACTCAGCTGCGAGTAGATAATTTGATCAGTTTCGAGATCTCAAGTGACTGATACAAGCCTAGAAATTTTGACTCTAGCCTCAAATGTGGTTATCATATGGGCCAAAAGAGGCATTCCACAAACAGATGCTAGAGGCTCTGAAATAAGATTCAAGATCTGATTGACGCTGGAATAGTACAATTAGACTTTATTAACACACCAGCACCCAATGTTAATACTAATCCGTTGCCTAACCATAAGCCCACTATCAATATGATCAAGTCCGAAGAGCCGGATTCCAAAGAGTCCCTAAAATAGAAAAGAACAATAGTACAACGAGAAAGTTACCCATGCCAAGTCCCAGATGAAACCCCTAAATCACATATCAAGAAGAGATGGCTAGTTGGAGACCCAACGGTCGGTACCTTAGGCGAATCGCATAGGAGATTTGAGTATCTGGTAAATTACTCTTTCACACCAACCGAATATGGGCCACCTAGTGGATAGGGACCCAAGTTTGAGAAAGAAGACAACCTACCAAAGGAGAAGGAGAAGTCTGTGAACATGATTAAATCGGACTAAAAATCGAGTCATAAAGTGCTATGAAGGACAATCTACTGAGGTGCAGATTCCAAAGAAGAGATATGTATTCAATGTCCCAATACCCGCAGAGAGGTATAAGGCGGTACCATTTGACTATCGGGCTCTCGATCAAGAAAGACCTTCTATTGTAGGAGGAATCACCCGCTCTTAGAGAATTTGTGACCCGAAATACAGGATCTCAACTGAAGAGCCCAATGCTGAGGTAAGGAAAGAGGAAGAAGAGGGGCTCTCTATATTCACAAAGATGGTTAAGGCAAGCGAATATAAGATCATGGAACAACTAAACAAGGTTCCAACCCAAATATCACTTATGGGCTTCCTCACAACGTTTGAGCCTCACAGGGAAGCACTCTTCAAAGTACTTAAATAGATCAAGGTACCAGAGGGCATCACAATAGAGAAATTGAGCCATGTGGCAAATTCAATCTTCACCATGGATCAGACATCTTTCTCTCCCGAAGAGCTGGGGAAAAACAGAGACCAACATACAAAACCACTGTTCATAGTGGTGAAATGCAACGATACAATCATCTCCAAAGTACTCATTGACAATGGATATTCTCTCAATGTATGCCCTTTGGCTACCCTCAACCTGCTGGGAGTCGATCTAAACAACATTAAGCCAAGCTCAACAGTGGTTAGGGCCTTCGATGGGTCCAAGAGAGAAATAGTGGGGGAAATCAACTTACCGGTGGAGATCGGTCCACAGATATTCCACATCTCCTTCTAAGTCCTCAACATTCCAAGGTCTTTCAATCTACTATTGGGAAGGCCATGGATACATACCACTAGAGCCATACCCTCAAGTCTCCATCAGAAAGTCAAGTTTATAGCAAATGGACAAATCATCACCGTGCTGGGAGAGCAAGATTATGCCATCTATAAAGAGACCGCCATACCTTACATCGGGGAAGACGATTTCGAAGACTTTGGCCTCCAAATATTCAACAAGGTGAACGTGGTAACTAGCAAGGAGGGCCATCAGTTTAAGGGGGGATAGCAAGGGACGTTTGAACTAGGGTACGTTCCTACAACCCAGGAAGAGGCACAAGCAAGAGGTATCAGAGGCAGAAGGAAAGAGAAGTTAAGCAACACCCCGATGCATTTTCTACCCCTCCAGCAATCATTCAAGCAAGCAACTACTGTTCAAGAGCCAAGGATAAGCAAAACCGACGTCAGCGATGAAGGCCCGACCTCTCGCATGACTGAGTAGTATCTAGCTCTTAACAATTGGTTCTGTTATCCTATTGATAGCGCTAGGTCAGCTTAAGGATAGGGAACAATTATTAAACAAATTTCTATTGTTTTTTTTTTTTTTCAGATTCAATAAATTGCAATTCATTCCTTTTTTGCTTATATATACGTGCTCTCGTTTCACTTTACCCACAGATTCCCTACCGTCGAACGTCAAGGACATTTCGCGCAAGTAAGTAATGAAAACATCGATATCGTTTCCAACACTACTGGGTCAGCCGTTGGAGGCAATGTCCTTGACCACAAAATAATATAAGAAAATTGGCAAAAACATGAACAAAGTGGGATTTCAATAGACGAGCTAGTGGAAACAGTAAATCTAGGAAGCACTGAGAAACCCAAAAACCTCAAGATTGGGGCCAATTTGAGTGCCGAGCAAAAGCGCGAGATAGCCGAGTTGTTAACTGAATATGCAGATGTATTCGCCTGGTCATATGGCGACATGCCAAGATTAGACCGGTCAATAGTAGTTCACAAGCTTTCCACAAGGGAATATGCCAAACCTAAAAAACAGAAATTGAGAAGATTTAGGCCTGACATCTTACTAAAGATTAAAGAGGAAGTAAAAAAACTACTGGAAGTGGGGTTCATTGAGGTGTTTGACTATCCAGAATGGGTAGCAAATATAGTCCATATTCTAAAAAAGAATGGAAAAGTATGTGTATGTGTAGACTTCCGAGATTTAAACCAAGCACACCAAAAAACAACTTTCCTCTACCTCACATCGATGTCCTAGTAGACAACACCGCAGGAAACCATCTCTTCTCATTTATGGACAGTTTCTCAGGATATAATAAGATAAAAATAGCTAAAGAAGATAAAACTAAAACGACCTTTATCACAATATGGGGAACTTTCTATTACAAAGTCATGCATTTGGTTTGAAAAACGCTGGGGCTACCTATCAAAGAACTATGGTCGTGATACTTCATGACATGACATATCGAGAAGTCAAAGTATACATCAACGATATGATAGCCAAGTTTAAGAAAGAAGAAAACCATGCAGTTATTCTAAGAAAATTGTTCAAACGACTAAGAAAGTTTCAACTCAAGTTAAATCCAGACAAGTGCACTTTTTGGGTCACAACAAGCAAGTTGTTAAGGTTTGTCATAAGTCGAGAAGGCATTAAAATTGACCCTGATGAGGTAAAGGCCATACTGGAGCTACCCTCTCCACATATTATCAAAGAGGTGAGAGGTTTGCTAGGAAGGTTAAATTATATAGCCCGTTTCATCTCACTGCTCATAGAAAAATGCCGCCCACTATTTCGTTTGCTAAAAAAGAATGTTACAGTAGAATGGGACGATGAATGTGAAGAAGCATTTAGGACAATCAAAGATTATATCATAAATCCCCCAGTCTTGATAGTTCCAAAACAACGGAAACCCTTATTCTTATACCTCACAATACTCCATGAATCCATGGGGTATATGCTAAAATAGAAAGATGAAAAGGGGAGAGAACATTCCATATATTATCTAAACAAGAAATTCACAGACGAGGAATAGAGGTATTCGGAAATAGAGAGAACTTGCTGTGCTCTGATTTAGGTCATGCACCAATTAAGGCAATACACCCTTTATTACCCCATCGAGTTGCTGACAAGACATGATCCTTTAAAGTACTTGGCAGAGAAGCCTGTTTTGTTAAGGAGAATCTCCAAATAGCAAATGCTCTTATTAGAATTTTATATCACATACATAAATCAAAATTCAATAAAAGGGCAATCTTTAGCCGACCAATTGGCAGAACACTCAATTGAGGGAAATCCCAAAGAATCACAAGCCTAATTCCTTGATGAAAATATATTAACAGTGGAGGGCGCACCAGCAGAAGATTGTGGGATAGACCAAAGCCCTAAATGGAAGATGTTCTTTGACGAAGCTGCCAATATATTTGGTTATGGGATCGAGGCGGTATTGATATCACCAGAAGGAACACAATTCCCTTCAGTAACAAAACTCACATTTTCATTTACTAATAATATCGCAAAATATGAGGCATGCATCTTCGGCCTCAAAATGGCTTACCACATGGAAATTCATGAATTAAAAGTGTATGGAGATTCTTCACTCATCATATTACAGACAAGAGGGGAATTCAAAACTAAAGACCCCAAATTGGTACCATACCATCAGCATTTGACAAAGCTAATCGATGAATTCGAAGCAATCACCTTCACATACATCCCGAGAACTCAGAATCAGTTTGTAGATGCACTCGCCACACTAGCATTTATAATTTAGATAACAAGGGGAATCGAAGTCCAACCATTGAAAATAGAAATCGAAAGTTGGCTCGCCTACTGTTTGGTAATCGAAAAAGCACAACATGATAAGCCTGGTATCATGATATCAAAACTTTTCTCTAAGAAAGCAAATACCCTGAA
Organism: Laguncularia racemosa; assembly: GCA_037954665.1. Taxonomy (NCBI): domain Eukaryota; kingdom Viridiplantae; phylum Streptophyta; class Magnoliopsida; order Myrtales; family Combretaceae; genus Laguncularia; species Laguncularia racemosa. The sequence continues at coordinate 854,025 of JBBMOL010000108.1, forward strand.
ATGGCTAGCAAAAATGACCAAAGAACACTCAGAATATTAACAAGTCATTTCTTATTAAATGGGCCTATGCTTTACAAAAGATCACCTGATACCACCTTGTTAAGATGTATGGATAGAAATGAAGCATGTGAATTGATGAAAGAAGTGCATGAAGGAGTATATGGACCTCATATGAACGGCTACATGTTGGCCCGAAAAATCATGAGATTAGGCTACTATTGGCTAACCATGGAATCAAATTGTATCAAATATGTCAAGCATTGTCACTTGTGTCAAGTTTATGCAAACCGAATAAATGCCCCGCCTAAAGAACTTTATTCATTGTCTGCATTATAGCCTTTCTCCATGTAGGGGATCGACATCATCGGCCTAATCACTCCAATAGCATCTAACGGCCACAGATTTATACCAGTGGCCATTGATTACTTCACCAAGTGGGTGGAAGCTTCATCATATGCCAGTGTCACAAAAAGGGTAATAGTTCGATTCCTGAAGAGGGACATAATAACTCGATATGGAGTTCCTGAGTTAATCATCACTGACAACGGTACCAACCTCAACAACAAGTCGATGACATATTTGTGTCAACAGTTCCATATAAACCATAGAAATTCAACTCCCTACCGACCTTAGATGAATGGGGCAGTGGAAGCAGCCAACAAGAATATCAAAAGAATCATCAAAAAGATGACAATCACCTACAAAGATTAGCACGGGATGCCACCATTTGCCCTCATGGCTTACAGAACCTCAATTAGAACATCTATTGGAGTTACCCCATATTCTCTGGTATATGGTACTGAGGCAATCCTACCAGCTGAAGTCAAAATACCATCCTTCAGAATTCTGTCAGAAGCGTAGCTGGATGAATTAGACTGGGTAAAAAAGAGGCTTGATCGGTTGAATTTGATCGATGAAAAAAGACTCACTGTGCTATGTCACAGCCAGTGTTACCAACAAAGAATGGCCCGAGCATTGAACAAGAAAATGAGGCCTCGATATTTCAAAGAAGGAGATCTGGTGCTAAAGAAAGTTCTCCCAAATGCTCAAGATTCCATAGGGAAGTTTACCCCAAACTATGAGGGTCCATATGTTGTAAAGAAAGTATTGTCAAGAGGTGCTTTGATATTAACTCAAATGGATGGTCCAGAATTAAGAGACCTCATTAATACGGATGCTGTTAAGATGTACTATCCTTAAGCAAGGAAGTTGAGATTTTGCCAATGTTTATGAATGCTAATATTTAGTACAAATTTCGATGAGTCTAGTTTTCATTTCTTTTACAAGCAAAGTTAATGTTTCTGAATGATTGATAACTCCAACTAATTCTCATTAAAACAAACGTTCCTAAACACATTACTCATCACTTCACCAATGAATAATGAATATTGAAATGATAATGAATCTCAATAAATTTTGTGATATAATTATTCCTACTTTTGAGCATTAAACCTGGTACATTAATAGGATAATACCACAATCACAAGAGTCATACGCATAAGAAAGGAAACACATCAAAACCTTCAGCCCTGTTTTCAAGCAAGAGCAAGCAAAGGAGAAGCAAACCAGCATAAAGGTTCGGTTGTTTAGTTACTATCCGCGATAAGCCGGTAAGCACTTTAAAGTAAATAACCATCATTCATCATAAATCACACACTCTGAAAGACATCTACAGTCAATTGTTTAACCAGTCCGCTAGAAGCGTTGTCAGGAGTATAGGTTAGTCAACCTATAATGAGGCACTTTCCTAAACATCCTCTCTCAAGGTTAGCTCGTAAGGGCACCTTTCGAGACGTTTCTTCCCCAGGGTCGTCAGTCTGAGAAGACGCTTCCCGCCATCAATTAGTCAGCCCATAGAGGGGCACTTTCCTAAACATCCTCTCTTAGGGTTCTCCAAGGTCGTGAGTCTAAGAAGACGCTCCCCACTATAGGTTAGTCAGCCCACAATATGGCACTTTCCTAAACATCCTTTCTCAAAGTTAGCCCATAGGGGCACCTTTCGAGATGTTTCTTCCCACTATAGGTTACTCAGCCCATAATGGGGCACTTTCCTAAACATCCTCTTTCAGGGTCAGCTCGTAAGGGCACCTTTCGAGACGTTTCTTCCTGCTATAGGTTAGTCAGCCCACAAAGGGGCACTTTCTTAAACACCCTTTCTCAAGGTTAGCTCATAGGAGCACCTTTCGAGATACCTATATTTTTAGGGTTGTAAGTCTAAGAAGGCGCTTCCTGCTATCGATTAGTTAACTCATAGGAGCACTTTTTGAATCTATCGATTAGTTAACTCATAGGAGCACTTTTCGAATCTATTGATTAGTAAGCTCATAGGAACACTTTTCAAATTTGTCGATTAGTTAGCTTATATGAGCACTTTTTAAATTTATCGATTAGTTAGCTCATAGGAGCACTTTTCAAATCTATCAATTAATTAGCTCATGGGAGCACTTTTTAAATCTATCGATTAGTTAGCTCATGGGAGCACTTTTCGAATCTATTGACTAGGAGCACTTTTCAAATTTTTTTATATCGATTAGTCGGCTCATAAGAGCACTCTTCGAAGGCATTTCTCCCCAAATAGTCGCTAGTCTAGCCAGACGCTTCTATTAACAGGTGGTCAGCTCATAAGAGTGCTTCCTAAGACGATCTTCTCTTTAAAGTTGCTAATCCGATAAGACATTTTCTATTATCAGCTATTCCACTCACTATAACACACTCCTAAACAATCCTCGAGATGTTTCCTATCGTTGATTAGTCAGCCCATAGAGCACTTTTTGGGAGGATATGTTACTTCAAATTATTAGGTTGTTTAATACCATTTCCTAAGCAATACCAATCATTACAAAACACTCGTGGGATTATTAGCTCATGGAGCATTTTCCTACTAAAAACCAAATTCCGGATAACTAGTTAAATCAGGGCGTTATCCATCTAGTCTAGAGGCAAAAAATGACGTCTTTCTTGTATTTATAGTTAAGTTTTCCAAACTTTACCACAAAAAGGGGCAGCTATAAACACCCCATTTTTGCCCCTAATAATTAATAATGGTCAATTTTTATTTTTTTTATTTTTTATAATTTTTCTTATAATTTAGCAAAAATAAAGAATAAATATTCAAAAAATAAAATAAATAGGAAAAATATATCAATGTTAGAAAATAAAAGTAGAAATAATAAGAAAAGGAGTTAAATAATTTTTACAAATTTTTAGAATTTCAAAATAATATAAAAATAATAAAAATTGCATTACATATATACAATTTGCGTAAATTAAAAAAACTGAGAAGTGGGCTAGCCCAACTGGTCCAAACCATGGCCTAAGGCACAGGGGAAGGGGCTCGGTCAAGCATTTGAATCATGGGGGACGCATTCCGCGTTTTGCAATTTTTTTCCTCCCCAAGACACGTGTCAATAGCTGATTGGTTGATGCGAACGCACACACCGAGCGCGTGATCATCCCTTTCCTTCATTTGAAATCGTCACCGGCAGTGAGAGAAATGGAATCCGATCATTTTGATTCGATTTTTTACACAAATCTAGCAGATTTTTAGCTAAAATGAGATAGACATCATCTAATTAGAATCAAATCACAACGAAATCAAATATTTGTATAAATCAAATCAAATCAAAGGAAATTTCAACCGCGAATCCGATTTGCCTCAATCGGAAGAAATTCGAGCTTATCCAGCTTGATTTCTAGTGTCTATAAATAGGACTCAAGGGGAGGAAGCTAAAACAGGAATCGGAAGAGAGAAAGGAGAGGAAATAGGAGAGTTCAGAAGCTTCGCTAGAGTCCCTCATGCCACGATCGGCGATCGAGCTCGAAACCACCGCTAGGACGCGATCTTGAAGAAACCTACTGCCATGGTTAGGATTCCCATCCCTTAAAGGCTCGGAAGCCACCTTCAAACGCCATTGAAAGTTGTTGAAACACCATCGACAAAGAGCCCTAGCTACCGTGGTTCGACCGACCCGATCTAACTCGACCTGCACACCGTATCCAGATCCAAGTAAGTAAGATTTTTCGTTTTTTTATTATTTTATTTATTTATTGTATTTTATTTGTTTATTTTTTTATTTATTTACAATTCGAAAATGAAAAAAAAGAGAGAAAAAATAAAAAAAATAATAATATTAGGAAAAATGATAGAATTTAGATTTTTTTATGTTTAGTTTAGGGTAGATAAAATAATAAAGATAAAAAAATTAATTAATTAAAAATAAAAAATACAAAAATAAATTTAAATAATAATAATAATATTAGAGGTAGGTTAATAATAGGGAAATAAAAATAATTTCTATCACTTAGAAAAAAAAATCATTTTCTTAAATAAATCCAAAATTAGTTTTTCCTTAAGTTAATTTTTCAAAAAAAAAAAAACAATAAAGCTTAGGTTTAGATTTTTTTTTCAAAAAATACTAAAATGATAAAAACATAAATCTAAGGTAATTTCATAATTAAAATTAACAAACCCACTAAAGTTTTTCATGAAAAGCAAACTACAGTTTGTTTGATCCTAAATAGCAGGTACGTAGACACCCGTTTGGGGTAACTCTAAAAAGAAAAAAAAAAATCATTTTCCAAATTAGAATAAGTTGTCTTTAATTAATAAGCGAAAAATACAACAACAAAAAAATAAAATAAAAACAAAATAAATAATAATAAAAGACATTAAGATAGGGTTTAGATTTCAGAGGAATAAGGTGGTAACTTTAAGGTTTTCATAGGTTAGCCCCCGAGTCTAGAAACTCTGGTTTTCCCTTTCCTTTTTTACAAAAATGAAAAGAGGAAATCTCGTTAACTAGTTGTCCAAATTAGGATTAATCTGCTCAATTAATCCTAATTTAATAATTTTTCCCAACTTCAATTGGGTGGCGACTCCAAAATAAGACAAAATTCTTAGTTCAAGTCGATGATTTATATTAGATGAGCATAGGGTCTAGTATAAACTAGATTAGGAATAAAAATGAAAAATAAAAAATTAGACTCGACAAACGCCCCGAAACCCAAGTCACGCTATTGCCGGCTACGTGTCTTTATCTCACAAGAACACATTAAAGCTCTGAGTCAACTCTGATACACTTTAACCTATAACTCACATATAAAAGCCTTTCATATATCCTCATAATTCAAATAATAACTTAAACCATATTAAACATCCAACGCAGTGAAAGTCTTTAAACACCAAAACAACATTTTGAAATGATACTGTTTATTACAGCTAAATGACATAATTTCTTAAATCTTAATCACCATAATAACAATGGTAATCTTCATCTTCCTCTCTCTGTGGCTTGCCCAAACCTAAGTCATCTTCTAGGTTCTCATCTCCCTCAACACCTACATCTAAAAAAGGTTCCCTAAAAGGTGAGCTAATACCTAGTACGTATAACATAAACACACATGCATGTATAAACATGAACAAGTGTCACACACGTTATGTAGTACTTAAACACAAACAACCATTTCCATAATGAATATAGGTCCACAAGCATCAATAGGGTACTCATAACCCCTCTAACACACTTAATACATCGAATCATGATCTAGTGATGGAAACTACTACTATAGGCCCCACAACCATGATCCCTTAATCCTTAAACTTGGTGATGGGAACTGCCACTACGGACCCCACACCCATGTACACTTAAACCTTAAACTTGGTGATGAAAACTGTCACTACGGGCCCCACACCATGTACACTCAAACCTTAAACTTGGTGATGGAAACTGCCATTACAAGCCCCACACCCATGTCCACTTAAACTCTTAATCAACATTCAGTCCAGATCATTTCCAAGCACGACTCTAATAGGGATAACATCGCACAAAGATCATTAGGGTGTTTCCCAGGGATCTGCTACTACGAGCTCCTAGGCCGAGCCAAGCACATACAGCATACAACTTAATCACTTAAACCAATTCATCAATTAAATCAAGTTCTATACATAAACTAACTTAAACAAGCACACAAAAACATGCAAGTTACACGTACCTTAAATCCTAGCCTTAAGCACTTCTCAATCTTGGACTTAATCTAATTGGAAATCTATACACATCAACAAGCTCTTCTTAGTATTCAATCTAAGATCAATATCATTTTTAATCCTATTCATTTAATTTCTCTAAAGCCTTACTAGCTATCTAAATTGTGTGGAAATTAGTTTAATTTGAAGTTAAATAAATATATAATTACTTTATACTTTATTCAACATGGCCATGTTGAATAACGTGTTGCTCAACACGGTAGGAGCATGACCGTATTAGGAGTCGTGTATCTTTCGGTGTAAAACTTGGTTTCAACATAGTTGGAACACGATCGTGTTGAGAGGTCGTGTTCTTCTTCATTCAACACGGTCTAAACACGACCGTGTTAAGATGTCGTGTTACCGCTGACTTAACAAGGTCGAAACACGACCATGTTAAGAGGCCATATGTCTCTCGGTGCAACTTCCACACCCAACACAGTCTAAACACGACCATGTTGAGAGGTCGTGTTACCCTTAACTCAACATGGTCAAAACACGACTGTATTGGGAAGTTGTATATCTCTTAGTGTACCTTTCGATTTCAACACGGTCGAAATACAACCATGTTGGTAGGCCGTGCTACCCTCGGCAATCTCTACGAACCCTAATTTTTTTACTTCAATTTCTGCAAAACTCAATCCTATATATTCTTAAGATCAATTATATCTCTAAAACATATAATTACAATTAAATTACATAAATTTTCATACTTACATCAAATTTCTTAGGAGTTAAATCATTAAACCTTTTGAGTTTTTTCTCCGTTACACCCTTCTTGATCTTTGAATCCTGATGCACACATTATACCAATGAGTTCCAAATTTACTAACCGAAATTGAAACTTATATAGGATTTCTTACCTTTCGTCTTTAAGGTTCTTAACAAGAGTGTCTCCACCTTTTTCTGCTTGTCACTGTGTAGTTACTGATAAAGTGAAAAGAGAAGACCTAGGGTTATAACAGAGTATTTATACTTTAATTGTGAAAAGGCATATTTTTCCCTTAAATATTCTAAAATTCTCGTCCTTGTCTTTCGTTCTTTGTGACAATATATATTTTAGAATAAATAAATAACTAAAATTTTTAGATATTACATAATATAAGTTTTAAGTCAACTTATACACATGTTTACTAAATTATGATCTAAAAATTAAACACATATGCTTCTTAACAAATATAAATTAAAAATTATTTTTAATGTTATACTAGAATAAAAAAATTAATTATAAATAAAATATCATTTCTTTTTTTTCTCAAAACAGTTGGTTCAGTTTTACAGTTTAGTTCAAATTACCTCTTTAAACTAATCATAAATTTTTTGTTTGGTTCAGATTAAAAATTTTCCAAACCAAATTATAGATTGGTTCGGTTTAATGGATTTTTTCCCTAACCCTAGCTTACATGTATCACCTTTCCTTACATAGCTAGACACCAGCATAGGTTATGTCTAAATGGGACCAATGGGTGTAGACCTGAAACTAACCTTATATGGCTAGTTCTAGGCCTAGGTGAAAAAACCTATCAAACCATAAACCAAACTAGATCAAACTAAACCTAACTTTAAATTAGGTTTGAACTATCTTTTTAGGTTAAAAAAAGTTGCAAACTAAACCAAACTAAATTTTTTAGGTTAAAAAAATTACGAAGCAAACCAAACTATGAGAGGTAAATAAAAAGAAAATGGTAGTAAAAATCTAGAGAATGTATGATTGAAAAAGAGGATTTCATATTGTTTATTTAATTTTTACTACGTAACTTAATTTTTTTTTATTTGGTATTTCTACTTATTAACTAACATGGAAATCATCATTATCTTATGAGAGACAATAAAACCCCATTAAATATATCAAATGAGTATTTAAATTCGTAAATGGTATTGAAAATATGATAATAAATTAAATATTTCTTATGTCAAGTACAATTTTATATGATTTATTGACTTGTATATAAAAAAAATTAATAACACGTATAAAAACAATTTGAATCATGAACCAAACTTGACCGAATCTTTTTTTTTCTTTTATTTGAAAAAAAAATACAAATTGAACTATATAGTTATGTTTGATTTAGGGAAAAAAAAAAAAAAGCAAACAAACCGAACTGCACCCACCCCTAGCTAGTTCTGGAACTACAAAAGGACTCAACAATTCAACAATTGCTTAGCATTTCAACCACCGAACCCACCAAGTCCAACTTGTAAAAAAGAAAAAAAATGTTTAAGAAAAAATAAATTAAAATAATATTAAAAATTTAAACTATTTCCATGTGGAATAGAAAATTTTAATTTTCACTGACAACATTTAATATATTGTTGTTATTAACAACATAAAAGAAGGTATGTATTGTTAAATATTTATAAAATTTATTAAGAAGATATTATTATTTCTTAATAATATGGGACTAAAACAATTTTTTATCTTTTGATTTTCTTTTCTATACATTTTCTTATATTACTAAGATGATAACTTTATTTACAAAATGTGCTAAAAACTATTAAGAGTTTTAGGCTTTTAGGTTTTTATTTTAATTTTTTTTAATTATTATTTTTTAACTAAAAAATTAAAGTCAATTGCTAAGTTCAAAACTGTCCCATGAACCAGTGGGCCAAGGACCCAGCTTGGAATCAAATCCCACAGGCATGGTGCGGTTCTCCCCAGTCATGATGTCTATACACAACTCTTTGTGTGTGTGTGTGTGTTATGCGTGTGTGTTTTTTCCTCTTTTTTTTTTTCTAAATAAGTGGTCAAGGTGGTCAATTGCCCTTGTCTACTTCTTTGTGGGTTTTTGTCTATGTCTACTATCAAATTATAGAGGTGTTAATACCCTTTATTACATAAGACATGTGCATTGCACATTGTGGATTGGATTTAAATCCATGATCCCATCATTGTGGTTTTTTTTTTTATTAGTATTTTATGCATTTTGTCATGAGAATGAACCCTTATTCTCAATATATATTTACATAAGCATCCTCAATGTTTCTAATACAATTATAATCCCACTTTGTCGACTTTAAAGACTAAAATTAAAATCCAATAAAATTTATGTTGGATATTTTTAGAGATTCAAACGCTTGGGATGCTATTTCTATATAAAATAATATAGATATCCACTTTTATTATGAATCACGTGAAAACATGGTAGGAATAAGGTTGAAATTGGATACACTATTCTAATGTTTAGCTAGGCAAAATTCAAACCCAAGTTTCTCTGTTAGTAAATACTATCTTATTCATATCTTCACAAATCATATATTATCATTGATAAAGAATGTTTAACGTGCACTAGAATTTTTATCACAAATCTAATACATAGAAAATATGAATGATGAGACTATTTCAAATATATATATATATATATATATATAATATTCTTTTTATGTTTTCCACTTCCTTGTATTTATAAGTGAGCATTTAGATTTCTAATCCTATATATATATATATATATATATATATTTAAAAAAAAAAACTTTGTGATCCCCTAATGACTATTTTATTCCTTCAAAAAAATGACCCAAAAAAAAAAAAAAGATTTGGGCATTTTTTATTACTTTCAATGGCAAATAGTAAAACAAGATTTAAAAACACATCTTTCAAAGATTTAAAATTTTAAGTACTTAATTTCAAAAATAGAATCTAATCGTACATTGAGCGAATATAAATAATTATACTTGCAATTTTTATCTTTAAATCTAATCAAATTAATAACTAAAGATTTGATTGATTCGTGTTTAACAAACACCAGCTTGGTGGGTTGCATTTGGTAGTAAGGAATGACATTTTCTACTTTTACTATTTCACAAGTTTCACATTTAAATACTTTATTTGATATATAAAATTGAAATTCAACTTCATCTCTTCAAAAATTCTTTTATCATTTTAATTAGTTCAACTACAAAGTTATTTTTGTGAGTATGTTGAAAACCGGTGGATTCTACACTATTCAATGCCATTTTGTATTCGAATTAATCTTTCTTTGTTTTCTTTTGAGCCAACTACTATACTATTATAACAACGAGGAATCAAACACAATCCATCTCGTTAGGATATCAGTGTTTATGCCACCAGGCTACAATGATCTTAGCATATCCAAATTCATCCATTGGACCTTTTATTGAAATTCACAAAATGGTCAACTTCGTTTTTTTTCTCATTAATGTCAACTGCATTCATGTTAAAATTGCCTTTAAAATGTTTTTGGGAAGAGGGAAAGAATTAGAAGGGAAGAAAAGTGAAAGGAAAAAATTAGAAAAAATAAAATAAAATGAGAGGAAAAATCATAAATTCTCTTATTTGTATAAAAAGGGGAATAAAATAAAAGGAAAGTTGTTAATATAATTTCTTATTTGTTAGAATACCATAAAAGTCTCTATATTTTAAAAGTGTGGGTCTCGAAATGGCAAACAAGAGGAGGGATAAATTGTTTGTTAAAATTTTTTACTAATTTTAATTAAGTAATTACTTTTTTAATTCCTTTTTTCTGATGAAAAATATGCATTATGAGCAAATAGAAAATGATAGAAAATATTCTGCAATGAAATTAAAGAAGGTTGCGATGTATAAAGGTTCCTCCTATTAAGTATGTTCTCTTTTCCAGTTATGTTGCTGGGGATCTAGTCTTCCACACGAGTTGTTCCACTATTTCAATAAATAAGAAATGTTACAAACACAAATAGCTCTTGCTCTATCTTTTTAGCCTATCCCTTGACTACTCATAGGCTATAAGACTCTTGTAACCTCACTTTCTAAACTAAACTTTACACACACAAAAAGTAAATAAAATCTATACAAGAATGAGAAAAATATAAATTCTCTAGTTTAAGCTCGAAAAAACAAAGAATTGTAATTTTTTTTGTTCTTATTCTGTTTTCTGTCTCTTCTCATGTGTGTCTCCATATCTATTGTTGTATCTTTTTTGTATCTTAGGTGTAAAAACTTGAAATCTTCAGTTTATATATGTTCTTTTTTTTTTTTCAACAGAAGCCTTCCAACATTCACAAAGTCCTCTAACGTTCATAGATAATATACCTACATTTGTGGAATTTTGAAAAATCTTATATGAAATTCAAATTTGAATTCTTTAATCATGTAACTAATTCTGCTCAAAATTTGAAATTGTCAATGTTTATCTTCATCTGCCTCGTAACAACCTCGTATGGATAGGTCTTAGTTTGAAAATCAAAGATCCCTCTTTATGTAGATGAGCTTCAATTGATAATCTTATCCTTATCTCATTCTTTTTCTTCGGATGATAATTAGTTAAAATAAATCTTAAACTAATTTGATTCATTACAAAAAAAAAAAAAAAAAAAAAAACTTCACTAACTGGAATTACAAATAAATCAAACTTGTATTGAATATAGATAAAAACTATATAAACATACATTCTTCAAACCAATGTTTATAAACCAAAGTATCAAACTATCTATTTAAATGTTCACTAAAAACATTTAACATATTGTCTGTATCAAATTGCCTATTTAAGTATTTGTAAACTATTACCTACTTAAGTGTCCGTAAAAATGAATATTTTTGTTCTACTTACTTAGCACATATTTACTAATAACCATTTCGTTATCATTTAAACTTATTTCAAAAAACTCAACCAAAAAAAAAATACAAGCGAGAGAGTTAACATTTAGTACAAGTTCAAATAGATAATTAAACTTTTAAATGATTAAAATATATACATTGTGCTAAATGGTTAAAATGAAGAATTAAACTTTCAATTGATTAAAATAAAATATTAGTATTTTGTTAAGTGATTTAAATAGAGGATCTGATACTGTCTTATAAACATGCTTAGTGGTTTAAAAAAAAATATTATTGTTTATAATTGCATGACAATAGGATCCTCTATTTAAACTATTTAGTATAATATTGATCATTTATTTGAACTACTTCAAAGTTTAATTCTCTATATAAACTTGATCCCAAATGTTGATGTCATCGCTTGTAATTTTCCCCATTTTAAAAATGTGTTTTGCTTTTAAGGACAAGTTTATAATTTCGTCACAATTCTCTCTAAATTACAAATAATTACTTTAAGTGGGCACAAGGGAAAAAATTCCATCCTAAATCCATCCACTTTCCCTTTTCTAAACAAGGTAATTGTATAATTTTCCCTCCAAATTCCTTTCTCCCCTTTTCCTTCTCTTAATTTAAACATAGTGTTAATATTATGGTAAATGTCATATTTGGTACTTGAAATTTGTTCATTTTTGCAATGAATTGTTTGAAGTTTAATAATATCAATTTACTACCCACAAACTTTTTAATATCATTTGAACTAATTTTGTTTAGTTGGTTAATTGTAAAGATTTATAAAGTTCAAATAGTTAATTATAAAAATAAAAAAATTTTAAATACTAAATTAACACTTTTTAGACCTTATGTAGTAAAATTATAAAAATAGACAAATTTTATGTATCAAATGTAATGTGTACCCTTAATATTATATATAGATAGTAAATGACCTATTTATGAACTTTACCTATTGGAATTTATAAAATTTTCTTATATAATTAAATTAATTAAAAAGGGTGATTATTTTTATAAAGAGGTTGGTAATGATGTTATATTTTTTTTGAGATGAAAAAAATCCATTCAAAAAAAAAAAGAAATAATTATTGAAGGACGATAATATTTATTTGAATACAATTTAATTATACTAAAAATAGTTAAAAAATTCTCGTATTGACTTATTTAAATTAAGTTGAATCCTAAATATTCTATTTTTAATCTATCCCACTATATATTGCCATAGGAAAGGAAGTGAGTAAGTGATCAAGAAAATGCTATGACCCCTTCATCTAACAGCATGAACATTGGTCTCCCGAAGGATGAATAGGGTTTAACTCTTCCTTTTTTCAACAGTAATAGTATTTGGGGGAGGAAAAAAAAAAAAAGCAAAAAGAAAGGAAGGAAGAAGGAAAGAAAAGAGAAAAATTGTACAAACCTTTTCTAAAAACTTTTGAAATTGCATAGACACCCCCAATTTTTAAAATTGAACACTTACATCCCTAAAATGGATGTGACACCAATGTTTTTCAAATATTGGGTAGCCTACATGTCTATTTGTTTGGTGTGGAAAATATATTGAAATAAATATTTTGTCACATTATTTAATTTCTATTTAAACCAAATAAACCCAAACCTATACATCAGCTTCTCATTTGCCTCCTTTAGCAAAACCTTTTCAACCCTTAAAGCAGTAACCTCCTTCTCAATCCTTTATTCCTTCAAAGGAAGATTCTCAAGAGGTTATTTTGGCTATGGAGAAGGGTGCTCTAAGGAGAACAATGATCTTAATCTGATGGATAATCAAAGCTTATAAGGATGAGCGATGACATTTTCCTTGAATGTAACAATGGATTTCTTTTGAAAAGGATGGTATGTCCATGGATATACTAGATATAAATGGTAATTTCTAGTTAGGTATGGGTTTAGTCTGATCCAAATAGAAATTAAATGATGTGACAAAATATTTATTTTAATATATTTTCTACACTAATTAAATAGATATGTAAGCAATTAAATATTTAAAACATATAGGTTTCACGCCCATTTCGATGGGTATAAGTGTTCTATTTTAAAAATGATAGATATGCATGTAATTATAAAAGTTTTTATGGGAGGAATGTACAATTAAATATATATATATATATATATAAAGTGACCAAGAAAGCTTTGGATCAACCTTAGAAGACCTTGTTATCGGGCTCCAAACTCATGCCCATGGTGTTGGGATAGAGCACCTTTTACGTGGGGATGTCAATGGGCCAACAGCTTAACGGTGCGAAATAGAAATGTCACTCCAACATCTCCGTCATCGAGCCCACAAATTTTTTCCATTGTCGTGAATTTGCTGTATGTTTCAGTTTATATATATATATATTAAATTTATATCTCAACAATCTTAGCAAATCTAAAATTGAAAATAAACTTAATAAATAATGTTTTGTTTTCCGATAGTATAGTATACAGAGAATAGGACAATTTAGTAAAAAAAATAAAAAACTTATTTCAAGGATTTAATGAAAGATTTTTTTTTTTCTAATAACAAGATTATCATTTATTAAATCATATAAAATTTGGATAAATTACTCCAACCACCATTTTAAACTTTTAAAATTATATCATTCTTCTTTTTTTTATTATTATTATTATGCACTTTCATGGCTTTGGTATGCACTGGGCTTACGGTTATGGAAATTATCAGATCTTTAAAACTTTTTAGAGAATCCAACAGTACATACATACATATATATATATATATATTAAATAATGTAAAAGATCTACGTAATGTAAAGAAGGCCTGGCCTCCACGTGCTGGTGGTTGATGAGACCCATGCCATGTGAGTCAAAAGATCTACGTTGATTGAGTTTGCCTCAGAACGAAACAAGCAATTGCGCATGCCGTTGCTTATGATGTGAGTACTTCTTCTAGTCTAATCATTCTATTTTAGTGGATGAACAGTTGCATGCATTCTAAAATTCACGGATTCACTTTGGATTAAACTTTTAAGGTTTAAGAAATAGAAAAACTACACCAATATAATCCAGCTCTTGTTCACACATTTTACTTATCTTTAATTCTTTTTTTTTTTTTCATTTCAATTATTAGAAGTAAAGATCGAACTTATTCTATTAAGTTCAAAAATCAAGATTTATACTATTAAATTATAAAGATTTTGACTAATTGATCATTTTTTTAAGAAATAAAATATTGTAAAAAATTGCATGTTAAGGTGATACATCCTTATTTTATTTGTGATATGTAATGTGATTCAAGACTACCGATTTATTTTTCCTCCAAAATATGCCTACAAGGAAACGTCTTCAAGAAAGTTTTTTGTTTTGTTTTATTATATTTTGGAGTGATGTAAATTTTGATAGTAGGTTTCTTTCACTCAATCTTTGTACACACACATAATGTATTCAATCTTCCATAATCTTGTACTAGCTTAAGAATTTACATTGAAGTTCCCTCAAGTGATATTTTAGTAACAAAAAACATTAAAAAGCACTACATTGTCTAACTTACATTTTATACTATTCCGTACTAAAATAATCCAATAAAAGATAGAGGTGCATGCAAGAATATTCTCCCATATTTTCGAAAGTTCAATGTAGATGAAAATTGACATAATTAAATTAACATAGGATTGTCCAGCATAAATTTCCATTTTGCAAATCATAAAAAAGTAAACTAACTTCATGGCCAAAAATGAAAAAAAAAAAACAATAATAACAACAAAAAATAAAACTTCAAATTAGTAGAGGATTGCTGGCAAAAATAGAAAAAAATGGATATGCCAATTAAGATGTGATTGAACTATAGAACGTTGAAGTAGTAACAGTGATAGGGTTAATATAATATATTTATGCATCTATTGTATTAAAGTCTTTGGGAATTTGGGATTGGTGTTTTATATTTATATTTTTTTTTAATAGAACAGTTATTTGGGATAGTTATATAAAGAAAAAGAAAACGTAGTGGAGATAAGTTATTTAGGTAGATATATAAATATATATGTCCATTCTTCCTTGATTAAAAAAAAAATGTACTTCTATAACTTATCTTATATGTGATTAATTTATTAATACATTTTATATTACCCGTATTACAAGTGCAATGGCCGCTGGTTATGCAAAAAGAGCACAAGAGATGATTCCCTCTTTATTAGATAAAACCATTACAAGCTTTTGATCTTCGTATGACATAAAAGGCCACATTAACTACCATATAACTTATTATAATATTAAAATCTATAATTTATCAAATATAAAGTTAGAATTACTATTCCAACATTTTTTTTATTTAGTTTATGAATGATCTCATTAACAAATACTTTAAATAGACTTGTTAAAAATAGTGAAAATATCCTTTAATTGATTTTGTAATAATAAATATATTAAAATAATCCTCAATGATTTCTCATATGAAAAAAAAAAAATTGGAATATATAAACTAAACTTAGGTTGACAGTAGTATCAAATTTTAAACCATGAAATATATATATATATATATATATATATATATATATATATATAAAGACAATGCAAAAGAGAAAGAATGATTAGTTAATTCCAACTTCCCAGTACGTTGGGGCCAGTTGGGGGTGGGAAGAAAAGAAGGGTTCCTTGGATTTGTACTTATAACTGGTAAGACCCGTCGGAATGGAAGTGCGTGACCAGAAAAAGGAAAGTAAAGCTAATCGGCGTTATGGGACCCGCGGGAAGCTTCCCGCCAGTTTTTCCACGAACATCGTATCCCACGGTTCACGGCCAACGGTCAAGACGCGCGATCCAACCGTCTTCGTCTTGTTCGTAGAATGTAAGATCGGCTGAGCTTCCGGGGGCATAATTTCTCTTGGGTGACTTTGGCATTTTATGGTTGAATTTCGTTCACGAGTGTTTTATAACTCTATTTGTTTCCATCATAAAACATGAATTTCGTTTATTCGATATAAAAATACATTATATGGAAATTTTAAAATATCTTGTTCTTATTGATAAAAAAAATATACAACAGAGTTTTTAACAAAATATTAATTTTAAATTGAAAAACATTACTTGAAATTTTTATCTATATAACATTATATCACGGTGATATTTTATTTTAAATAATAGTAAAAATATGTGAGTTTACTTGAGAGATGAAAGACAAATATGAAGGAAATTTAATAGATTGTGGAGGCTAAAAGCAAGATGAGAGATGACCAAAACAAAAAAAAGAAAAGAAAAAGAAGCTAAATAGGGCTCAATTAAACGTTAATAGGGTTTAAAACTAAAAAATATCACTTATTTTTTATTTTTCTTAATAAGAAGTGACTCAATATAGGTTTAAATAGTTTAACTTGATTCGACATCCTAAACTGAATCGCAAATCAATTTAGATTCTATAAAATCAAATTAAAATATAAAATAAAATAAAATTTTATAATTTAGTATAATTTAATTTATTTTTATTCGATTTAATAAACATCCCAATCCTTTTCTCAAATATAGTGACATAAACCCAATCGAAGTTCCTCTGCTAAAGGGACGAATCCTAGGACTCTAACTGAGAAAAACCCATATAGGAACTAATAATAAAATAACAAACAAAAAAAAAAAAAACTTAAATATGGAAACAAGATTATGAAGTGACTCTTCTCTATTGGTGGAAGAACAATTGCAAACCAAGATGACCTGTTGTTTTAATCGCGTAACGAAAATAGTGGCAGCACCAAATGATTTAGAAATAGCAACCAAATATAATAGCTCTTCTCCCAAGCTTATATTAACACATGAACCCCAGAACAAGGCTGTACCAATACCCCCTTATAAGTTAAAACACTTGTTGAAAAGCTAAAAATAAAAAAAAATAGTAATGTATAAAAGTTTGTTATTTTTGTCCTTAATTATTGCCCCTAGATACCATTGATATTTTTACCATAATGTTTATAATTTGAACTGACATATACAATATATTAAGCATAGAACATGTTAAAATAATAAATAAATATATATATATATTTAAATCATATAATTAATATTAAATAATATGTAAAAAAATGTATTTAAACTCTTAATAAATATTTTTGAGACAGGCATTAAAAGATTCCAACTCTCTATCGTAATCAATCCTAAGGAAACCTATTGTTTTAATTTTAAATAGTGTAGCTTTCCTTTTTGTCCTATCAGATTAATGGACTTTCGTATTTTTAGTATCATTTTTTTTTTAGTTAATATTGTCAAATACTCATTTTTATCATAAGAAATATAAATGTTAATTGTTATGGCTGGGTCACCACCTCTTTGGACCAATCCTTCAGTTAATTTATGTATTTTATTTTTTATATTATATAAATAAACGAATACGGAAGTAGATCCTCTCAATTATTATCCGCGGGACCGAAATTGGGGGAGGGAAGTTTCGGATGTGAGAGGTGGAAGCTCGGTCGGTTTAATAGTCAAAAAGTTAGGCAGCTCCGTTCCGTTACAAAACATACCCAAAAGCCGTCGAGTCAAAACTCAGAACACAGTTGGGTGTGGGGTCCAACTAAGTCATTGACAGGGACATTTGCTTTGAATTTCATGTCGGTTTTTACGGTTTTCTGAAAATTGTTCGTGAATTCTTAGGTTAGATTAACTGCAAAGATGATTATTACGTTTTTAATTATTTTTATCTGTTCCCTCTCTCTCTCTCTCTCTCTCTCTCTCTTTCTTTTTCTTTTTTTCTTTTTATTTTCCATTCTAAACGCACACTAATTTTGCAATTCTTGTTAATTTTAAATGCTATTGCGAACGTTTGAATTTTTATCAAATTTATAGCAAAGATGTAATAATAGGAGTTTTTTTTTCTTTTACAACTATTGAAAAAAAAAATAGACTTAACCTACCTTAATTAAAATTAATATTTATACTACTAGATTAAAATTTTTTTTGATTAAAATTAAAAGTTTAAATTAAGTTTGTATCTAATAAGATTGTGCTACCATTTGAAATTTACTAGCATACTAGTCACGAATGTCTAAAAAAGATTACATATTTTTTTTACGTAATAATTATTACAAGTACTAATTATATCTTCATATAACTATCTAAAACAATCCCTGCTATCTCACTCATAAGTACAAGAACTACCTTTTTACTTTTAATTTATTTAATCATTATATTCTTTAAAAATTTAAGACACATCAATGTTATAGATAATTAGCATACTAAACATTAAAATTACTCTTTTGTTAATGTGAAATGAGTAAGGTAGAGATTTATGGAGTCATGGCAGAGTCTTTACTTCGTTATTGAGATGAAATAATATCAATTCTCCTTTCCCTAAAAATATAAAGTTAGCCCAAAAAGAAAAGAATAATAAAAAGCAATATAAGGCTTTGATTATTTTTCCTTCTACGGTATATGGAATATAATATATACATCCAAGCTTTCACATGGCACAATCGGAGGGAAAAACTTGGAAAAAAAAAATAACCTAAACGAATTTCTTTTTCTAGGAAAAAAAAAAACTATAACAATAGCAAACCTGAATTTACAAAATAAATACCTACACACCTCAAAATATTAATGTTATGATAATAATTATTAATTTTTGTGCTAAATCAGTTTTCTTTTTTCTTTTCCCCCTAAAGTTCTCTTGGTAAGCGCAACCGGTCAGGTAAGTGTTAATAGGCTAAGGAAAAATAAATTTCTTACTTTAAAATTGAGTAAACATTTCTTTAAAAAACAAGTATATTAAAAATATTTTTGTTCCTTATATCTTAATAATCGTTCCCAGATATTTGTCACCATTTTTATCAAATTAAGGTGTCATTACGATGGTTATACAAGTCCATCTTTCATTGAATTTTGATTTCTACTATCAAATAGAATGTCATATTAGTCAACAAAACCTCAATTGTGTAATAAAGTGTAATAAAATGACAAAGAACGTAATGGTACATAATGGACCAAATCACGGACGAATCTAGAATATGAATAATTTTCAATTAAGGTTTTGAGTTGCAAACTTATCAAAGAAAGGATTAAATAAATTTTTTTATACCTATGAACGGAAGAATACAAGAGATATAAATCAATCAAGATGAAACAAAAAGTAGTAATCTTAAAAGGGAATAAGGTTATATTGATTTGAGGGTTGAAATGACTCAAAAAAAAAAAAAAGAAAGAAAGGATCATTAAATAAATATCAATATTATGCACAAAATCTAAATAATATGATTCACCATAATCTAAGATTGGTAAAAACTAAATAAAATAAAAAGTAATTTAATCTCAATATTCAATAACAAGACTTAAAAGCTAAAAGTCTTAATAATGTATATGATATAAACTCTTAACTCAAAAACTCATGAATACAACTCATATGACTCGTATAAACTACTCTAAATAGACCTGATAAAAGTAGAATAGTCATTAAAACAAACATCAAGCCAATCGTGAATGAAAGTAAACAAAGGGAAAAAAATTAGACAAATTTGGTTGACTTAAGTAACAAACTAATAGGCCTAGTCTTCATGTAACCAAACTTGATCAACCTAATTGTAATATAGTTGACCTAATTACCTTTGGTTCAGATATGGACAGCCTAAATTTGGCTTAGTCAACCTATTGGATCCATCTCTTGGTTGACCTTGAAGCTCCTTTAAAACATTATGTCCTATTTTAATCTTGTCTCGTGCCACTAAAATGATATCCTTGGCTATGACTCTCATCATCTCATTAGGATTGGGGAGATGAGACCTTGAATCTACATTTTGTTTAGCTATAGAATCTAATTTCTATCCTTTTATGTAAATAAGAAGTTTTCTGATTTAGGAACAAATTCCTTTTTTTTTCTTTTGCTTTCTTATGATGATTTGATCTCGCTCCACTTCTTTAAGGGTCATGGGTAACAATGTAATACGTCATCCATCAATCTAGAAAAAATAAGTGTCCTTAAATCCATCATATATCATTTGCCCATCACATTGTCACGGGCTCTTGAATAAAATGTGTGTGACACTCATAGGGACTATACTAGAAAAAACTTCACTGACATGATTCCAAGTTTTAAATGGAACATAAAGTTACTTGTGAACATGTGTAGTCCCCTCATCATTGGATGCATTGTAGTCTAAAGTCCCATTTTCTCTTCATGGAAACAGACCTACACAACCACCCCCATCAATATTAATGGCACAAGTCTTAACTATACTAAGCATCTAGTGTAAAATAAGTTGTCCCCACATCCAAAATATACCACAATCTATGCATTTAGAGCCCTCTTAACTACCATTCGAACAATGGGCCATTCTCGGCTCAAATACTCTCCTTCTCATCACTACTACACATGTCTTCTACTATTCCTTTTTTCCTTCTCACTCTCAACCTCTAGCTTAGCTTAGGTACTTTTCCTTTCAAAACCATGACTTTACAAATTGGGATATTACAGTGCCAAGTATTTAAATCATAAACATTTTACATCTAGACTCCTATTCTACCTTGGTTTCATAACTCTCTTATCTAGAGCCTTTCTTTATCTCGATCTCATCTCTTATTTTATCTCTTATCTTGCTTCTCAATTGAACAATTTTTCTCCATTTTATCATGTTGATAAATCTATCAAAAGTTTCAAAGTTCTATAGTAACCCTCTTATAGAAAATACAAACAAATCAATTGCTCCACGTTACAATCTCACCAAAAGTTAGGCAAACTACATTAGAATAATACTTTCAAAGCATTAAACTCAAAACACAAAAGATGAGGAAAAGAAAATAAAAATTCACGAAAGTTCACTGAAGTTTGGAAGCTT
Organism: Laguncularia racemosa; assembly: GCA_037954665.1. Taxonomy (NCBI): domain Eukaryota; kingdom Viridiplantae; phylum Streptophyta; class Magnoliopsida; order Myrtales; family Combretaceae; genus Laguncularia; species Laguncularia racemosa. The sequence continues at coordinate 875,347 of JBBMOL010000108.1, forward strand.
CTCTATTAGGTTTTGTATTATGCTTTTCAATCTTCTATGTTCAGTTTTCAAACCTCCTATATTTTAACGGAGTCTAAGTGATCTTAAAAGATTGTAAAGAAAACGTGATTTTTTTTCTTTCTTTTCTTGCTATAAACAATTAAGATATACTTAATCATTTACATATATGACATTTCTCAACGTTCAAATACCATAAATTTAGCCAAGCATTCAAACTTTGCTGTTACAGTGAAGAGATTTTTGTCACTAAAGATTTTTTTACTTTTTTTTTTTCTTGTTTGATTGAAATCTCCAGTTGTTATGAGCTCTAAATGATGAGGTTTGATGCTTAAAAAGTTCTATAACTCTTGGAGTAAATATTGGCTTGAGATTTAACCTTATCTTCGTTTACAGCTTATCTTATATTTGTCTAATATATTTTGAATTTTGAATTAATATGACTAAATATTCTTCAAGAAATTCTTCGAACAATCTTATATAAAGCTTTTGGAAATATATTTTCTTCATTTGAATTCAAATTCACATAAAAGTCCCTAAAAAATTTTGAATAAACTTCCATAAAACTTGAATTTCTTCCACGACAGTCGTTAATCAAACTTATTTAGAGATTAACGGATATTTTTCATTTCTTATGAAATTTGAAATCCCATGAAACTTATCTTGAATATATTTTATAAAGGTCTAAAACTTTATCACCAAACCCGCATAATTTTCTCCGAAATTTTGTAATAACATAGGTAGTCGTATCATCCAAATATAACTAAGTCGTGGGGCTATGTCTTCGACATATAAATATTGAAATTTAACAAATACTATAAGCTGCTCTATCAAACTTTAATGAACTCATGGATGATGAACACACTAATATGATATTCGATTAACTGATGTGATCGGTTTTTGATAAGAAATTAGGCTATTGTCGTTGAAGAACTAATACTCTGAAATTCATGTTTTTAAATAGCTACTGCTCGTTGAAACTAATTAAATTTTGTTGCTGTAGACTTGAATATTTTGTTGCTAAATGTTTTGCATTTTGCATGAAAAAACGTAAAAATGATAAATCTAGTTTCGTTGTTCAACTTCTGCAGGGGTAACTTCTACGTTCTTACAGCAAACTTATATTTTTCTACAGTTAAATTTTCATGTTTTTACAACAAGAGACCTTTCGTTTTTGTTTTAAGCCTTTTACATTAAATATATTATTCATGTATAAACCATTTATACACTTAGTAAACTCGTTACATGACACTTAACATCTTTGTTGTCATTAAAATCGGACTAGAAATCTTAGCACATATGAACCTCGTTTCGTTTTTTCTCCCAATATTCAGCATAGATTCAATCATCCTTCAACATCACTTTATAAGAATCAACAATGCTAACCTAAAATAACTCCAATCACAAGGTTTTGCATCAATCTTTTTTTTTTTTTTATCGTAAAACATTGATTCAATAATTCATAATCACATTCTAGATCCAAACTCTAGTTTGTGTAATTCTACCTTTAAGATAAAACAAACCCTAATTTATACAACTTTTGTTTGCATTATTAACAAGGGAAGAAGAAATCACGATACCTAGCCAAGCGTCTTTAAAATCAACCCAAGTGCTTTCACATGACATCATGGTTATAATTTCACTCCCTCTGTCGTTTCTTTCAAAGAACTCAAATTCTACTTAAGAAATTTTATGTAATTTCATACATAATGCAGAATCATACTTATCACTATTTGCATGTCTATTGTCCACAATAATTGCACTATCTTTGCCCCGAATTCCAAAACCTTTTAAATAGGGCTTGAGAGAGATTGCAGCAAATAAAACTAAGGAAAGAGGGAAAGAAGAATTACCTTGAATTTCAATTGATAACAAAAGGAAAAGTTTAAGGAAAGAGAGAGAGAGAGTTTTTCTAGTATTTTCTAAAAAAGAGAGATTCTTCAATCTATTAGTCCAATTCAATTTTTGGATCCACAACTATATAAAGTTGGACCTTCTATGGTCTTATATATTATTTTGATAGAACCAGTCAAACCCTTAATCTCACTGTTTAATTACATATATTAAATTTTTATTATTGATCATCATCAAATCTCCATTACTAATATATAAATTAATAACAAGATTAAAATTTAGATCAGTTCCACCAAAAACATAGGCAGGACCCTAGAATTTTTCATATAAATTAAGGGGAAGGAAACATTTTATTTAGAAAAAAAAGGGCCAAGAGGTGTAATTAACAAATTGCTTATGTTTTCAAGATTATTTTTTTAAAAACATTTCAATATTGGAGTAGAATTGTGAGTCTACGATTGTTACTTGATAAATGATTCAAATAGTGTTTTTCATTATTCATTCAATTTCTTTCTACTTAAGAGTACTTTATTTTAGATAGTTTATACATATCAAATGTGCTATAAGATAGAAAAAAAAAAGAATAATGAGAGATTAGAAAAAAAAAAAACTATTAACAAAAATAATATGCTTTTAGTTATTCTAAAATAGATATTACAACCCTTAATTCATTAAAAAAATTGATATTATAACTAAATAAATTGAATATTTTGTGCAAGACATAGTTTCAATTATTATTAGAGACAAGGCCATATGAACTCTTTTTTAATTACTGTATAAAATCTACTTGGAGTCGACTTAAGCATTGATGCAAGCATTTTTAAGGTAACATAAATGTTTATTTTGAAAATTCAAAGTTGTGGTAATTTTATGATATCATTTTAGCTTAAATGAAATATAATATAAGGTAAATTTTATTTTATAAATTTATGTTTTTATTTTTTATCATTTTTTATACTTATGTTTTTGACATTTTGAATGACAATGTTTTATCTTATTTAGTTAATCACCGGGTAACATAAGTTTCTATTAGTCCATAGCAATTAATTTAATAAAATAATATATTAGACATAGAATTAGGGGAAAAAAAAAGAGGGAGAGAGAAAAAATTTGCATTAAAATTCCAAGGCTTAAAAGCTATTGTTCACCATGCGATTTTTTAATTGTTTCATAATTTGTTATTATATCATCCAATTAAATATATTTAATAATAGTATTCGTGCTGGATAATTAATAGTTATATAAAGTGTCAACAACAAAAATAGTGAAATGTAAAATAACAAGGGTAAGTAGAACAATTACCAACAATATATATTTTCTTTGCAATTAAGAAATTAAAATAACGTGTAGATAAATAATTTGTGGCACGAGTAAGTGGGCCCCTCCACTCTACTTGGCCCACCGGCTGTTCTTGTGCTCTATCAGCGAGAGCCTAGAAATGAAAAAGTAATATTAAGGATATATAATTATTAAAAAGTTTTAATATATAAAAATATAAATAATAATTTTTAAAAAATATTTACTATAATTATATATATTTAAAATTAATAATAATTATATATTACCCAGCAAAATACATACAATTTATTTTCGTAGAAATCACACGTCGTCATCCTACACATTCTGCTCACAAACGCTCACTGCCCAACCTCGATAGCTTTCCCACTCTCCTTACCTTCCCTTCTCTCATGACTCGTGTCAGAGTGCACAGCCAGAAAGTAAGAAAACAAAACCCCAAAGAAAAAGAAAAAAAAAAGAAGAAGAGGAATAAAATAAATAAATAATTAATAAAAACCCTTTCTTATCCTTCACCAATAAGCATTCTCTCTCTCTCTCTTTCTCTCTCACTCTAACCATTTCTTACAAAGGCAGTCCCACTCCACGCCCTTCTCTTCTCGTTCCCTTCCGAACTCCACAAGGCACGATTTTTACCTATCAAATGCATTCTACGGCCGTCCCGCCGGACCCCCAAACCCTAATCGACCTAATAAACCGTCTCCTAGTCGCAACCTTGACCGTCCGATCTTTCTCCGGGCGATGGCAGCTCCTCCGCACAAAGCTCACAACCCTCCTTTCTTCTCTCTCCTCTCTCACTTCCTCCGCCAACTATTCCTCCAACCCTTTAGTCCAAACCCTGATCACCAACCTCCACACCACACTCCAAACCCTTACATCTCTCTCTTCCCAATGCGCGAATCCTGCTTCCCCTCTCTCCGGCAAGCTCCACATGCAGAGTGACCTCGACATGGCTTCGTCTTCTCTCTCCTCCCACCTCCATAGCCTCGACCTCCTCCTCAGCTCCGGCGTCCTTAACAAGTCCTCTTCCTACTCCTCCGCCATCGTGCTGTCGCAGCCTAATTCTACCTCCTCGAAGGACGAACTCCACTTCTTCATCCGTGACCTCTTCACGCGCCTCCAGATCGGCGGCGTCGAGTTCAAGAAAAAGGCTCTCGAGTCCCTACTCGAGCTCCTCCTCGATGACGACAAGTCTGCTACCTCCGTTGCGAGAGAAGGGAACATCCGGTATCTCATCCACCTCATGGACACCAGCCACTTCGGCAGTACCATCACCAGTAGCGGCTCCATTCGGGAACAGGCGGTTGCGGCGGTTTCGATCCTTGCCGCTGCAAATGACGAGACACGAATATGCGTGTTCGAAGAAGGCGGATTAGGTCCTCTGCTTAGGGTTTTGGAGTCAGGATCCAATGCCGTGAAAGAAAAGGCGGCGATCGCTGTGGAAGCTATCACGGCCAATCCGGAGAATGCATGGGCTGTTTCAGCATATGGCGGGGTCCCGATTCTTATTGAGGCATGCCGATCGGGGTCACCTGCTGTGCAAGCCCACGCAGTCGGAGCGATTAAAAACATTGCTGATGTTGAAGACATTAGGACAGCTTTGGCCGAGGAAGGAGCCGTTCCGTTATTGGTTCAGTTATTAAACCCCCATTATTCGATCGCTACAATCGAAAACACTGCAAAGTCTCTGTCACTACTTGCATCTAATGGCGAGTATTTCCGCGCATTGATAATTCAAGAGCGCGGTCTCGTGAAATTGATGAATCTGGTCCAATCCTCCTCGAGTTCAGACACAATAGAAAGTGCTCTGCGTGCGATCGCCGCTCTTTCTGCGTCCGATTCTGTATCCCGGATACTTTCGTCCTCCACTTCATTTGTTATACAGCTCGGGGAGTTCATTAAACATGGAAATTCTACACTCCAGCACGTGTCGGCCTCGCTTTTAGCGGATTTATCCAATTCGATGAGTGATGGGAATAAGCGGGCGATTGCAGGATGCATGGGGTCGTTAGTGAAGCTAATGGAATCGCCCAAACCCGTCGGACTGCAGGAGATCGCAGCGGAAGCGCTTCTCGGGTTGCTTTCAGTGCGGTCGAATAGAAAAGAGTTGGTTCGGGATGAGAAGAGTCTGGTGAGGATTGTGAATATGTTGGATCCGAGGAACGAGTTGGTTCCGCGGAAGTTCGCTGTGGCGGTGGTGGCAGCAATCGTCAGTTCCGGTAACGAAGGCTGCAGAAAGCGGCTGGTGGCGGCCGGAGCGTACGGGCATGTGCAGCGGTTAGTGGAGCTGGAGGTTACTGGAGCTAAGAAGGTTCTGCAGAGACTCGCCGGAAATAGACTGAAGAGTATATTCAGCCGGAATTGGAGGGAATAATTAGGGCTCCAAAATATTGTTATTTGCAACTAACACCCCCCCGCCAATTCAGGTAATGTGGATAAAATTGGAAATTCACTTTGTTTTCACGTGCTTGGTATTTTCTTTTTTCTATTTTTTCCATTTTTTAATATTTAATTCAAAGGATTGACGTCATATTATTTGACATAAATCAAATGAAACGATTAGATAATAAATGGAACTGTTAAAAGATTAGATATTGGAAGAAAACTTTGTATCAATTTGTGTGCGTAAATTGGTTTAACTGGCGGTGGCGGGGTTGATTAGATTCTTGGTTTGTGCAACTTTTCTTTGGCGCGACATTGTTTGGAATGACAGTATTGCCCTTTGGGCGGAGAGATGGATCGGAGCGTTTTGCAGTTAATGATATTTCTTGTTCACGCCGGTCCATACTTTATTATTGCTGAAAAGATGAATAATGGATATGGAATGGGGCCCTTATTTATTAGGACGCCTGAGTGATTAGTAAATTTCATTTTGCTTGTGAGTTGTGAAATCATTTCCAAGAATAAATGATGGGAATAAATCATAAATTTGCTAAGGCCTGGCCTACCCTGTTTCTAATAATTATTGTTTTCGAATTTTTTATTTTAAAAAAAAAAGAAAAACTACTTTGGGAGAGTCCTTTATATATAGGGTATGGTCCGTCATGAATTATGACACGAATTCAGTAGACATTTCATTAATGGGTGACTGTTGGAAGCACTGTTATTGGACCGATCGTGCTTAATGCAATCAGATGGGTGTTGGAATTTTGACATGAGCGATGCTTTGATGTAATTTTTGCCTAATTTTAGTGATTGTGGGAAAATTCTGACGGTCGTTTTGTGTGGGTAAACAACAGGAGAGGATGCGGTTTGGATCTTCTAACAGCTGAAGAAAGACTACAACATTCCTGGACAAGCAACAAACGACTAGACACATACTTTGTTCGTACAATCTATTCCTTACCTTTTTTATTTTTTTATTTTTTTTCCTTTTTGACCTTACTAGATTTGTTATACCACTACCTCAGTGTTATCTTATTAATTTCACCTCAGCTAAAAAAAAAAAAAAAAAAAGAAGAAAGCATGGATGCGGTTTTTAGGGAGTATCCTCGCCTTGCTTTTTCTTTCTTTCTTTTTTCTCATTGTTTATTTATTTACTGATGAAGCTTGTGAGAGAGAGAGAGAGAGAGAGAGAAGAGAGATATCATGGTGTTTGTAATGATTCCTCTTCTATATTTAAAAATATATACCTTTTTCCTCTTTTCTAAGAGTAATGTAAATCTTAGTGTGTATGTTCTATTTCATTTGTAATGGACATTGGACAGTGTTTCTAGTGCTTTTTTGACAGGCACTACCTTGTATTCTTATAATTTTGTCTCATATACCAACTCCTCTTCCCCTTGTCTGCTTTAGTTGGAGTCCTTTTTGTTTTTCTTTTTGGTGCAATACTTGTACGAAATCGTGGTTTATTTGAGGATGGGGTGTAGGTTATAGTACATTTAGGTATCTAAACGAGTTAAGACATTTTGAAGCATCCGACTGAATCTGAAGAACTCGATTGGGTGTGGGATTGTTTTGGGTTTTAACTTCCTTACCCTGTAGTATTTGGACAAATAATCGGTGTAAAGACTTGATACCTAATGAAATCCAATTCCATAAGAAAAGATACATGGTACTTTCATATAAATATATATATATATAAGCTGGTAGAGCAATCATACTGGGGGGAAATGATATTTTTGTATTTTTGTTTTTGATATATAACTATTTGAAATTTTTATCATCTCAATTAAATATTTTTATAATTTTGGTCGGATATTCAAGCACTTTATATTTGTGGCAGTCAATGAATGGGCACATGTAGAGGAATCGTATAGGATTTGGATCGGTACTTGAGTCATTTCTTATCATGTTGAGTTCGAATTTCAAGCGGCAGATCTAACCTTACAAGATTGCATCCTTTTAAGTGTATGCAATAATGTTATCTGTGCAGGTTGGAGATGCTTTTGTACTAAAACTTAATAATTTTTTTACCTGTATATGTATGCCTGTCCAAGTTATGGAATTCAATAATAATGATGATTGATGGGAGGGTGTTCCAATGGTGAAGTGAGCTGGCTGCTGGCGCTTAGTTGGGTCCCTTGTTTTCATGTCTCCTTGTTCATGTGAATCTTACTCTCTGATGATTCCTTTCCCCAGTTGCTCGTTTGTGATTCTCATTTTTATTGTTTAAGAAATCCCAATTTGTAAGAGTCCCTGATGCAGTCGGAGATAGCTGGCTTGAGTACAATTTTGCCGTTTGGAATAATAATAATTAGAATTATTTAATAATTCCATCGACAGGATGATTCAGAAGCCCTTCCATTAAAATGAAAAATCGCGTTCAACGTCAACCCATCTGGTCTTTTTCCAAAAGAGAGATTGACCATCCCTTATCTGACTAGGATTAGACCCTCCGGTATAACAATATCATTTATCTATTTAAGTATAGGGATTTTCTTTTAATGAAGAGTAAGTCTTGCCGCCGATGCAGGATGGAAAAGGAAGCTGACAAAAGATGGAATCAATCAGCTGAAGTTTTGGGTACGTCCAAAGCCACTTGATTTGAAAGATTATATCGACATCCCATGAGAAAGAAAGCTGTCCAAAAGAGAATTGGGTCATTCGTTCTGACATCACTCTCATGGCGGATTTTGTACATTACTTTGGTTTCATTTGATGAACCATGAAATAACAGCTTAAAGATCCAATATATATAATATTGGACTTTACCAGGTAATAAAAGAAAATATATATATATATATAGGGATGAAGAAAGAATAATTACTAAAACAAGATTCCAATGCAACTTTTCTTTGTGAATGAATAGACAGTGTCAAGTCTAGGGATCTAAATCCGAATATAAATATCTATGTGTATTTACCTCAATTAATTTAGAGTTGGGCCATCAAAATTATGATGATGCTGTCCAATATTTTATTGGAAAGAGAAACCACAGAGAGATATCTTTTTGACTTTATCTTTTTAGTATCTTTTTTTTTTTCTGGTTAAATACTCAATTAAGCAACACCAAAACGATGAATCAAAATGGTCAGATAAAATTAAAACAAAAGCATATTCCCAATCGAAATCCAATTCATTTCAACCACAACTCTCTATCGAAAATTTAAAAAAATAATCACTCAAGAAATTATAGAAATACGATGCTAGAATCAAAATTTTGGTATTAATTAACAAAGGAAAAAAGAGGTTCACTTTTCTAATATTGCCTTTATTGGCAGCTGTACAATACCAAGAGTGCTGCTGTAAAGTGAAACTCCATGAACCATGGCGTAAAAGCTTTCCAAGTTTGAGCTTCTTTCTCACGGTTCATCAACGGTCAAAGAATCCAATCCACATTAACATGCCTTTTCACGGTTTTCCCCAGGGCTTGCTCTTTATTTTAATCCTGGCCCTGGCCAATACCTAAAAAAAAATAAAATAAAATAAAGGATTGAGTGTGACGGTTCTTGCACGCTACTCTCTCTCTCACAAGTCTGACTACTGCATTTGGTTTTGGTCTGTTGGTTAGTCTTTTTCTTATTGTTCCTTCTGCAAAGACTTGTATCGCTGTCTTGTCTTGGCCTGGCCATTTTCACTGCCAGACCAGGTATATCGCGTCACTTTGTTTACTAGAAACGATCGGATCGTGGCTATTTTCAAGTTTTCTAGCTGTTTTTTTTTTATTTATTTATTTGACAATAACAGCATCATTTCTTTTACAAGGTCCGGCTTATCCATAGTTTATTTGTCTCAAAACTGTATTTGATCTATATCCGGTTAATATCTAATTCTTAAAAAATTATACAGTCTATATTTAATCTCTCCAATTTCACATATGGTGCTTGGATAAGTCGCTTCTCTCTCATCCTATTAATATTATGGTAAGGACAATGATTGGGAGATAGAGATGAAGATTCTCAAGGCTTTATTAAAAAATTATTTTATTCATTTAAAAAAAATTATTAACATAAAGATAAATAACTGATTTATTATGTTTATAATTTTATAATAGGAGTTGTCGCACTATTTTCACTTTTTGGTATTAGGTCCGACTCAAAAGTTGTTATGGGCTTTTTGGAGAGAATGAACTTACAAAACAAACACGCTTAAGCTAATAGAGAGTATCGGAGATTACTTCAACATCATCACTCCAATACTTAAGTTAGTGGTGGTTAAAAAAAAGGGTAAAGAAGTCACTATGACAACTAAAAATGACAGTAGTATTGTGTGTATGAGAGAGAGAGCCTATACCAATGTGGTGGAGTTTTGGGTTTATATAAGTAAGAGTAAGATGTTTAGTTGACTTGACCTTACCTATGCTTCTTCTACTTAGACATTTAATGTCGGGGATGCATTTAATGCTTGGTGTATTCCTCCAATGTTGAGATCAAATCATTAGCACTTAGCGATGCATTGGATGTAATGCTTGCCCATCACTCTTAGTTCCTACTTAGGTTTGTCCCTTCTTGGTGGATGAAGGATAGGTTAGGCTTAAGCTTGAGGGCCCTAAGAGATAATTTGACGCTGGGCTTGAAGGCCCATTGGAAAAAGGCTATCAACAAGGGTTTATATGTGCTTATATTTGTATTTTTTGTATCTTATTTTAGCAAAATACACAATTGAATAGTGATTCTAAAATAGTATAAAAATCAATAGGAAGAAAAATGAACCAAAACTTCTCCCCTTGCACCTCATCTAATACCCTCTCCCTGTCTATTCCACCTAAGCGGTGGCCATGGGCCCATAACATTTGGGATTTTTTTTATCTTATTAAATTAATTATTATGAGCAATACGAAAATTAACACATGTCAACTTTTGATGGATTTTCTTTCATAAAGTTAAACAAAATTACTTAAATAGAAAAAAATTAAACACATTGAGGAGTTGGATGGAAAGGAAAAAAAAGTGTTAAGCACTTAAATAAAAAATTAAATAAAGGCTAAAGACTAAATATGTTTAAGCAATCAAGAAGTGAGGTGAATTGATTACTTTTGATTTTTTTTTTTAAATTTCCCTTAATAATTACTTAGAAAGTTCATGATAGAAGTATTATCATACATAAATAGTTAAAGAATAATAAAAGATAAAAAGGATAAGAAAATCATGCAACTGTTTATCTTGGTTTTTCTTTACAAGTTAATTTACTCTTCTAACTCCTTTGAGAAGGATGCGGTCATTCACACTAGTTATCCACTATATTAAGTTCAAAAACTAAGAGTATTGGAGCCAATCACCCTTAGGTATAGTTACTTCACCACTCTACCTTACTACTATTACCCCTAGTAAAAGTTATACGTAGAACAGGTGAAAAATCTCAAAGCTATCACAAGAAATCTAAATGAAAGCAAATGAGCATAAGTAAAATCTTTAAAATTTTTGTTCTAAAATATAACTTCTATGTTTATCTACTAAGCTTCTATTTCAATAGTACAGTAAAAAATAAGTATTTGCTCAAAGTTTGTGTTGTCATAATTTTAAGGAGAGTTCTTGATTCGTCTTTTTTGATAGTTGTATATTACTCTAATGAAGTAAGTCCTTTTCTTCCAAATTATAACTTAAAACTCTCCATGAAATCTCATATAATTGAAATTGAAATTCCAATTCCAATTTGAATGATATCCTTATAGCTTGCAAAAAATCCTCTAGTAGATAATTGAACCTTATTCTTTATCTTCTTCCAATATTTAAATAAATCAACTTAATTTACCTTGTAAACCTTAAGAATTCAATGGCTAAACAAGCTAAACTTAAAACATAACATAATATGAATTGTACCTAACTTCAACTGGTAAAATTAAATAATAATAATAATAATAATAATAATAAACCTTTACCTAAACCCAAGAGTTTCTTCGAGATAGCTCTTCAAACTTGCTTCTTAGTTCCAAGAAATCAAAACCTTAAATAGATTTGATGTAAACTTCAACAAACTTCTAGTAATGTTTCCCTTAAAATCTAGAATAGATAAAACTAGATTAAATTTCAACTATTGAAAAGTAATCTTGATAAAATATGATAAATCTCGAAGTTTCAACTTGAGAAATCTTTATAAATTTAACCAATTATCTTCACTTATCCATACATCCTCAAATTAACTAGCATATCAGGTTTAGCTATTTTTTATGATTTGGAGCTTATATTGACTAAATTGCACAAATATGTTTTTGACTCAACTTGTAATTTTCAACTAAGCTTTAGAAGAATCAACTGAAATTGGTCTCAAAATGATCTTACCTTATAAGTTTGACTTTTGAAAGAATTTTCTCCAAAATCAACTAAAAAATGCGAATATCTTACTTCATTTAAATCTAACTTATATAGTGGAATTTAATGTATTAGCCAAATATATTCAACTAGAGGAGTTAGTCTTTAAAAAATTATTCAACTAGCTTGTTTGTAAGATTTATGAAATCTGATGCTTAAGACTTGCCATTAGAAATAACTTTTATATTTATCAATAAAGCTTCTATGTTTTGCCTTCCTATCTTTTATTTCCAATAAACCTTTTTTATTCAAATTATAACCTCCCATGTTGTCAACAACTCTCTTTTTCTTTCTATTAGACAACCTTCTATGCTTTCTCATATAACTTATATATTCCTTGTTACTTTTAACAAACCATTCTAATTACCTTCTATGTTCATTGTTTCTCTTCAAAACTTGCTCTAATTTTCTTCTATGTCAAATTCAATACCTTCTATATTATTGTGCACACTTAGTGACATGTTAGTAAACTTAATCAATGTTTGTTATCGTTAAAACATATTTTAAAGAATTTAATAGTTATTTTCCTAAAGGCATATGTATGCATTTAGGAATAGATGTATACATGCTTGATAGTATAATATATTGGAAGTTTTGAGTAATGCTATATGCGTATTAGTTAATTAGTCAAATATATGTATAAAACTTGATATAAAGTTCGTATAGTACTACCTAAATTATCATATGTAATAAAATAATGATATTTGAATTAATAACATAATCTTATAATCTTAGGCTTAAATACTTACTAAAGAAGTCCTTCAATTACAAAAATAATATTATTATATTAGTTAGACTATTAAAATAATTCTAAACATCCTAAAATATCATAAAAAAATTCTTAAAAATCATTTAAAAATTCCTAAAATTATTCTAAAATATATATTTTAATTCATAAGTCTCACATAACTTAAGAAAACCAAAAAAGCTACAAAAAGGGATAATGAAACTTATTATAACATATGTTATTAGGATCTAATACTTATTGTGCTTAATTAACTTTTTTGACAATACCTCAAATGATACTTGTAATGCCCTAGCTAAAAGTAACTAAGAATCAAACCAATAAACACTACTAGGCCTAGATCTTCCACTTTTTTTTTTTTTATTATTTCCTAACTAAGCATCTATCGATAGGGGATTAACTTCGACACTATTTATAATGCCCTAAACCAAAAGTAGCTGATAACTAAATCAATAAATATTAATGGATCTTTTTTAACCACCTGACCCAAAAGTTTATAGATAGTGCTAATATACTATTTACTACTTGATTTTACATACCACCACTTAACATCTTCTATAATCCATGTGAGATTTTTATTCACATAGGGTATTTGACATAGTGTAAAGCATGGACACCACAACTTGATAGAGAAAAAAACTTGTAGTATTGAACAATAATCAATAATTATTTTAATAATCATAATAATCTTGTCTATTACATTGTTCATAGGGTATTTATGAACTCAACCCCCTTAGAAATGAGAAAGGAAACGAAATAAAGAGAACAAGATATCAAATCTTGCATTACACTAATCTAATGTAGACTTTTCTAAACTAATAAGGAAACAAAATAAAATAGAAAAGTAAATAAGAAAATAGCTATCCTAAACCTACTTCTAATGAGGAAACATAATAAAATTGGAACGGAAATAGAATATTGAATTTCTTAAATTGGCTAAAATTCTTTGACACTTTAGAATATTTTGAAAACAAGCTAATTTAATCATCTACTTGCTTTGGAAATAGCTTTTAAAATCAATATGAGAACCTTGAAATAACTTTTGAAATCAAGCCTTTGAACCGAACATTTAAATTTTGAATAACCCCACTTCTAACCAACTTCAAAATATCTGCTCCCAAATAAACTTTAGATTTTCTCGGCTCCATTCCAATGTTATGTTCGATTGGTTCTTGATAGGTTCCAATACTGACTAGCTTGGATTAGATGTCTATTGAATTTTTCATTTTGACTGGCCTCTAAATTTGCTAGACCATTTTCTAATTTTGATAGCTTGACTTTTAATTCTGATTTTTTTTCTCTGGTTCGGAGTCTTTTGTTTTTGATAATTTTGATGATGTATGTGTTCTATAATTCATAGACTTACCTTATCTATGTTAGTATCACAATCTTCTTCCCCCTTAAACATATGAGGTGTTATAATATCAACTCGTTGATTAAAGACTAATATGAGTGAGCCATAGACTAAGTATGTGTGTAAGTGTGCACACATACTCACCTACATAGACACGTGTGTGTGTGTATGTGTGCACGATGAGCACATGGATATATTCTATCGAGAAGACGAACATTTATACTTGAACATAGTTATAAGTAGTTGTGTAATATGCACATGCAATGCATGTGTATGATTCTAGTTGTTGAATGAGTAACCTAAGGGCATAATGTATTGAATGTTGTGATGCATTGCTTTCACATTAGTCCTTAATGTAAGTGAATTACATTGTTACTAATAATTGAACTTAATCATGTTTTGGCTAACGAATAAAAAGAGACATATGTTATACACTTTAAAATGTATAAATTGATGCATTAAGAACTCAATGCTTATGAAGAGGCTAAAAGTTTTTCCTTGACCTTAGTTTAGACTAAGTAACTGGAAGGGGATTGTAATGAGATTAGGGATGAGTTTGAATAGCACCATGTGTAGATGGAACCTTCATGGAGATAAGAGATTTTTTGCGGCCTCCATTGCACGACCTAGGTTCGGTTGTTGCATCATAAGAACATAATTCCTCAAATTTAGGCTAAAGTGGGGTTATTTTCTACTAGCTTCATAGAATAGATGATAATGTGCGGATGACATGTGTCGATGACATTTGTTGTTCATACAAATCACGTAATTGTTTGATAGCCAAGATGTTATTGTGTGTAGTATAATATGAATCTCTTACCACTTACTAAGTTTTCATTGCTTTTGTTCTCTCTCTTGTAGTTTCATTTTGTAGGTGTATAGAGTTGTGATTTAGAGGATAGGTGTCATGCCTTGGAAACCTGCTAAACACTCCCATCGCATTTGCAAACAAATTATGATAGCTATTGTAGTAAAAACTTTCATAATTAGTTAGTAAATGTAAGGTTTACGCGTAAAAGATCACAATTAGTTGAGAAATAATAAATTTAATATCATACTAATAAAAAATGAGTCTACTTATTCTTACATGGCTTCACTAGATCTTGTTTATTTACAACATTATTCCTTGTCATCTTTATAATTATCTTGAATTACTTGCAAAAAAAATCTATAGGGGTATGAGCAAAATCATAGCTCAATAAGTGGTAAGGAATAAGTATTATGCATATCGATTAAAATAAGCAAGTCCTTTAGTGTGAATGCAACAACTAAGAGTACCATTTGCACGACACTAACCGGTACATTATGAGAGCAGAGAAATTAACCCCACTTTAGCCTAGGTTTTGAGGAGTTGACTAATATGTAGACACCACCTCACTAAACTCAAGCTTGTGCAATGGACCTACGTGAGGGTTCTCTTAAAACCCATTAGGACTATTCAATGTGATAGCTTTTAACTTGTACAACGACTTCTTCTTTTGTCACTTAGTTTTGTAGAGGTTTAAAAAGGACATCTACCACGTATTCCTCACCTAATAAGTGGTATTTAGTGAGGGGTAGCAATAATGCAGGGGGATGTAGTGCATGATTGATTATTAAGCCATATATAACAATGCTCTAATTTTGAGGGTGATCAAACAAAATTACATTTAAGCTATAATACAATTAATATTCATAAATAACATTTAGAAACACCAAAATTGGCAAGCTCAGCTACTATAATCATTGGAATCACACTCACCACATGTGCACATAAAATCTATATTACAAGGATAAGTGAATATAATGACTTGCAATCCTTTATTAACAAAATAAAGACTGCCATGAGGTAGGCCACTTACCTGTGTAATGTTTATGCTTGACACCCCTCTCTTTTATTGGGGATTAGTAAGTTCTTAGAAATAGTTAAATAAAGTGTTGAGATAAATTGGAAGGGTATTTATATATACATACATTAAGTTTCAATTTAGTAAGTTTCTGTTGTATGTTTTCTGAATAATGAATCACTTTTCTTTAGAAAAAGAAGATAAAAGCTATGGCTTGAATTGTTAAAATACTATATAGTTTTGAAGTTTGAAAAAACTAGGCATTGCAAGTATGAGATCCAAAGTAAGGTTAAAACACATATAGTCATAAAATGTTTGTTGATGTGGAAAAGTTTAAAGGGGTACATACATTTTCAGAAATTGGTAGGAGATTACTATTGAGGCAATAATTAGGCAATTTCCAGAAATGACCTTTTTGATGTAATATGTCATTATAACATGGTGCAAATAACTCATATTTGAAGGAAAATTAAAACTAGAATTTTTCAAAAATTATTAAAATATAGTTATTATAGTTATTTTATTGCAAAAACAGGTCTAAAATACATGATAATTAGAAAATATTTTATCAAGTGATAACAAAAGTTCCAAAAAAATTTAAATAATGTAAAATATCTTATATAAAAGTATGGAATTCAGAATTAAGCCATCACCTAGTCATTTTTAATTTTACCCTAATTAGTGAATTATCGGATATAGTACTAAAACTAACAAAAATTATAAAAAATATTAAGCATGGAAAATTAAATCTAGAAAAATTACCATAAATAAGTAGAAGGATAGGGGACTTACAAATGCAAGGATGCAAAGAAACAACACTGGAATAATAATATAGAAAAATAAGACCGAAACTTACCTAACCACCACGACGAAACACCACCAAAACAACCCCTTGCACCACTGCTATGTCATTAGCCAATCTCAAGGGGAAGGAGAAAGTCCCACTTTCTCACCCTTGTTATCAATGGAGGCCAACAACATTGATTTGAAGCAAGGTAAATAGGGTTAGTAGTATTTATAGTGTTCTACCACCCTTGTAAATTAATTTTTTATTGTTTTAGTTGGTTAAAAATCCTAGTAAAATTAATACGTATTCTATGCATTTTGAAAAGTGTATGGTTAAATTTTCATGTTTTTTAGTGAATTATTTGGCTAATTTTTGCAATTTTCTACAATTTTTCTAATTAATTATGAATTTCTGAATATTTATTCTCTACTTTTGTAGCTTTTTTAATTTTTTTTCCTATTAATTCCCATGCATTTTGACACCTAAAAAGGGTGTTGGTTAATTTTTTACTATTTTATGGTGTTTTCATAGGGTATTTTTTCATATTTATGCATTATAATATATTTTTTTTCAAAATTAATGTGTGGCAATTAAGAGGGAACAATGTCATGTTTATGTCTTATATATATGAGGCATGGGTCCTTATCAATGTATTAACATTACCTTTTTACTATTTACTTATTTAAATTTACAATTTACTAATTACCATTTTATTTTTTACTATAATTTTTGTTTTTTTTTTTACTTTTACTATAACTTTCTACTTTTATGGCTTTTTGATCTTTTTGATGATTTTTCTTTGTTAGTGTAGATTTTCTAATTTTCCATCTTGCTATATTTTTAGGGTTTATTTCTAATTAGGCTCTCTAATTATATTTAACTTATTGAGTTGGGTCTGATTGCTCTAATGGTGTGATTAATCCTTTCCCTTAGCTCGACTATTGGTAAATTATCAAACTAAAATCTGCAATTAGGGCATACCATTATTGTGTATGGTTATTTCAGTTGTTTTTGAGCTAGGTTCTAAGCTATAGTTTCTTTATTATGTGGTTAAACAGGTTGAAGGTCCTTCCAATAAGACTTTATCTAGTATGCTCATAGTTAATTTTGTGGTTTCATATTGACTATGAGTTTTGTTTAAGATTAAGCAAGTATGGGATTGTATGGTATTATACATGAGTATGTACCATTGGTGCCCATGTAGATATTAGAATAAAATTTAAGCACAATTAAGAAATTGGATCTCAATTAGTGAATTTGAATCTAGATATTTGGAATAATCTTATGGTGTTGTGGGCATTTATATGAATAGGAAATTAAATGTATATAAATGAATTGAGAATTAGATATAATACACCAATTCTACATTGAACTAAGGTGATTAAATTACAAATTGATATGATGTGCAATTTATGAAATGGCTATGAGTATTAATTAGAAGTTGATATTGCATATGGGTTATAATATTTATGTTCAACACAATTAAGATATTTGATAAAACAAGAAATATAAAGAGGGATAAACTTAATATTCAATTAACAACTCAAAATCTTTTATATATGAGTAGCTCTCATCATCTCTTAATACAACTTATAAGAACTAAATAGATTACCTTAGTTAGAACTAACAAGTGCAAAATAGTCATTGAATGAAATATGGAATACTTAAAGAAGGTTAGTGTAAATTCAAAATTAGGTTAACTTAGTAGCAAACTTTGACAATGTAATCTCGATGTGGATGAATTTGATCCACTTTATAATTGTCTTGATATTTTTTTACTTGCTACCACTTGTTTTTCCATCTCATGGATGGTGTCTCATGCCATGATGTACACCATATCCTTCGGGTTTGTGAAGATTTTTCTTGAATTTATTTTCTTCTCAACTTTGAAGCTTGGTTCTTGCTTCTTCTAACAATAAGATTTCCTATGACGAATAAACTTATTTCCTTTCCCCCTTTTCTACTTTCCTAAGGCAATCTAATCTCACTTCACTCTTTTAGACTCATAAGCAACAAACTAGTACTCTAGCCATCTTTTTGAAAGGCATAAGTATTATGGAAATCAACATAGATTGCTTGCGTGTCATATAGCCATTACCTCCCAATAGCAAATGTGTAGCATTCATGAGAACTACGTCCTAAACGATTTTGTTAGTGTAATTTCCAATAGACAAAGGATCATGCACTTGTTTACGAACATGCACAACCACTTTACTAGTGTAGACTATAACTTAGTATAGTTAACCCCATCAATAATTAACTCATAAGTCTTCCCCTGCAGTAGACTTTTGTATGAAATAGATTATTTCTCTACTTAGGGTCTAACACAATTTGTGCACTAATAGCCCAATTACATCACTAAAAGGAATTGGAGAGGGGTTAAATTGCAATTTAATAGAAATTGACTAGATATGTAATATGTAATAGTTATTACATGTCTATTATTTTGTTTAATTAACACAAAAATGAATAACAAATAAAATAAGAATAAAAAACAAATTATTTATTATACCCCTAAAATCCTTATAAAAAATAACTTATTTATTATACACCTAAAATCCTTACCATTCTCCATTTTTTATAGCCAATACACGCTCAAAACACAAATTATGATGATAAGAAATTTATGGCACAAATGATAAATAAGTTGTTTGAATAGCAATTCATGAGTTTGGGATATGAATTATATTTAATATTTTGAGTAATAATAATTCATTGGAAACGAGTATTCGGTATTTAAAATTTAACTAAACACTATAATAATAACATTATATGTAATAAAAGGGGAATGAAATAGTTATTCCCCCTAAGTGAGCATGCTATAAGTGTTATCACAATTACGGGCTCCAATAATGGTCAACTTACAACTAAATCAAACCTATCTGATCTCTACTATCTCTATTGCTATTTATTGCCATTGTAATAATAACATTATATAGAATAAAAGGGGAATGAAATAATTATTCCCCCCCAAGTGAGCATGCTACAAGTGTTATCACAATTATTGGCTCCAATAGTGGTCCATTTACAGCTGAATCACACCTATCTCTATTGCTATATGTTGCCACTCATCTTTTTTTGCTCACTACCTCCATCTTAGGCTCAATTCCTTTAACACTTATTTGCTATTTGTTAAAATCTTAATCAAGCTTAAAGAATTACATTCCTATGATTACTACTTTTTGTTTTTTAGCCTAAGTGTTTGATCCAATTCAAATTACATTGTTAAAACTTGAATGAATCAACCTTCATTAAAAAAAAAAATGGTTAAACTAAGTATGTAGGGAAAAGTTCATTTGACATAAATGAATTTTGGTTGATCAAAATTCTTTCTGCATATTAGGCTAACTTAACCTACATTTTGGTAGGCTTAGAAGAAATTCAAATTAATAAGTTGATTTATTATTTTTCTTTAGTCTTCTCCAATTTTGACCCTTTCAACTTTCAACCCTTTGTTTCCCTTAATCCATCTCAATTATAGTATCAAACAACTCAACCCCTTAAATCCATAATTTGGTTAAAAGTAATTTCAACAAAACCACCAATTTAGATGTCTAATTAGAATTTCACAATCACTAATGTTATTAACTATATTCATAGTAACTAATTATTAACATTGATACAACTAGTTCTAACCATGATGATCAAAACCTAAATTTTGTGTTGAATCTTTAATTGTAATCAATCCCTGAATGGTTATGAGTAAAAGAAAGGATTTACCAGAAGAGGATTAACATTATCAACTTATGCAAATGAATTCCTAACAGATTGGAGTAATTTTGTGAAACCACAGTTCGTACTCAACTTGAATTTTCCTTCCATAATATAATATTTAGTTAAGATTTTCATCCAAAAGTCTCTAAAGCCTTAAATAACCAAAACCTTGATTAAACTTATCAATTTCGTAATTTGATAAGTGGAATTTGATTTGAGGGTAGAATATTACCTTACAAATATTTATGTGCCAATTCCTTAGGCAAAAGAGAGAAAGATTGGTGCTAGGATCTATGGCTAGGGTTAAGGCTAGGGCTTTCAATAGTGGGAGAAGGAAAGAGGGAGGGAGAGAGGGAGAGAGAGAGAGAGAGAATGCTTTAGGTTTCTATGAGGAGGAAGAGCTTGGGTTAACATTTATTCAATGGAAAAATTGGAGGCGAAAAATTACTGTTTCACCTTAGCTTTAAGTAATTTTTAGGGTGCTTCATTACATATCACAAACAATAACTCCAACTGCTTAATGAATATTATTCGTTCTTATATGTTTTATGATGTTTATTATTATACATTCTTTTAAAGTTTCAATTATAGAATTAAATTAATTCAAAATAATAATAATAATAATAATAATAATAATAATAATAATAATAATGATGATGATGATGATGATGATGATGATGATGATGATGATGATGATGCTTCAGTGGAACAATGGTAATACTAACATACTGTAGGACAATAGTTGATGAAATATCCACTAGAGACACTCTATGGCTATCATAAGATTTGAGACTAGAATTAAAAGGCATGTTTGTATACATTGTCCTAATATCCTATCTTACAAAATTAGCAACACACATTTCATTTCGAACCTGTTCACTTCACTGAATGAAATAAGGAGAGATTGAATTACAATTTAATAGAAATTGAATAGATATGTAATAACTTTTACAAGTTAATTACTTTTTTAGTTGGTATAAAAATGAACAATGAATAAAGCAGGAATAAAAATATATTATTTGTTATAACCCTAAATTCATTGCCTTTCTCCTCTTTTCATAGATTCAACATCACTTATGATGATAAAGTATTCAATTAGAATTGAATAGATATGTAATATCTATTTATAAGTTGGGGCTATGAATTACTGTTCAATATTTTAGATAATAGTAATTCATTAAAAATGACTATTTGGTGAACTAAATACGTAATCACAATTTTATATAAAATAAGGGTAAGTGGAATATGTAAAATATAAAATTTAATAAAATAATGTTTAAAAGGAGGAGCATTTAGGTAATTAAGAATTTTAAAATGAGGATATTTTGATCTTTTTGGCAACATGCTATATAAGCTAAATATAAACCCTACTTGACACTTTTCTTTTTGTTGTCAATGTGGACCCCTATGTTGCAGAAAACCTTAACTCATCTTAAGCCACACTTCAACTGTAGAAGGATTCTCAAATCAAAGTGTGATCATGAAGGTAAGTACATTTATCAAATTAATGATTCCATATGTTGTCTATTCTAATGGGAACTCAATTAAGACATAACATTGTGAAAATTTAGGATTTCTAGACATTTTAAATTAGATGTCAAAATTGCCGAATCAAACATGTTTTAAGTTGTGGATTCAAATTAAGACAAGTAAGCATTCCAATTACGCTTAAATTCATGAAGTTAAGTAAATCTTATGTGGGAACAGGAGTGTTTAGTTGATTAATAAGAGATAGGATGGAGAAAGGGTTGAATGGGGATGAGACTGGAGAGTTCGTGAGGTTCTGAAGAGTACAAGGCCAAGGTGCATGGTTGTGTACTTACCTATAAAGAACGTGAAGAGTAAATCGGTGAGATAGGTTGTACACGACTAAGTATATGATCGTATACTTGGGCATGCTAAGTAGGCTTTGTGTACAATAAGGTATATGGCTGTGTACACAGTCGTATTCCTATTCGCTTTCTTCTACACAGCCATATACACGACCATGTTGTTTAAGAACATTCCTTAGGTCTTTTTATTTCAATTTTATTACAATTCTAAGTCAGTATTACTTACAATAAAGCTTGGGAAAGGTGAAATAGGCGATTAATTCTTAGTTGAACAATCTACTAAAACTTAGGTCATGTTAAAGAGTAAAATTAAGAATTAATTACTATTTCTTGATAGGCTTTGAGGAACTTAATAATTACAAACAAGTAGAACCTAAAACTACTCTTCTAGGTATGTGTTTACCATACTTGTTGATTGTGTTTTCTAGTTATAGTAAATGAATGAATCAAATGTAAACTTAGTAAATGCCTTGCTTGTTGCTTATGTGTGGCTTGACCTAGGGGTCAACAGTAGTAGATCTCTAAGGGGTACCCCAATGATTGGTATACAACATTGTCTTTAGTGGAGTTTTTATACCAAAATGATCTAGGGTAGATTTTAGGGGTATTAGGGTTGGAAGTGGTAGCTCTCGATACTAGTAGAAAGTTAAGACCGGAGGTGGCAATTCCCAATCTAGGTTTAAAACACTTAAATTAAATAAGAAAGAGAGTGACAGAGTCATGAGCACCCTTATGTTTCTTGTTGATTTATGTAAAGATAAGTAAGTGATTGATTGTTAAGTATTTATTGCATTATGTATGTGTGTAATTTGTATTGTTATGATATGCACATGTGTTGATGTATTCACATACTGAGCTTAAGCTCATCCTATTTCTTTTTTAGTCCTAGGTAAGTATGACGAGTATGTTGAATATGATGAGTATGTGAATGTAGTTTGCTATTACTAGGACAAGAATGAGAGATTTTACCATTATTATTATGGAGATAAGTAATTTTGAAGTATATTAAAGATTTTTTTACAGAATTTGGGGATGTTTAAGTGGAGAGTTTAGAGATTGTTTATAAGCTAATAAACATGTCTTTTAATTATATGTTGATGGAAATTTACAATGGTATGTGGATTAAAGGTTAATGTGCATTTTCTTAATTAGCAGTGATTTGAATGATTTGCCTGTGAATTCTTCATTAAATTATTAAAGTTACGGTTATTTTAATGTATAATGGAGTTTAATGCGATGAAGAATAGAAGTAGTAAGAGCCTTTGCGTGTCTCTATACAATAAAGACACATGGTGAGCTATAGTGTTCCAAGTTCTAGGACGTTACGGTTTAAGTAGTATAAGAGCTTAGGTTTTAATCAATGGAGTATAAGTTGTAATCCACAGAGCATAGGTTTGAAGATCCCCAAGTACTAAGCTAATGATAAATAGGTATAGGCTTCAAATAGTGAAAAGTAGGTTGTGATCTTTAGATAAATTAGACATTGAATATGTAGGATGATGAGATATGAAGAGAGTAAGTAAAATTATGGGTTAATTGCTTTGTTCTGTAATTTATTTTACTTTAATTATCAACTTTTTTGTAGTTTCTTTTAAATATTTGTTTTACTTACGTGTGTGTGTAGATATTTATATACATAGATGTATACCATCACTAACTTTTTAAACTGATTCTAACTCTTAGGTCTATTCGGTTGTCTCCTCTTAAGCATAATGCCTCCTAGAAGGATTATAGGACCTAGCTTATCTAGCAATAAATAAAATAGAGATGCTTTAAATAAAAGGTATCCCCCAGGATTGCCTCAATAGGGAGCTCTAGCTTAGGTTACCGGCATAATTGCTCAATTGCTAGAAATCGTGAATGCCCTGGTGGGCATGATAGCACAACAACAGCAATAGGCCATGAGACTTGTTAGGCCCATAGAGAACCAATTTTGGCTGGATAAGTTTGTCCAGCTAGGAAAGGAATTTAATGCAAGAGTTGACGATCTAGTAGAAGCTAAACATTAGATAACAGAAATTGAAGACTTTTACTATGTTTAGGGTACTAAAGGATAGAAAAGTCAATTATACAACCTTCATGCTAAAAGAGTTGGCTGTAGACTGGTGAAGCAGTGTTTCTAAGCTAACAAGAGCACCCATCTATTGGTAAAGGTTCAGAGAACTATTTTATGAAAAATACTTCCCTAATAGCATTAGAGACAAAATTGAGATAACATATTATAACCGTTAATAGGGTATTTAGACGATGGAAGAGTATGAAGTAGAGTTGGACCGACTGATAAATTTTTTTACCTAAAGTAGTCCATGTAGATGATGCCTCTAGGGCTAAAAGATTTGTAAGAGGCTTAAAGCTTAACCTCTAGCATGAGGTAGGGTCTTTCTAATCACCTACCTATATAAAGGTTGTTAATAAAGCTAAATTCATGGAGTAGTGCTAAAAGAGAATAGAGGAGTAGCTATCCCACAAGTCAGGAATTGCTTTGGGGAAAAGACCTACCTCGAGTACTACATATGCAGAGAAAGGAAAGAGATCGGCAATATATTAAGCCAGACTTGTGGCTTTCATGCCTAGACCTATTCAAGTTAGGCCAATGTCCCTAGCATTACCTTCACCACCACAAGTGGGGTCAGGGAGAAGATGTCTTAGGTAGTTGGGACCACATGATTTGCATCATTGTAATTGGCTAGAAGGGGCATGCTTCTCTTGTGGTAAGATAGGGAATTCTAGTAGAAAATTTACCGGGAAAGCTATTCCTTAAACTTTTTGCTACAATTGCAAGTAAAGAGGTCACAAGGCTTTTGAGTGCAGAATCATAGGGGGTTAAGCAGCTATAATACCTCAACTAGTACATATATCATAAGCAATACGATCCCATGGGAAAGCATAGGCAAGTAGACCCCATAGTACTGATCCTAGGCAAAGAGCTCTAACTTGTGTATTTTCCCTTTAACAACAGCAAAACTGATACGAACCACGCCAACTCGTGATGAAACCAATACTAATACATTCGGAAATTTGTTACCTACGATGCCAAACACCTAAAGTGGAAACCGCGACCCGTTGTCTATAAGCGAGACGAGAACCTTGGTATAATATGAAGACGCCACAATCGGGATGAAAGACCGATTGATAAGTCGGGTTGAACGTCACGGAAATAAAATCCGATAAGTTCTAGTTAGTTCTTGAAGAACCAAGAGAGGAGCCTCTCAAAGATGTTTAATGTTCTAAGATGTATATTCTAACTCTATTCTAATCCCTAGGAGCTTTATACTAGGGTTACAATTCGTGAAAATACAAGTCCAAAACGATGTAACTTCAATAAGTGCGTAAAATAACAAAACAACACAAAAAGCCGACATCGGGGAGATACACGACCGTGTACTTTTCTGTGCAAATTCTGGCAATATACACGACCGTGTACTTCTGGTCGTGTATCTTTCTGTGGATTTACTTGACTCCATACACGGCCGTGCCTTTGGCCGTGTATATGACCGTGTATAATTCTGTGTAACTTTGAGATTCTTACACGGCCGTGCCTTGTAAATACACGCCCTCTTCACCCCGTATCCGGTATAACTTGTACAAGAGTAAGGGTCTTCCCATGGTTGTTCCAATCCGTTCCAACTTCATGATTGCTCCAATCCTTTCCGGCTTCATGGACATCTTTTATCAACCTGTTAAGTGCTTCCTTGAGTCATTTCGCTCGATTTCTTGTGATCGGTCCAGGTGGCACTTCAAGAGGATCCACATTCCTTCTTCCGGCTTGGCTCTCATCATTCCCCTCCTCTTGAAAAGGATTTGTCTTCAAATCATCACCTACATCAAAAGGACTCAGATCAGTAACATTAAATGTGGCACTTACTTGATACTCACCAGGCAAATCTATCTTGTATACATTATCGTTGATGCACTCAAGAACTTGAAATGGTCCATTGCCTCTAAGAAGTAGTTTAGATCGACGTTGCACGGGAAACCGCTCTTTGCGCATGTGAACCTAAACCCAATCTCCAGGTTCAAAGACAGCTTGTCGACGACCCTTGTTGGCTTGTTTCACATACTGCTCTGTTCTTCGCTCAATGTTTAGCCTTTCCTTCTCATGGATCTGTTTAACAAATTCGGCCTTCTTCTTGCCATCTAAATTAACATACTCAGAAACAGGCAAAGGTGATAAATCCAAAGGAGTTAGTGGATTAAAACCATACACAATTTCAAAAGGAGTAAATTTAGTAGCAGAATGCACTGTACGGTTATAAGCAAATTCAACATGCGGCAAACAATCCTCCCAACTTTTAATATTTTTTTTAATTACAGCCCTCAACAAGGTAGAGAAAGTTTGATTTACTACCTCAGTTTGACCATCAGTATGTGGATGACAAGTAGTAGAAAACAATAACTTAGTTTCTAACTTAGCCCACAAGGTCTTCCAAAAGTAGCTCAAGAACTTAGCATCCCTATCTGATACAATTGTTCTAGGCATACCATGCAATCGCACAACTTCCCTAAAGAATAAATTATCAATATTATAAGCATCATCCGTTTTGTGACAAGGAATGAAATGTGCCATTTTAGAGAATCTATCAACAACTACAAAAATAGAATCTCGACCATGTCTAGATCTGGGTAAACCTAATACAAAATCCATAGAAATATCTACCCAAGGCTCATGAGGAATGGGAAGTGGGGTGTAAAGCCCTTGAGGTTGGACTCTAGATTTCGCTTGTTTACACGTGACACATCGCTCACAAATCCTCTCAACATCTCGTTTCATGTGAGGCCAATAGAAGTGTTCCTACAATACCCCTAAGGTTTTAACTACTCCAAAGTGTCCCATTAAACCTCCTCCATGAGACTCCCTCACTAATAATTCTCTTAAAGAACAATTTAGAATGCATAGTTTATTCTCCCTAAACAAGAATCCTTCATGCTTATAAAATTTACCATGACCACTCTTCTCACAATGCACATACTCTTCACAAAAATCTCAATCAGCAGCATATAATTCCTTAATGTGCTCAAAACCAAGCAGTCTAGAACTAAGAGTAGAGATAAGAGTATACCTTCTAGAAAGTGCATCAGCCACGACATTCTCTTTACCTTGCTTGTAGTGGATGACATATGGAAATGTTTCGATGAACTCCACCCAACGAGCATGTCTTTTGTTCAGCTTATGTTGCCCCTTCAAGTACTTCAAGGATTCATGATCAGTGTGGATCACGAACTCTTTTGGCCACAGGTAGTGTTGCCACGTCTCCAAGGCTCGAACCAATGCATATAACTCCTTGTCGTAAGTAGGGTAGTTCAAGGTTGCCCCACTTAGCTTCTCGCTAAAGAATGCAATCGGTCTTCGCTCCTACATAAGCACTGCTCTAATACCTAATCCTGAGGCATCACACTCAATTTCAAACGTTTTAGCAAAGTTAGGTAAAGCAAGTAATGGCGCCTAAGTCAACTTATTTTTAAGCGTTTAAAAGGCCTTCTCTTGTTGCTCTCCCCATTTGAACCCCACATTCTTCTTAATTACCTCAGTAAGTGGTGCTGCAATGGTACTGAAATCCTTCACAAATCTCCTGTAAAAGCTCGCTAGTCCATGGAAGCTCTGCACATTACTTACATTGGTTGGACTAGGCCATTCTTGGATCGCACGAACCTTTTCTTCATCAACCTGTATTCCCTGTGCACTAACAACAAAACCAAGAAACACAAGTTTGTCTGTGCAAAAAGTGCACTTCTTGAGGTTAGCATATAATTGTTCCTTTCGAAGCACTTCTAAAACATCCCTCAAGTAAGATATATGATCTTCCAAACTCTTGCTATAAATGAGGATATCATCAAAATAAACAACCACAAATTTTCCAATAAAAGTCCTCAAAACATGGTTCATAAGTCTCATAAAAGTACTAGGTGCATTAGTTAAACCGAAAGTCATTACTAACCACTCATACAAATCCATATTTTGTTTTGAATGCAATTTTCCATTCATCACCTTCTTTCATTCTAATTTGGTGATATCCACTTTTCAAATCAATTTTAGAAAAGACACTAGACCCATGTAACTCATCTAACATGTCATCTAAGCGAGGAATGGGATGACGATACTTTATCGTGATGTTATTGATGGCGCGGCAGTCAACACACATTCTCCATTGCCCATCCTTCTTAGGCACCAAAATCACAAGCACTGCACATGGACTCATGCTTTCTCTCACGTACCCCTTCTCCATTAATTCATTGACCTGCCTTTGGAGTTCCTTGGTTTCCTCCGGATTGCTCCTATAAGCTGGCTTGTTTGGAATCGATGCTCTGGGTACAAGGTCAATCTGGTGCTCAATACCACGAATAGGTGGTAATCCCTTTGGAATCTCCTCAAGGAAGACATCTTCAAAGTCCTGCACAAGAGACACAACCACACTAGGCAAAGAGTTAAATAGTTCGTTAGTAGTCAAACGTGTTTCTTTAAAAACCAACAACAACATAGGTTGCATCATCACTAACGCTCTCCTTACTACACTCGCTCTTGCCACACAACTCTGCTTTTGCAAGGCTGCCCTCTCCTTTTCACTCACCACCAAAGTTGATCCCCCTTCAACTTGGCCTCTCACACTCTTTCCAGCCTTCCTCTCTTTTTCCTTTTGATCTTGACTTTTATATTCCTTTTCTTTCTCATTGTCTTTTGCTCTCTCACTCTCCCTCTGCTTTTCACTCACCTTATGTTTTGCAAAAGACTGTTGTAGCTGCAACTGGTCATCATACACCTGCTTAGGTGTTAACGGTTTAAGATTAAAGCTTTTTTCCTAGTGAACAAGTGTATACTTGTTAGAAAAGCCATTATGAACAACCTTCCTATCAAATTGCCACGGCCTCCCCAACAACACATGACATGCTTGCATTGGCACTACATCACATAACACCTCATCCTCATACCTACCAATGCGGAAACCAATCAATGCTTGCTTACTCACCTTAGTCTCTCTACTATCATTCAACCACTGCAATTTATATGGACTAGGGTGTCTAACAGTTTTGAGATCCAACCTCTCAACAATAAAATTACTCACTACATTAGTGCAACTCCCTCCATCAATGATCAAACTACAAATGTGATCTCCTAGATAACATCTAGTATGAAATATATTCTCTCTTTGCACCTCCTATTCTTCCTTCACCTGCACATTCAATGCTCGCTTCACTACTGCCACTAGCCTTCCCATTGCAGGCTCCTCATCATCACTAGCATCTTCTAATGGAGGCATATCATCTTCTTCACTATCCCCCTCAGTCTCATACTCTCCATCATCACACAAAATCATCACACGCCTATTTGGACATTGACTAGCAATATGACCTCTACCTTGGCATTTAAAACATCTAATGTCACGATTTCTAGAAGTAAAAGAATCAGGGTTACCTTGATTACCAGGAGTAGAACTCGCTTGCCTCAGCTCCCCTTTTGGTTTGGTGGGTAAAGGCTTTTCTTCTTTCTTCCATTGGTTGGTCTTCTAAGTGGATGAACCATTATCCTGTGGAAACCGTGCATTATTACTACCTTTCCTCTTATGCTGGTTCTCAACCTTTATAGCCATGTGAACCATATCCTCCAATTCTACATAATGCTACAATTCAACCACATTTTGGATTTCTCTATTCAACCCAGCAAGAAACCTAGCCATTGTAGCCTCTCTATCCTCCTCTACATTCGCCCTAATCATAGTGACTTCCATCTCCTTGAAATACTCATCTACACTTCGGCTTCCCTGCCTAAGAGTTTGCAATTTGTTGTGCAATTCACGATAGTAATACGCAGGCACAAACTGCTTCTTCATCACTCTTTTCATCTCTTCCCAAGACTCAATAGGTGGCTCGCCATTCCTTCTCCTATTCAACATTAGTTGATCCCACCACACTATAGCATAATCCGAAAACTCAATGGCAGCAAGTTTTACTTTCTTTCTCCCACTATAGTTATGACAATTAAACACCATCTCCACCTTCTTCTCCCACTCTAAGTATGCCTCGGGATCATTCTTCCCTTGGAAAGGAGGAATCTTCATCTTTATGCTACTCAATTGATCATCCTCTCTATTCCTATCTCCTCTATCTTCCCAATCCCTAGTTCCTCTATTCCGACCACTATATCCTTTATAACTCCTGACAGAAGGCTCATCAAAGTCATCATCCGACATTTCATCTCCACCCCTCGGTACTCTCCTAGAACGACTCTCCCTCTTACGCCCTTGGAATACGTTTGTGGATTGCTTTAGTCTTTGCTCTACCGTCTCATGAATTTGTTCCATTCCCTCTTGGAACATCCTCTTCATCTCACCCCTCAATGCCTCAATTACTAACCTAGCATCAAACCTTCCCCTCTCACCTTCCGGAGAATGTTGCCTCGACATAGTTCCTATAGAAAAGATTAGTACTAACACAAATATATATATATAATTAAACCTCACGATACACTCCCTTACGTGTTTCGCTCAAATGATGATATCACACAGTCACTCGTGTATTCTCACAAACAATGATGATATCAACTCGCCAACTTCCTCTTCTCAATTCTCTTGGAATTAACCCGAACTACACCAATCCCTTTCCGTAGAATTCAAAACAACTCTAGGGTTCGTAAATTTTCTTCCATTTTTCTATCTGATTTTTTTTTTTTTTTTTTTGCTTTTGATCACGTTTCTCTTGTCTTTCTTTTCTTTTCTCTTCCTTTTTTTTTGTCATGATTTTTTACTTTTTTTTTTTTGTAACAATCGACTAGTAGACACTACACTATCAAAAGACAATTAATATTACAAAATTGAATACTAACAATGGATATGAACGATTGGAGTTAGGGTTTTGATGTTACCTTCCTCAATCGAACTTGATGTTTTGACAAACCTAAGCTCTGATACCAAACTGATACAAACCACACCAACCCGTGACGAAACCCAATACCAATACGTTCGGAAATTCGTTACCTATGATGCCAAACACCTAAAGTGGAAACCGCGACCCGTTGTCTATAAGCGAGACAAGAACCTTTGTATAATATAAAGACGCCACAATCGGGATGAAAGACCGATTGATAAGTCGGGTTGAACGCCACGGAAATAAAATCCGATAAGTTCTAGTTAGTTCTTGAAGAACCAAGAGAGGAGCCTCTCAAAGATGTTTAATGTTCTAAGATGTATATTCTAACTCTATTCTAATCCTTAGGAGCTTTATACTAGGGTTACAATTCGTGAAAATACAAGTCCAAAACGATGTCACTTCAATAAATGCGTAAAATAACAAAACAACACAAAAGGCCAGCGTCGGGGAGATACACGACCGTGTACTTTTCTGTGCAAATTCTGGCAATATACACGACCGTGTACTTCTGGTCGTGTATCTTTCTATGGATTTGCTTAACTCCATACACGGCCGTGCCTTTGGCCATGTATATGACCGTGTATGATTCTATGTAACTTTGAGATTCTTACACGGCCGTGCTTTGTAAATACACGCCTTCTTCACCTCGTATCCGGTATAACTTGTACAAGAGTAAGGGTCTTCCCATGGTTGTTCCAATCTGTTCCAACTTCATGATTGCTCCAATCCTTTTCGGCTTCATGGACATCTTTTATCAACCCATTAAGTGATTCCTTGAGTCGTTTCGCTCGATTTCTTGTGATCGGTCCATGCGGTACTTTAAGAGGATCCACATTCCTTCTTCCGGCTTGGCTCTCATCATGGATCTCATCAAAAACCAAGACCTTGTAAACTAGGACACAGTGGCATGTATGCTTCTAGTATATGATACTAGTGCATTTGTACTGTTTGATACTGATGCAGCACATTCTTGTATATTTGAGATGTTTATACATAAGTGTAGACCGATATTTGAAAACTTAAAGGATCCTTTAAATGTAAATACCCCATTAGAAGTAAGAAGAGAATTAAGGAAAATATGTAAAAATGTCAAGATTGAGATTCAAGGGTGAGTTATGCCAATTGATTTGTTTGTTTTGGATATGCTCAATTTTGATATTATTCTTAGAGCAAATTGGTTGTTAAAATTTCGTACCACCATAGATTGTCATAACTTGATGGTTTATTTCAGTTTCCTTGATGAAGATCCTATCAGTCTTAAGTTATAAGTGCAAAGACCTATAGGTCTACAAAAGAAGTAGAGTAGATTGGCTACTATAACGACAAAAGCCAGTAGTGAGGTGAAGCTTGAAGGAGTGCCAGTAGTAAACATGTATGCTGATGTATTTATTGATGATCTACTAGGGTTACCACTAGACAGAGAAATTGAGTTTTGTATACACTAGGTGCCGAGCATAGCCCCTATATCTAAGGCTCCATATAGGATGGCACCTACAGAATTAGCAAAATTTGAAGGTTCAAATACAAGATTTATTAGATAAGAAATTCTTCAAGCTTGGTGTGTCACCATAAGGAGCTCTTGTCTTATTTGTAAAGGAGAAGGATGGTAGCATGAGAATGTGTATAGATGACCTATTTGATCAACTAAAAGGGGCTCAAGTATTTTCAAAGATTGACTTGAGGTTGGGTTGCCATCAATTGAAGATAAAAGAAGGAGATATCCGGAAGACTACATTCATAACTCGATATGGGCATCATGAATTCTTGGTAATGCCTTTTGGTTTGACGAATGCTCTAACCGCCTTCATAGATTTGATGAATAAGGTGTTCCGAGATTTCTTGGATCAATTTATGGTGGTATTTATTGATGATATTTTAATAAATTCTATGAGTAAAGAAGAGCATGAGTAGCATTTGAGAATGGTGTCGAACAAATTATAGGTAAAGAGATTATATGTAAAATTCAAGAAGTGTGAGTTTTGACTTAATTAGGAAACTTTTTTAGGCC
This sequence comes from Laguncularia racemosa, assembly GCA_037954665.1. Taxonomy (NCBI): domain Eukaryota; kingdom Viridiplantae; phylum Streptophyta; class Magnoliopsida; order Myrtales; family Combretaceae; genus Laguncularia; species Laguncularia racemosa. The sequence continues at coordinate 908,309 of JBBMOL010000108.1, forward strand.
ATGTGATTAGTAAGTAAGATATATCTATAGACCTTGAAAAGGTAAAGGCAGTGAATGACTAGCCTAGATTAAGGACACTGATAGATATCATAAGCTTCTTGGGATTAGTAAGGTATTACAGGAGATTTGTGAAAGGATTTTCTAAATTGGTTACGCCTCTAATTGCATTAACTCTAAGTAGACTTTGTGTATACTAAGGTACATGATCATGTATACGGCTATATACACAACTGTGTTATTTCAGAACATTCCTTAAGTCTTTCTATTTCAATTTTAAGTTGGTATTACTTGCAATAGAGCTTAAGGAAGGAGATATAAGTGACTAATTCTTAGTTGAATGATCTAATGAAACTTAGGTCTTGTTGTAGAGTTGAGCTAACAATTAATTACTGTTTCTTGATAGGTTTCGAGGAACTTGGTAATTATAAAAAAGTAGAACCTAAAACCATTGTTCTAAGTATGCGTGTTGGTAGTATTTGCTAGTTATAGTAAATGAATGAATCTAACGTAAACTTGATAAATGCCTTACTTGTTGCTTGTGTGTAGCTCAACCTAAGGGCTGCAAGTGGCAAATCCTTAAGGGGCATACTGATGATCGATATATAGCATTGTCCCTAGTGGAGTTTTATATGGAAATGATTTAGGGTAGATTTTAGGGATATTAGGTCGAAAGTGGTAGTTCTCGATACCAGTAGAAAGTTAGGGTCAGACGTGGCGGTTCCCAATCTAGATTTAAAACACTTAAATTAAATAAAAAAGGGAGTGACGAGATCATGAATACCTATGTGTTACTTGTTGACTAACGTAAAGATAAATAGGTGATTGATTGTTAAGCATTTACTACATTATGTATGTATGTAATTTGTATTGTTGTGATATACACATGTGTTTGGGTATTCACGTATTGAGCTTAGACTTATCTTATTTCTTTTTCAGTTGTAGTTGGGTATGATGAGTACACTGAATATGATGAGTATGGGAATGTAGTTTACTATTACTAGGATGAGAATGAGAGAGATTACCATTATCATTATGGAGGTGAATAACATAGGAGTATATGAAACATTTTTTTTGTGTAGAATTTGAGAATGTTTGAGTGGAGAGTTTAGAGATTATTTATAAGCTAATAAACATATCTTTTAATTATATGTTGATGGAAATTTACAATGGTATGTGGATTAAATATTGATGTACATTTTTTTAACTAACAGTGATCAGAATGATTTATTTATGAGTTACTTGTTTAAAATATTAGAGTTACGGTTATTCTAATGTATAATGGAGTTGAACATGATAAAGAATAAAAATAATAGAAATCTTTACATATCTTTATATAATAGAGATATATAATAGATTGTAGTGTTCCAAATTTTACCACGTCCATTTTTTACCATGACAGTTTGGGGTCCTCCATTTCTTGCATTCTTATGTGGTGCATGGGATGAGCTCTGACCGCAATATTTTTCTGTCTTGCTACTAAAATAATACCCTAAAAATGCCGACATATGTGTTTGATTTACGTGGCTCATGCATACAATAACTCAAATGCATTGATAGATTTAACTTTTTGTTCGGACTAGGATTAGTAATAACTTGTAAGTGAATAATGCAAATAAATATTGAAATGACTGCAAGATCAATACATACGTCGGGTTCATTTTGTTATAAGTCATTTTTCTCCAGGATGCTTTAATTGCTTTTTGTTTCCAACTAATCAGTGAGTCTAAATACTTTAGGAGAAAGTGTATATAAGAGTTTTAGACACCATATTGGAAAAGATTTAAATTACATAAAAACAATAGTTTTCTGATTTTTAGTTTCAAATATGATATCGTGATAAATTGTCTTTTCTTATACCTTATTATAATTATGGTGAATATAAAAAAATGTATCTTTAATGATAAGGTTTAGAAAATATATTTCATTTATTCAAAAAATAAAACTTCATTTATTTATTTTTTATCTAAATCAAGTAAAAGATAAACAGCCTAATTTTATAAAGATTTAACGGGTCTTTAATTTTGAAAGAGAGCATATATATATATATATAGTTATATATTTATTTTTTTCTTCTCTTTCTTTCACAAAACACTGGCTTATGGTATTAAGACTATATCAAAAGACCAATCAAGAGAGATTAATTGTTAAGTATTTAGATATATATATATATATGTCCTTATATCTTTATGCTTTTACTATCTTATTTTAGCATACATGATTTGAAATGATACTAAAATTAAAAGAAAAAAAGAGTAAAAATAGATAATAAATATAACAATCAAAATTTAAAGACAAAGTTGAAAAACCATATCCTCTTCAAAATAAATAACATATTGGATTGAAAAAAAAAGAGTCAGAGATAAATCTAATTAAAAAAATGATATCATGTCATGGCCAAATTATAAAATGAAAATATGATGGATTTGGATCTATTTAATTTTTTTAATTTGTTGAAATTATTTAAAAATTTAAAATATTATATTATATCATTATGATATTATTTATTTATTTATTTTTTAAATCTTCACTGTTAATTATATATGATAAAACCTTAAATAGATAAATTAAGAAAAATAAATTAAGTGGACCATTTAATAATCCCACATGTTTATTTTGCCATTCCCCCATGATCCAACATGTCCGATGGAAGCAGTTACATGACATTACAGCGTAGTTTACCGCCACGTGGACCACCAGTTTTGACCGGTTGTACATAATTACATAGTATTTCTGCTCGCTGATAATAATTACATAATTTAAATCTCCACGTGGGACCTCTCTCTCTCTCTCTAACCTCCATAGCCACAAGACGGTAATGGACAGATGACCATTGACCTGCCACTGCGACTAAGTTCCATTTTCTAACCGCATTTCGAGTAGTTTTAGGGTTTTTCTTTTCTTCTTCTTCCTTACGCGCAAGACCGGTCAAAAAAAAGAAAATGACGCCGGCGGAGACTAATGGCGGAGATCATGCGGTGGAGCTGATAATCCGTGAATCGTCGGAAACCTCTGCCGTAGTAGAAGGGGGAGATTCACTATCTGGGGAAATAACCCCTTTGCTGAATCAGTCGGAGAAGCCCAGGATCAACATTTTCAAAATATCTTATCCTCGAAGCAAACCTAGGGTATGGAAAGAAAACATCACAATTCTGGTCTAATCATATGTTCTTTATTTCAAAGTTTTAGTCTTCTTCTTCTTTTATTAATTTCGGAGTTGATTTATTGTGAAATGTTCTTGAGTTGGGTCTCATTTGGTTTTGTTATGTTTCGTTTTCTTTATTTTATTTTATTTGGTAAAGTTCAATGATTTGAATTCCGATCTGTGCCAATATATGAAACTGAATTGTGTTAAGGAATTATGACTCTGAATTACTCGATTCCATAGTGTCCAATCATATGTTGTCATGAATGATAAAAGTTCATAAAGCGGCAGCGTTAATGAGGCACTTGGACATTGTTAAATGCAGAGAGAGAGAAAGAGAGAAATTTCCATATTTTCCAAGATTATTTGCAAAAGTCAAGAGCATGAAAATGGCCTTATTACAAGTGATTGTGGCCACTATTAACATATTATATATATATAATATATATATATATATATTTGGAGTGATGCAGACACAGATAGAAAACCGGGGATAGGAAAGTTCTGCCCAGTTTCTGCTAATGTGTACGGACGATGGTCTACATGAAGCTGATCCTAGTTTTTTCTTGAATGAGCTTGTTATTGAGTGTATTTTCTAGACATGCTTTATGGCAAGCCATATGTGCTCATTGAATGAATTGCAAGAAGTTTAGGATTCAACTGGGTCGTGTTTAGGGCTCAATTAGATATTCAGAAAGATTTGTTCTGAGCTTTTTGCCAACATGCTGTGTGTTATGTAGGAACAAGTGGTAAGACCACAGGAACCAGACATATCTCCAGCAATGCAGTTTTTGAATTGGATATGGAGTGGTTCCAGATACTCTGGTTTGTTGTGCATGGCTTTATCGTCATTAATCTATTTTGTCATGGAAGTTGTTTCCAATACTTTATCAGGTTAGTTTTGTATTCATTATATTCTCACTCTGTTATAGTGTCATCTGGGCACACATCAATCTAGTGCAGTTTTTATATATAATCCAACAAGGGAACTCATAATAGACTAATAAACTGATTATATTGATTTCAAAACATCTTTTGATGTGTGTGTTTTGTCTGTCTTTTTGTTGATCATCCATATGTAGTGTTCTTGGCATGGTGTGCCATCACTATGACAAAGTATGTTTGTGCACACTGCCTAATAACAGGAGCTTTTGTTCTCTTGATATATTGTTTTCGCATTATTATGCTGTCATAAGTTTTAGGCTTATTTGTCTTTTATTCTCTTTGCTTTTGAGGTATCATAGAGTTGCACAAGTGATACAACTTCGGAAGTTGTCTTCATGTCCTCATTTTTGTGCAACTGGTTTTATCACCACTAAACAATCTTCTTTCTTGTCCTTCAATTGGTAATGGCAGCTCAGTCAATCCCTCTCTTTGAGACTACATTTGCACGGTGTATGATCATTTCGATTTTGTCATATTCATGGATGAGAAAGAGTGGGCAGCAATTTTTGGAGCCAAGGAATATTAGAAAGTTTTTGCTTTTAAGAGCCTTGTTGGGATATCTCTCGCTTTCGGGATTTATTTATTGGTAAGCATCTCAATATAATGCTGCCTTTGTTCTTTGGCATACCCATACTATGTTTATAGGTGTTGCTAGGACTTATATTACGGTGAATGGCTAGTAAAATATTATAGAGTTTCTTTTAGGAATGTTGATTGGTGTTGGCAGTAGTGCAAAGCTTCTGAGTGGTGTAACTCATCTAATATGAGTAGTTGTTAGCATCGATTGTGAACAATGGAGATAATTTGGTGAATTTTGAAATTAATTTTGCTAGTGAATTATTTACCACCTCTCCATTGCCTGTTTCATCGATGATGAGATTTTTAGTTTCAAGCAAAGGTCTTGAAAGAACTGGTTGACAACATGTATGAAGACTGGTTTTAGTTCGGTCCTAGAAGTATTTCCTTACAAAAATGATGGAAAATATTACTAAATTTTAGCATCTCTCTTTTAGCCAATCAAATCAAATCTTACGTCTGTAGGATGTAGTTTGGTAGTGTTTTCATTGTACCAATACCAATGAGTTTGGTCCTAGTGTTATATTTGTATCTTTAACTGTCTTTGACGGATGTATATCGCTTTTAAATTAATAAATTATGAATTATCCAAAAAAAAAATTACTAAATTTTCTTTAGATCTCATTTTTTAAGGCATTGTGGGAAAAATAAGAAAAGTAGAAGGCAGATCCAGTCTGGTGCTTGTAGTCCTGTTTACCTGACTTCCATTTGGTTAAACCCTTTTAAACTTTAATGCTAGGCCAGTTTGGGAGTACTGATATGGGTTGCCTGTAGCCGAATTAACCAATCCATTTTTCATAAATACATTTCTAGTCACTGTTTCGAGCTCTTAGTGTAGCCCTTTTGACGTTGTTTGATTCCTTTCATTTCCTTGTCACATATGATTTAGTGTGTGTCAGTGAATCTGTGTATATCAACTTTCCTTTATGCTAATTCGTTTTCTTGTGTTATGTTTGGAATTTCTAATGTTTACTCAATATATTTTGTGTTGAAAATTTCATTTCCTGTAACCTTCCAGCATTCAAAGGTTACCTTTATCTCAGGCCATTGTTTTGGGCTTCACAACTCCAATCATGGCTTCGATTGCTGCAAGAGTCATTTTGCATGAGAAACTTAAAGTTGGGGAAGTTGGAGGTATGCACTGCATTTTCATCTTTTTCTTAATTAATATTTATATGCTTAAATCATGGACTTCATGCACTTTTGAGCAATCAATTGTGTGCATGAAGGCCCTTGAAGCCACCACCTACAGCTGTTACATGATTATTTTTGCTCTGAAGGGTGTTCATCAAACAATTAAGAGCCCCAGTAGTCGGAAACTGTACCTACTTGGAGCTGGCATCCAGGGGCTGGCTAGACTAACTTCCTCAATTTCAAAGCTTTTTAGAGTTCTATATTGAAGATCAAAGAAACCCTATTATAGTATTATTTTATTAAAACCTTGTGCTCCCTCATTACTCTTAGTAGCTCTGTAGCACTATTTTCTAAATGTTTCTCATTGCACTTATTATGTTTCCACTTAAGACATACTGCTACAAGACATCCCCATAAATTTTTGTCATTGCATGCATAACTGAAGATCCAACAGTTGTAGCCAGATATCTGTAGAATGAATAACTAAATTTGTAGGGCAGTATCCGATCAATTATTCTAAAACATTTGGATGCTTCCAATGAAAGTGGATCATCTTCATTTATTTGGTTGCACTTATGGAAATGAACAAAACAGTTTGTAGTCCTTCATGAATGCCTAATTTCATGTATTTTTGGTAAATTAAACATATTGCATTCAAAACTATGGCTTAAGTCTTCGCTGGATTGAAATTCTAATCTCTTACCTACAGAAAAGAAAAATATCTGATTTCCTGATCTTTTACAGCATCCCTTGCGATGAAGTTTTAGAACCATGTATTTTAACAAAGAAAGCTGAAGCCAAAATTACTTCTTCATGTGTAGTCATTCACATGCAAAGATAGTCTTAATATTGGATGGTTGTTTGAAAGATGTGGTTGCTCTCCAGCATATGCACCCGGTGTCCTCATCATAGCTATAACACAAGATTTAAGGCATTTTAAATTATTTGCACATTTGCTGCCATCATCAACAATTTTTTCCAAAATTCCCAAGTTTAAACTTAGATTCTAGTAAACCACAATTTTCTGAGAGTTTGCATTTGTCAACTTGTTGATATATCCCTTCACCTGGTCATGTTCTGCTAAGATGTTTGCAGATCTCCTGGCTTTGATAGAATTAACCCCATCAGTTCTTTGCTCTCTCGTTCCTGTCTCTATCTTTGTGGCAAATGTACATTGGTTCAGATGTGAGACTGCTTGTATCTCATTTTTTCAGGACTTGCTTGCAGTTTCTTTGGCGTGCTCTTCATTTTCCAGCAGGTGCTCATGACACAAGGTACCGAAGTGAGTTAACAGAACCTCCTACTATATGTTCTCTATGCAAGAGAACTTAGATATACTTCATTGCATAAGGATTTACAAAATTACCTTATTATCTTCTCATAGATGCCTATAGAGGCAATTATTACACGCATTTCCAACTGCTCCTTGGAGATAAGTATATAAGTACATTTTTTTTTTGGGAATACTGTGTTAGCTAGAGAGTTTGTAACTTGAAAATATCTTGGTAAAAGTAGTTTTTTTTTTTACCAGTAATTTTGGTGTCTTTGAAATGGGCAACTTGAAGAAGAAACTAGCATGAGGTCATGTATTTTCTTTAGTTATTTTTCATGATTCTGGAGAAATCATGAGGGTGTCCTTTCCTGCACCTTAATAATGATTTGTGAGCCTTTTTCAGGAGGGCTGGCTGAAAATGTAAACTCAGGCTATACAAATATTGCAGGAAGCCATCATGTTTATGCAGTTTTGGTCGGTTTGTTCTCGGCAATTACTGGTGGAATAAGCTACTGTTTTATACGTGCCAGTGCAAAAGATGCTGGTCAACCTACGTAAGTCTAATGGATGGAGTCTATGTTTATACTCATGCTATTGGGCATTTGGTAGTCTTGACATAATGTACAGTGCACTGCTAAGCATGCTTGCAATAGGATCTCCTTTTTTCATTTTATGAACACGGTTATCTCTCTGTAGAAAATATGGAATGAATGATTAGTGGATTGCTTGTTGGCCATCCTTTTAATTATCATGGCGGGTTATAAGGTACTTGCTGTTGTAGGGTTATTTAAAACAGTAAAAATACATGAAAAAAAGAAAAGAGTAGCTAATCTCCATATCATTGTGCCTTTGGAATAAAATGAATTGCCATGATCTCATTTTAATTATTATTTTATTTTTTTTTCCAGGGGAACGATATTTGCTTTTGGTTTGTTGGCTACTCCAGCCGCAGGAATTTGTGCTGTTTCTTTTGAAGTAAGTTAAATTTTTGTCGGAAAAAACTTTGGAAAAGCTTGATTGTTGGGCAAATGGGCCCTTTGTTGGGGTATTATATATCTAATTGACATAATTTGTGAGGGATATATGTCACATATTGCCAGATATATTACATAACTATGAACTATGGACTAAGTAGGAGCAGCAGAAGATACCTTTATTTCATTCTTAAACCCGACTTGCATTCTGCAGAGCATCTCATTACTTTGTGAGAAAACCATCTCCATGAACTTAGCCATTTCTGCCTTGATATTATCCTCTATGTTATATGCCTCGATTGTCAAAGCAAGTGATATTTTCTTTCAGTTAGATTATTAAGGAGCTGTCTAAAGCAGTTAGAAGATGCAGTTACTGGATTTAGTGAAAACAATGTCTGGATTCAGCATTCTAGTTGAAAATACTATTTCTAGTTGCTTCAGCATTCTCTGCTGGAACACTGGATATGAACAGAGATCAACTTGGAAATACTCTTAGAAAAAGTATGATGATCAAATTTTGTTGCATTGTTTTAAACTTATTTTAGCATTTCTGCTTGAATGTAAAACTGAGAGATAGCTAGCATACATAATTGAATAGCCTCCATAAATTTCTTCTGCCATTGTTGCTTGATACAAGACCTTTGTTCTAAAGTTAAAAGTCATGATGCAGGATCTTGTGCTGCCACGGCTTTATTCGCTCTGTCTGATGGTCATTCTTGCTGTATTGTCTTTCTTCGCAGAGGTTGATATCTAACTACCATGGCTTTCTTCCTTTAGAGAATTTATTGTGCTGTCTGATCATAGTCGAACCACATAATAAGAATTTATCTCTTTCTAGCTTTCTTAAGTCTATAAACTTTACTTACCATTTTTTTTTAAATATTCTTACGAACTTTATTTGTTTTATCAAACTGCAGTTGTTACTGGCACGAGCACTTCAGCTTGAGAAAACCAGCAAAGCTGCAAATGTCCAGTTTCTCGAGGTATTCAACTTTTGCATTATCCTTTGCTCCTTAAAATACATCTGGCTTGTTTAGTTATTCAAGAGCATATAGGTGACCCACAAAGTGGGAATAAGGCTTCAGTGTTGTTGCTGTTGTTGGTTATTTTGTTTCCCCTTCTGCTGAATTAATACATCTAGTTTGGTAGAGTGAAATGCTTTGAAGTTTTCTTGCTTTAAGCTTCATTCAATCATACAAATTACATATGATCCAAGAAAGATAATTATGGCCAGAATTTCTTGTTCATTTGATATTAAAATGATTTGTTTACTGAGGGGATAACAATCAAATCATAAGATTTGACACAGATCTTAATATCACACAAATGATGTCGATGTAAATGAAGAAACAAAAACGCATAGCGAAAAGTTTAGTTAATGTCAAATGTAAAAATGAAAATATAGGTAGAAGGTAGAACAATTATATTTGATCGCTTTAGGCCCCACAGGAAATGGTAGAATTACGTTTTTTGTGGTACCTTATCCATTGTTATTGTATCTTGTACCAATGATTATATGCATTATTAGATCCCCTGAAATGATAAACATTTATGCTATTGGAGTTCAAAATTGAGTCTTAATTTGTCAATTCAGGTAGCCCTGCTACAGCTTTGGGACATTACTTTGAGAAGAATAGCTCCGTCATTTGGGCGGCTAGTTGGATGTTCACTCATTCTAGTTTCAGTATGTTTCACCATGTATACCGGTCCTGATAAAGAGACCTGATGATAAGAAAGCCATAGTACTTCTCTGTCTCCATTGGAGGAAGTGCTCTCATTCTTTGTCACTGTTGTCAATTCGGGAAGCACAATAAACTGTATTTAGGCTGTGCCAAGTCTCATTCTTTTCCAGTGGCTTAAAGAGCCACTAGAGTTTGCCCAGGAAAAGGTCGCCCAATTTGTAAGTAGCATATATTATGTGGCATACGATTGTACACGTTTAGGTAATGAATCAAGCATGATTTTTTTCCCCTATTCAGTTCCATGTATATGGTACATGCTAGTTATTGTACTTGCATATATTGGCAGTGCCCATGTAGGGCTGGCTCACGCTGGCTTATTGTGCTGTTATGCCGGCTTGTGGGCTTGACCAATAATGTATTTGTTCGCATTTGGGCATTGGCCAATATGGTAACAGCACTTCCCACCCCCCCCCCCAAAAAAAAAAAAAGCTAACAGCACTTATTAAAATCCATAGTTAGATACGGGTTTGTTCAATTCACTTGGCTATTAGGGCTGGGATTTGCGTATCATGCAATTTGGGAAAACTGCATGAAGACATGATTTTTAGAAAGTAAACTTCATTGAGATGTGAAACATTCATAAACATGATTACACAAAAGCACTAAGATTGCATTGAAAATCATTTAAAATCATCCATAAGTGAAATTTTTATACCTCATCGAGATTGATAATCTAAGATGCAGAAGGCAATTGATAGCTCAATGGAAGGTCTGGACAACAGTCCAATATCGAACGTCAAAATTCAGAAGAAATTCTTTGCTTCTTGATGCTTTACTAGTAGATTGTTGCGCGCATAGACAATCAACGATCGACCAGAACTGACTTTTTATTCAATAAAAAATTGGCCAAAAATGTGTTAGGTTCATTGAAACACATTTTGAAAACACACTTGTACTACACGAACTCGTAGAATTCAGACTGATACTTTTCCCGAATTTCCAAATTTCTTCAGCCGATGAAGTTTCTTGAGGAAGCAAGCTGTTTAAAATAGAAAATTGGATGTCTGAACTTTGGAGTTGATGGAAGAGAGAAATCTTATACCTCGGTGATCAGATTGGCAAAAGTTGATTGAAAATGAAACCCTACTTGTATTGATGAAATAATTCTCGGGGGCTAATCCAATTGCCATATTTGGAATACTATGAATTAATATATTTATCACAATGTATTGAAATTTGGGATTAATCACAATGAAGGTCCCGTGTTATTTTATAGGTGGTTAATGGGACAAAAAACCATTTGAATACCATGAGGGTGTGCTTTAATAGTTAAGGTTTCAAATGAATATTAACCCATCTAGGTTTAAATTTTAAGAGAAGCGAAATAAATGAATTCTTAAGTAAACGCCTTTTGACTCGTTGTGAGCAATTACCTAACCTTCCACCAACTATAGAAGGAAAAAAAAAAAAACTTCTAACATTGTAATGTATATAACCAATGAGGATTCAAGAAAGAAGTAAATAGTTATATAGGAATCGCGGGTACATAGGAATAGGGTGATAAGGTTGAATGCTCTTGTATGCTTCTCTCACATGTACTGCAGATTGATTGTCTTCCTATTTTTTTCAAGATGCTCCCACCAAATTGATCCAAGTTAAATCTTGAAGATTGGTCCCAATAATCCGTCTGTGTCTGCTATGGCACCAAGTAACTGAGGAAGCTTTGGTTTGGTTTTCAAATCAATGGTTAAGTGCTCCGGAAAAGGCCAACCTACCTTAGCTACTGGAGTTGATTTGCCTTGCAGTTTGATGTGGACTTCCATTGAAAATATGAAGACAATACGAAAACGACGACAAGGGAAGTTCCTATCACGTCAGAGTTTAGAAATTGTAGAGGAACAAGGTCCATGAACATTCTCTTGAAGTTTTTGTCCGAGATTTCGCAAGAACATTGAAAAATTGACTACGGACTGTTGAAATGTCGCCAGTCCACTGTCAAGCAACAAAAATAAAATTCTCAGCCTGATGGGTCGACCCGTGCCAGGCTGTGCTGGCCATGCCCACCTTAGGCCTAGCACGATCAGGCCGAGTCCACCGAGCAGGGCCTTATCATACTGGCTCGCTCTGTGCTGCACCACCGAAATATACAGTTGTGCCCGTTTGACGGCCCAGTGCTCAGCTCTACTAGCATTGGTTAATAAAAAAAAGTGTTTTTTTTTTTCTTTTGGGTGGGGATGATCCACTTTAAGATACTTAGACAGATAGGAAAAGTTAAACTCGCCTAGAACAAAAGATGGAGAATGGACAAAATGAGAGGTTATTATCATGAGTGAGTATAGTTTAGTTTGGTGTGGTTTACGTGTTTTAATTAAATTGAATATAATATAACGGTTTGATTCATTTTATATTTTAAATTTATTTATAAGGTTTGATTCATAAAATTTTAAAATAAAAAATAAATAGTTTAATCCGGCTCAATTTTTAGGTCAAACTATAATCGCAATATTAATAAGAAAATTGAAAAATTTTCTAACATTTTTAGACCAAAAATTGCCTCTTATTTTCCCATTAATCGTTGATCCACGTCTTCTTCCAAGTTGATCTTTCATGATTGATCTTAGTATCCACACACAATACAACTATTCCTAATCGTATCACTACTCTAAAACTATACTATGGACATTCAATCCATTTTAGATCAAAATTTACTTGATAAAAGATTTTAATCACCATATTCGAGATTCACAATATCTTGATACAAAATATCAGTTGTTCTAAAAAAATAGTAACACAATGTAAAATAGGATAAATATACCCATTTATTATCAACCACAGCTAAAATGTTAAAATAGTGCTAAAGTCTGAAACGATATAAAGTATGAATTAACTCAAAAAATAAAAACAAATTTAGCATCAACTTTACAAATTAAACTTTAAAATCATATTCCTCTTGAGCCAAAAGTATGAATCTTTAAGAAAACTGGAACTAATCCAGAAATGAAAATATCAAGACTTAGCATATCAGCATCAACTTAAGACTTCATAACTACATTCCTAGCACTTGACAACGTATTTCTTCAGTGTCATGATTACCAAATTAAAAATGGAGATCAAAACTTTTTTATTATTATTAGCAAACCGGTTTAGTTTAGGTTATCTAAACCGTGAATGGGTACACTAATAGAGTATCAAACCACGAACCATTTGGTTCAGTTTGGTCTGAGCAGCAACACTATAAAGATTGCCTAATTTGAATAACATCTTCCTCTACGAAATGATTTATTTTCTCTTGATTTTTACATGAGGAGAAGATAATTATCTTTAAAGACAGTTGGATTTTATGTCTTCATCCTATCTTATTCCCTTTATACAAATGTTTAATTTTTAATCCGCTCAAGCCCGATAATATATAAATGTAGTAGAATTTTCATCCTCTTTCCTCATAGATCATTTTGCTTTTGGGGGCTTACATCCCCCATAGATAATTGCTATAAATGGAAAAGGAACAAAGATGAAGATGTAGAACTAGAATCTACGGAAAAATAATTGATGGATGAATTCACCATATATGATAATGCCTACTGAAACTTGCAGACTGGGTAGCAACTTTCATGAATACAGGACCGAGCTAGAACTGCAGCATAGAAGCTGCAATTGATTTCACGAAAAATAGAAGCAGAGGACATATTACTTTCCCTGCACAGGAAAACAAGGTCTATATAGTCACTTTTCCTATTATAGTTTTGTCTTTCCAAATATAGTGAAAATAAAGGCCATTATAATAAAAATAAACTGTCAATAATCTTGATGTAATGGTAAAACACTTTTGTTTATAATAAAGTAAAAACTATTAATAGTACAAAGTGATTATATGATGCAAAATAGCAATCCCATACAATAAGCATTACCAAGTAACCCAAACGAGACTGAAGACAGCATTAATGCATGACATCACGGTCAAATCTCTTGAAAGCTGCACTTCCAACTAAAACCCGAGATCACAGGGTCGTCATAAGAAGTCCTCAACAATCAAAATCCGTTTGATATTCCTAGAACCAAAACACATAGCCATCATTTCCTTAAGTAGAGCAAAATGGTTACAATATATATAGCTTCTTGCTACTAACCAATCAAATGGATCACAGAAATAATCAATCTTTGGAGTCGGTGAGGCCAAGATCCGAAAGCCGTGGGACAACAACTGGAGCACCACGTACTTTTTCCAGGGCAAAACTTATCCTTAGTGGTCGACCCAAAAGTGCCTTCATCAAAAGCCACCAGAGTTTGCGATTGTCAATAATTATAGAAATTAGACGAGAATAGAATGAACAACTGCAATAGACAAGAATTATGTAGAGCACCTTCCCATCCATGGCGTCTTTTGCACTTTTAGCATCATCGCTATTTGCGAAACTCACGAAACCAAAGCCTCTTGATCTGCCGCTGTCTTTATCGTACAAAATCTTCACTGAGAGAAAAAAGGTCAAGCAAATTCAATGAGCATGTAATTAGGACCTTTCATGCTGTATCCATATGACCACTCATTCAAATTACATTGATCAGGGGATAGTAAAGCGCCAAACATCGTTGGTGCACTAGTTGCACTGATTTATTCGTGGCATGTTGAACATCACGGATTGCTAATTACATGAGACGATCTTGAAAACCAAACGGGAGTTAAAAAAAAAAAAACAGGAAATAGATTGGTGCAAACGCAAGCACTTTATTATCATTTAAATCCATCTACCTGTCCAGTCAAATTTAGGTAGATTTCAACTACTTGAACAAAATCATGAATTGCAAGTCCCGTTTCTAAAACAAACTGTGAACCAAACCAATTTGAAATTAAAACAGACTTTTTTTTTGCTTCCGTGCAGTTCATGGCTTGATTTGGTTTTATTCATTCACTCTTGTGTCCATAATTTTCAGTTTGGTTCAATTCAACAACCTCATCAAACCATGAACCGCAAGTTTTGTGCTGAACTGGACCCTGAACAAAATCCAATGAAAAAAAAAGTCGGAATCTTTTTATTTCCTTTGATTTGGTTCACAGTTTACTTCACTTTTGTACCCATCCTTGTTTACAATTTCAGGGATATGAAAGGAAAGAGTCTAAGAAGCTTAGCCCCAACTCGACTAGTAGTATGGAATCTGGAGATCCACTCGAGCCGAGCTTGAGTAGCTTTTGAATTGGTCTTAGTTGATTGATACCTCTGGAAGTTCTAATGGTAAAAGGCCAAAAGAAGCATAATGGGTCGTTGAAACATATCGTCAAACAGGTAAATGACAAACATTTTGAAAGCCACATTATACACAACATAACAACGATGAAGCTTGCATGATACTCTCCACAGCAATGGATGAAGGATTGAACTACCTTCAGTGACATCTCCAAACGAAGAGAATGCATCTTGAAGTGACTTCTCATCAACATACCACGAAAGCCCTTCATAATCGACAAAAGAGAAACAAGCCACAGCATTAAGTACGAGGTCATGAAATAACGCGAAAGAAAATGGAGCTTACGAAATACAAAATGAATCTTTTTTTAAAGACCTCCAACGAATAGCTTGTTGTTTGAGGAAGAAGGAGATGAGGCAAAGTAACGGGAGTGATTAGTTTGACTTGCGGGAAATCTTCTTGTTAGAAACCTCAACAGCATTCCATTGGCAGCCATAGCTAGCTGCTTAATGACAAAGTTACCGGGAAAGGGGAATCAAAAGGAATGCTATAAATCAAGGACGTGCTAGTATTTGAAATATTCGAAAAAGCTTTTAAAGTTTTTTAACTTTAGAATTTACCGTGTTATGATATATAGTAATTGATAAAAATAAAATAAAATAAAATTTGCAATTAATCACTAGACCCATTATGAAAACTTTAAAAGGAATGTTAATTATTTTAAGTTCCACAATTAAGTCCTATACATTTTTGTATTTTTAAAATCATCAAATCCAAAATTGCTATAGTTCTTTACTTGTTTTTTTTTTCAATTAATTATTAAGTTGACATGTATTATATTTATATTAAAATCTACTAATGACCAATCTATTTGGATGAATCGCTCACTTGATTAGGGTAATCAAAACCCACTTATATTTAAGCCTATTTGTAATCAAATGCTTATCTAATGGTCTAAAACACTTAAATTTTAAATATGCACAAAATATCATTATCCAAGACCATGTACAGGACTTGATAAAAATCAACAATTTGCATCTTCCTGTTTTCAAATAGATTTGAAACTTGGCTTCACGTCTTAATAAAAGGTTGAGCTTTATGGGGAAAAAAAAAAAAAGAAAAGAAAAGAAGAACGCGATTCGACAATCCAAAAATCTACATACCTAGTAATAATCTCTGCACATCTTATAATAAAAAAGAATCAATGTTAAAGTGCACCAACGCTATTATTGGATGTACAATTATGGCATTTACTTAACCCATAATATATGTCCAAATTTTATAAATTGATATATGTTATTTGCAAGTACAAATTTTACAAATTCTAACATGACATATTTTAACACTTTCATGAAAGATAACCTATATTGAACCACATGTTTTAATTTATTTATTATATTCTAAACGTGTTCAAATGACATATTAACCATCTAAGTTTTATGTAATGATTACAATAGAATATATATGGCATGGTAGGTTTTTGCCCTGAACCAGTTCGGAACTAGCTCGCCGGGTCGAAACTCGAACTTGAGTCTTTAAGTTGGTTCTGGACCTAGGTGATGAACTACCAAGTCCATGAGGAAACTAAAAAAAAAAAGGGGAAATCAGACAAGACTTTATGCTGCAACTTTACAATATCACATGGCAAACACATAGATATACAATGACACACGTATACAACCACAAATGTAAATACATACACATAGAAATACAAATACAAACACACACATGCTCACCCTCTCCTTTGCTTTCCTATGAATACACAAGTGTTCTTACACTAGTGTTAACTTGTTGAGTGTTGTATCAATATTTAAACGGATTCCTATTTTGACAACTCAATAATATAATCTATTTATTAATCATTGAGTGGCTTAAACCTAAGAGGATTTATGATATTAGAAGCTTTTATAAAATTACCACTTTCCATAAAAAGATTTATTATAGGTGTTAGCATGTTATGGCTCCAATCACAAACTATCTAAAGAAAGGTGAATTGAATTGAGCAAAAAAAAAAAAAATGCATGTAAAGCATTCATGGACATCAAAAAGAGGATGACCAAAACACCTATGCTAAAGTATTAGATTATTCTAAAGTGTTTGAGTTTGCTGATGATGCACCTTGCATTAGAGATAAGTGGAGTACTTAGCCAACAAAAATTTCATTTCACTTTCTTTAGTAAGAAATTGAATGGGGCAAAACAAAGTACTTAACCTATAATAAGGAATTTTATGTTATGATACAAGTTTTGAGACACTGGAGACATTAGTTATTGCCAAATGAATTTAGTACAATGATTATGAAGTAAGTATCTTGATTCACGAAAGAAGCTTAGGGCTATACATGAAAAGTGAATTTCAATTTCTATAGGATTATACATTTGTTCTAATTCACAAGGTTAGGGTTGAAAATAAGTTTGTTGATGCTTTAAGTCCCATGCACTTGTTAATAAGTACCTTGATTGTTGTTGAGCTTGTTGCATTTGAAAAGATAAAGGATTAATGTGACTGATATGAGTTTAGAGAGTTTTATACTTCACTTTTTGATGTTAATTGTGTTAAGTTCTCTACTACTAAATTTTGATGATAACAAAATGATTGAGTGTTATGCTAACGAGTTTGTAAAGCATATTTATACTGCACTTTTTGATGTCAATTGTGCTAAATTCTCTACTACTAAATTTTGATGATAACAAAATGATTGAGTCTTATGCTAACAAGTTTGTAAAGTGTACAGAGTTAAAAATAATTTATTTAACTAAGATTAGAGTGACTTAGATGATGTATTAGAGAACATTTAGTATGTGCAAGGAAAAATATCCATACTCGTAAGATAGATCATAGACTATATTTAGAAAACAAAAGATGAACAAATTAAAGTTTTCGAGCTTAAGTTAGACAATATATTGGATTTGAAGGCCATATTCCACTAATTGGATGCATTTAGGAAATATGTCCAACTCTATTACACTTAAGTTGGTTATTTAAATTCATAGGAATTAATCTAAATTAAGGAGGTTTAAAATTAAGATTGTCATTTTTTTTCAGGAGGAGATTAGTTATGATATTTTTTAAGGATTAAGAGGAGCATGTGAACAAGTATTTATAAAAGCTAATTCATATTTGAGAATATTTATTATATTTTGCCTCATGCTATTAGATCATTTGAGAGTTGGAAACTTGTATTAGTAAGAAGATTACAAGTGTATCTCTATAGATTTGTAGATAGTCTTAGGGATAAGCAAGGAAGGCAAAATAGAGTGATTGAAGCTAAGGAGTTAGCAAACTTTTTGTAATCTCTCGATTTTATTTGTTATTGAATTGGTGGAATGGCATCGGTGTGAAAGGTCAAGTCCCTAACAGTGGAGCTATAAGAGAGAATTGAAGCACAAAGTGGAACCTCTATAATTTGATCGCATGATTATCTTTTCCCTATCTCTTTTTAATTTCTAGCATATTAATGAATATTGTGAAGGGTTGCTGTAAATTTTTTGAAAAAGTTAGACTTTTAATTAAAGATATCAATTCACCATAGCACCATCACTCCCCCACCCCCCTTCCTGATATCTTATTCATGACCTACTACTTGGAACTCCATGTTAACTATTTTTCTTATAGATTGTTACTTGTTTAGAAGTGCTAGATTGCGTAATCCTAAGACTTCTCTTAGAGACTTCTTAATTACGAATTACATTATAATGTGTATGTGGTCATTTTTGGAGAGATAAAACCATAGCTATGATATACAATAGATTCTTCAGGTCTAGTATTAGGAGAGATGTGGCTAGAGTTGTTAGATAGCGTTGCACTTGTCAATTTTCTGAGCATACGAAACAAATCACTGGTTTTTACACATCGTTAACTATTCCACATTCATGTTGGCAATGTATTAGTCTATAATTTGTGTTAGGATCGTTTGTGACACCAAGAGAACATGACTTGGTCTTTATGATTGTATATCATATTCTAAAATGGCACATTTTATATATTGCAATAAGAAGGCAAATGCTTCTCACATAGCCAAATTGTTTTTAATAAGGTTGTTCAGCCATAAGGGTTACCTAAAGAAGCCGTGGAGTTAGATGGGAATGTTAAAATTATTAGTTATTTTTGGAAGATTTGAAGGACATTAGGTACCAAACTATAGTTTTCTTCTATATTTTATCCTTCAACCAAAATATAGTCGAACCAAAATCGCCAATAGCAGTGTAAGAGGCTTGTTAAGTTGTTTGGTTGGTGACCATGTGTCCATTTAAGGCCATATCCTTTGCTTATGATAATTTAGTGAGTAGATCTACTAGATTGCCCCCCTTTAAAATTATCTTGGTTACAACACAAACCCCACATTGACATTATACCACTCCACTTGCATCCTGATCTTCTATACTTACTAGATCATTTGTTACCCATATTCATGAATTGCATGCAAAAATTAGAAAGAAAATTGATTTAAGCAATGAATTACATAAGTCTACTATAGATGCTCAAGACAAATAAGATTTGAGAGAATTCCTTGAGGGTCTTAAATACCAAAAGTATGGGACTTTTCAAGATTTTAAAGAAAATTAGTGCAAATGCCTATGTATTAGAAACTCCTTTTGACACATTTATTAGCAACATCCTTAATGTGAAAGACCTCTTATCCTACCATGAGCTTAGTGATTCTATTGATCCTAGTGCATTTTTTGAACCTTCATATGAGTTCGAAGCTTAACTTCCCTTCTCTTCCTATTTTAGTAATTCTAACATTGAAAGGAAAGAAAGAAGAGATTGAGGAAAATATTGATCATCATATTATTTCCATGAGCAGAAGAGGTGAAAAGTATTTTCTTAGCCCAATCACTTTTAAATGCTACATATATCATTAAATTAGAGCTTAGAGGACTAATCCAAATCTTTATGAGCAAACCATAAATTCTCATTCACCAGATGTGATTTTATTCTAGCCATAGAGAAATGATAGGGATCACATCAAACTATGTGAAGGAGTTCCCATCAATGTAAACATTCAATATTTTTAATATTTAAATTCTCCTTTTTTAATATTTAAATAAAAAAATTGAATTTCAAATTGGGTCAAATTACAAGATATACCTTATCTTCTTGAGTCCATTGTAAATTCTTTGATTCTTTAAACTGAGCATCTCACTTTTTGCTCAATTGTTTCTCTGCTTCAAGTTCTACTCGCAATCTTTTATTTTCGTCATTTTTTGACACCTGATTCTACATTAATTTTCCAATAGCTAGTGGTCCATAACCACGACTAGGATGGTAATCTGTCCTAGAATTTGCATTCATATATTGATCAACAATCTCTAAAGCAGACTTTGGTGTGTATAAACTTTGTGACTCTTTAAACAGTTGAACCATTTTAGCCTATATTATTAATAACAAGGACAAATGTTAAAAACATTCCACCTCATAATATATACTAATTTTGTAATGTAAAAAATGTATTCTTTATACTAATATAATAATCTGCAGCTTGTTGATACACCCAACCACCAATACCATTCGATCTAATATCACAAAATTGAGTTTGCTTGAAGAATTCAATAGCATCAGGTGCTTCTTTGTGTTTCTCAATCTAATTGAATAAATAAAAAAATATTAAATATCTAACCAATTTCACTATCAAATATATAACATTATCTAAAATACTTACATACTCAAGCTTCCTACTTTCAAAGGACTTACTTCCAACCCTATGTGGATATTTTACATAATTGCGTGCATACTTTCCATTTATTGACTTTGTTTTCTGTTAGTTAAAATAAGAAATAAATTATTGAAATCATTTTCTCATATTACAAAGAAGTATTGTTTAATGGGAACTTACCTTTTCAAATGGATCATCTGATTCTAGAATATTCATCTCTTCCAAGGACTCATGATTTCACATATCTGTTACCATTTTCCAATCCCCATCACTGCAGGTTCTTGTTCGTGCATTATCACGTTCCTTTTTCCATTTTTTGTGAACATCACATTGGAATTTCCTATGAAGATGTCCCATCTATTAACCTCTAGGAATTTATCTAGATTGCTCATAATATCGTCAATGTTAAGTTGATTATGCAAAACAAAGTTTAAGTTATGACAATTGAAAATAGAGAATAATTTCCATATCATAATTGATTAATATAAAGTGTCCCAACCTATACTCTTGCCCAAGCTCCCCTCTTCTCTGATACTAGAAGTGTTCTCCAATCACCCTTAAGATATAGTGGCAATAAGTCCCTACAAGCTTTTCCAATCTCAGATGCTAATTTAGCTGACTGGTCTCTCATAATTAGACGGCCTATGGAAGCATCAAACTCTATTACCATCCTACCCTTCCATCTATTGTTCTCCTTCTCTAATGCTTGTCCTCTATATATACTTCTCCTATTGCAATATGATGATATGCTAGCATTAACTACAACACAAGGAAAAACTATTTAGTAACATTTACTAACTTTTATGTAACAAGTTATATGAAGAATTAAGCTATGCGCAATTACCTGAGCCAGGAATAGAAGTAGGTGGAGAGCCATCCAATGGATTTGTATTTACACGATTGTTGGTGACGACGTAAGTGTGCATCAAGGGAGCATCTGCTACAACCGAATCATGAGCCAAGGAATTTATTGCATCTTGAGTATCTTCAAGAGATGGATGTTGCTCCACTGGAGGTGATGGATGTTGCTCTTCCTTAACATCTTGAGAATTTGATGGTGTATTGACAATGGTTCAAGCCTTTCGTACAATCCTTCCTCCCTTTCTTTGTCCAACCTTTCGTCTTCCTATCATAACAATCCTACAATTGAATATTAAGATCATTAACTACGTAGTTATGTAAATAAAAACATGACACAAAGATGAAATGAACAGTTCATGTGATTCCTATGGATTAAAATATGATGAAATAAAATTAAGACTTAAAAAGGATAAAGTAACATTGTATTTAACTTAATTATGTTTGTTAGCCAAGATACAGTAGCATGGTGATGACATAGATATCATTAGAGTGACACCTAATTTACAAGAATATAATTAAAAAATTCACAATCCTCATCACTATCATTTTAATCCATAAGTGTTTCATCGACTTCATCATCTTCATCTTCATAATAATCGAAATCATCATCATGTTGTGTGCCATTTAAACCTTAGATAACCCTCTCTACATCTCCAACAATTGTCTCAAGGTATACATTTGTTCTCAACAACACATCTATATCACAATCAACTATAGGAGACACTAGATTTCCTCTATCCTCATCTTGCAGAAGTAGATCGTTCGTATTTTCATTGAATAAATGAGTTTCCACATTACTAAGTAAATTCATATTACCAATAAGACAACTTATATCATAAATATGACAACGCTCAAAGTGCTACACCACACGCCAATCATTACCTAATTCCAAGTCTTCTAGCGATGCCAACACATATGGATCACTCTCATACCATGTATGTGTTACCTTGATACTTTTGAATCCATTATCAACTCTTACATTGCGACGATGCTCATTGGTGTCCCACCAATTACACTTAAATAAGAAGACCCGTTTATTTCAAATATAAGAAAACTCATATATGTTAGTTAAATCACCATAAACTCCATTGATGAATGCATGTCTCCTTGGTTTCCTTCTACAAGTACTCCATTGTTTGAAGTCTTCTTTTGACTATCAAAATTGAAAGTGTGATATCGAATGCCGTTACATATTAATTTGTTCTATCTCTTGAAATACGTATCAGGTCCAACAGATAATGCATATGAGGCACTTTTAACCAGATCAAAACTTTCGCATAACGTGCTCATCTGCAACAATGTTAAGCAACTTAGCATCATAATCCACTTACAAGAAGTTCTCTTGTGTAAGAGTAACATTTACATTTTTCATGAACCATTGACCAAATTCCTGTTTGTAGTGTTGATCAATGTCATCATCATATTGTGCACGTAAGATACTTATATGTTCCCTGTAACACACAACAAAATTTAAATGTAAACATATTTCACATTATTCCCTAGAGTTCAAAATACACTAATCCATGCTTACTTTAAATATGGTTGAACCTCAAAACAATTATTAGTGATATACTACTTCTCTACTTCTACCTTTTCGTATGATAAGGTCACATATGCGGGAGAAGAAATAAAACCAACCCTATTTCTAAAGAAACCTATGCCACCTTCTTCCATGGTATCACAATTCCTATCAGGACGATTGAAAACTATCTCAACACCTTGTAAATGGAGAGAGCAACATTTCAAGCATTCATGTACAATGTAAGCTTTTGCTATGGAGCCCTCTAGAAAAGCCTTGTTTCTAACAAACTCCTCGAGAGAGCTTAAGTATCTGAATTTAAAAAAATAAATGAATGATGAAGGGTTGAATAACACTTATAAAAGATTACATTCATACCTTTCTATGGGATACATTCATCGATATGCAACAGTTCCGGTAAGCAATAGTTCATTAGGCAAGTGTACAGCTAAATGCACCATCACATCAAATAAGGCAGGAGGAAAGATTAATTCTAATTTGCACAATATGGTAACATTATCGCTCTGCATTTGCTTTACCTCATTGACATTGAGAATTCGTTTGCATAACTTATCAAAAAATGAACCAAGTTTAGCTATAACTATCGCAACATCATTCAGCAACATGCCACGAACACCCACAAGTAATAACCTTTGAAGCATCACATAGCAATCATAGCTCTTCATCCCAGAAAGCTTGGTGCTCGACTCATTCACACACTTACCAATATGTGATGCAATTCCATCAGGTAAGCTGACACCCTTTAAGAATTGATAGAATCTTCTCCTTTCTATGAGACTCAATATATAACTAGCAAATGGCATTGAATACTTGTCATTACATTGCTTTACCAAATGTAATTCCTTCCTAATACCAAGATCCTCCATATCAAGTCTAGCCTTATAAGTGTCCTTTGTTTTGCTATCAATCTTGAGTATAGTACCAATAACATTGTCACATATATTCTTCTTAATGTGCATGACATCTAAATTATGTCGCACATTAGCTTTAACTAATATAGAAGTTGAAAGAATATTGACCTTTTTTTTTTCCAATTAAGCTCTTTAGGATGACAAACCCTTTTAACCTTACTTGGATGCTTACCCATGCACACATCACTTATGAATTGCAATTGGTGGACATTTTCCTCACCAGAATATTCTTGCGGAGTTTCACGAGTGTCACGACTTCCATCAAATTTTAAGCTACGTCTCTATCTATGGTCCTTAGGAAGCCACATTCTATGATTAGTGTATCTAATCTTTCCATTGAGCCTCATTGATGGTATTTAGTCTTAGCATACTAAACAAACATTATACACCTTTGTACTCCACCCTGATAGGTTTCCATATGTTGGAAAGTTATTTATAGTCCACATTAAGGCTACACGCATGTTAAATGTTATCTTTGAAAATGCATCATATGTGCATAACCCATTATCCCAAAGATCCCTGAACTCATCAATCAATGGTTGCAAGTAAATGTCAATCTCATTACCAGGTGCCTTGGGTCTTGGAATCAATATTGACATCATCAAGTACTCTTTCTTCATACATATCCAAGGAGGTAAGTTATATGCCAAAAGCACAATCGGCCACATACTATATGATTGACTCATATTCCCAAAGGATTGAAACTATCGCTGGCTAGCCCTAATCTAACATTGAAAGCATCCATCGTAAACTCAGGAGAAGCAATGTCAAAATTCATCCAAGCTAACCCATTTGCAGGATGACTCACTAAATTTTCCCTTCTCTTATGTTCCTCCTTATGCCAACACATTTTCTGGGTAATTTTAGAATTTATGAAAAGGCGTTGCAACCCAAGTTTTACAGGAAAGTAACATAAAACTTTATGAGGAATGACTTTCCCAACTCCACTAAACACCTTACACCTTGAGGTACCACAAGTAGGACATTACTTTAAATGCTCATTATCACCCCAAAATAAGCAACAATCATATTTACATACATGAATGTAATGACAACCCATGCCTAACCTATGCAAGTACCTATTTGCAAAATAATAAGACTTAAGAAGAGACTCGCCATTGGGCATTGCATCTTGTAGAAGTTAGAAAAGCATGTCAAAGGACTTGTTGCTCCACTTATTGTACACCTTCAAGTGGAGAAGCTTCACTATAAATTCAAACTTAGATAACTTGTAACCTGAATAAAGCTCTTCTTGTGAGTCAACTCTTAGCTCATCTAGAAAATCCTGTGAAACATCAATACCACCTCCAAGAGATGAATCTTCATCTTCGTTGTTGATGAAGGCTTCCACATCTTCAAGAATCTCATCAAGTCCACCTTTTATCATCATATCCCACCCCTACACATTCCTCCTCCATAGGTGGTCCTGCTTCCCATTCTCCATGCCCCCTCTTACCTTGATCTACTAGAGGTAATTCAATACTCGGCTCCTCTCCATGATAAATCCAACATTAGAAGGTTATATCTACTAGGTTATATCTACCACATCTACAAGTAGGTGAGCTCCGATCACATGTGAAAGATGCAACTTATCATTCAAGTATTTTCTATACGGACAATTTATTCTCATGTTCACCTCATACTTCAAGTGCACGTATGCAAAAAAAGTACTCTACACCATGTTGATACTCCTTAGACTTAATGTCATGAGTCATCTAACTCTTATCCATGCAAACAAATATGACTCAAAAAGAACATATAACACTATGACACTTGAAAATGTACAAATGATGAATGAGAATAGAGTGAAATTCTAGCATCTAATCATTTCATTAAATATCTATAGTTGGGCACCTACTTCACTCAAAATCTAGCAATGTCCATTTGAAATTTCCTCTTATGTCTTGATGGTCAAAGTATGTGTCTAACATTTCAATGCAGTATACATATGTAGATTTCTTTGAGAGAAAACAAAGTACGCTTTATGTGCACATATGGCTTAAAATTCTGATTCGATATACATTAGTAAGGGATGAGTGCAAAAGAGGTGTTCAAATTTGTTCTTACACTCATACTTTGCATCCTAACTCTGTATGCATGTATTTGAATTTTTCTTTTATCAACATGCATTCTACTCTAAAAATTAAAGATTTATATATGATATTTCCATCTATCCAAGTTTGTAACAAACTATGCTCTAGGTGCTTATATTATTATCAATTATCACAAAAAGTAATAATAATAATGATCAAACTGCAATAGCCACCACAATATATAATTGATAGTAATATAATTTGATGGTCAAGTAAAAGAGGAAAAAGTGTGTAGAACCTATGTATGCCTAAGCCAAAACTTGAGAAGAATTTTTTTTCCCTGGCAACTTTTCAATGCCTTGTTCAAGTAATTAAATAACTTGCCATATATAACTATTCTTCATGGGAATTTCTATTAATGTATATGAACCAAACAAGGGGAGAGCAAACATATTTGGAAAAAAAAAGGTTACATGCGAACCTGATTGTCCAAAAGCAAAAATCAAAAGATACATTGGTTCAAAGAAACTAGCTAGCTCATCCTTGAACAAAGAAACTATAAATACAATGGAAATAAGTAATCTGAGTTGTAGTTGAAAAAAATGTAATTTTTACTGAATAATTTATGAATAAATGTGATAAAAAAATTTCCAACATCTTTTTTTTTTTTTTATTCTTTTTGGATATTAGGATAGAAGTAACCAAACACAAAGGGTTGTAAGGGAATACGTTAAAAAGAAAAGGATAGTGTATTGTGGAACATGGGGCTATGAGTTTTAATCTTTTGATTCTTTTTTACTTTTAAGTCATTAAATATAGTGGAACATGTGTGAAAGAGAAAAGGATAGTGTATTGTGGTAGTTTATTAAGAAAAATAACAAAAGAAGTGGGTTGTAAGGGAATGCACCTAGCTGTAAGGGAATTAAAAAATTTAGCAAGTTTTTAATATATGTGTGTGTATATATATATATATATATATACACATACAAAATATTATTCTCCAACAAGGGGTGGAAATTTTGTAGAGGGATGAAAAAGATATGTAAGGCATTATTGTGAGGCTAAGATTGGACACTAGCAGAGTCAAGATCTGGTTTATCTTATACTAATGGCTTGGTACAAAATGCAAAAAATATATATATATATATATATATATAACCACAAAGGTGGGAGATGAAAATAAGAATAATAGAGTCAAAGCCAATTTGATCACCTAGCTCCACTTCTATAACATAAGAAATTTGTTTCCTTCTTATATCTTCTAAAATGGAAATACCATATTGATTACTTACATATTCAAAATCTGTCCTATTGCTTCAAACTAGAACAAATTGGAATAGTCCATGTGTAGTCTATTACTAACAAAAATTAGCAAGTCTTGATACTAAACTTAGGCAACACCAATTAGAACTTTTCTCCCAGTAAGGTTGTGCTTATCATAAAGCACGAGAAATCTAGACGTGAAGCAATTAAACCGTGCACCATGAAAGGGAAAAAAATCATCCCTAAACTTGAAAGCAAGGCTCTTCAAATATATAAAGCTAACATCATACCTAAAAGAGATGAAAGTATTTAAAAAACTCTGCATATATACCCTTTTTCCATCTTAATATACTAGAGACTATTAACATTGTGATAATGTTCAAAGGTTGATCTATTATTGGAACTAATTTCAAAGGTTGGTGACTAATTTGAAGCATACACCAAAATGTTTTTTCCCTTATTTGAATCAATTTAAATGTTGATGACCTATTTAGACATGGCATAAAGTTCTAAATTTGAAAGATTAGCAGGTAACTTCATTTTCCAGTTATCTAAGTTTATAATGAAATTTAAAAAAAAGAGAAGAAAAGCATTCAACAGAAAGATTCAGCTACTTAATATATGTGAATTGATGTAGAAGAAGAAAATTTGTATTCTTTTAGATAAAGAGGACATTTACTTCATGATTTTCACATTACACACCCTTAAATGAGGGTTATCTACATCCAAGATAATATTCTATAGAGCTATGATACAATCTAATTCTACTAAAATGTCTACACTGATTGGAACTCTATGCAAAACATTTACATATAAGATCAATCCCCTTTAGGTTAGTTAACATATGTGCCATTGCTAGCTTGGACACCAACTCCTAAGCTGTTGACAACCTGTTATAGGATTGCAAGTTATATGGAGAAGTTAGTTCATTTAGGGTCTTACTTGTCCTTCCTTGTTTCCTTATGGTGAATAAAGGAGTTTGGGCTTGTTGGAGAGAACCTAACAATCCCTTTCAATTTAGAAATTTAGGAGTTTTTAAAGAAAAGACAAGTTTGCCCCCACTTCATTCATTTATTCCCATACAAGTATGAACCCAATAGGCAATTACATGGATGATTACTGCTAACTTGTAATCCATCACCCTTAATGCCACTACCTTGGAACACTACATCATGCATATGAAAATAACTACCCATTATGTATTAGACACACATTGACTCGACAACATGGAGACACTAAAAACATGTCTGAACATGATAAAATTGACCAGTAAATAAACAACAACAACTAGTTAGACACTTAGACAACCATCCTATTTAGCTAACTTGTTTCCTTCATCAACTACACAATTGGAAAAGGGTGGTAAGGCAACCCCTTTATTAACACATGTTACCTTACTGAGGAAATATAAGGAGTACAAATCAGTCATGGATCTAGCTTTCTCTTTGCTGAAGTTCTCATTTACCTCACCATGTATGGTCCTATCATGTTGGACAAGGTTATGGGTTATGCTTATACTTCCCACTCTTTGGATATTTGAATCATCTAAGATGATCTTTACCTATAACAACTCACAAAGCCCTTATGCCATACATTTAAGCTTGGAATCTACTAAAACGTCTTGTTTTTCACTTCACCAAGTGATTAAATTTCCATTAAGATAAGTACAATATCCTAACATCAATTGCTTATCTACCATAAACCTAGCTTAGTCTACATCAATATACACCACTACAATCAACCCATTCCCCTTCCCAAACATCAAACCCTTACCCTAACAATCGCAAGTTCACATAAATTAGATAGCAAAATATAGTACAATACACAATGGAATCGTTGCCATACTTACACCAACATAGCCAACACTATCCATATCTATATGAAGTACCTTGAATAAACAATGAGATGTTAGAAAGTGCCCCCTTCGTCGTGAATACCAAATCAACAAAAATTCTATAATTATTCTACAAAAATCAAAAAGGAAAAACATTAGAAGGTAAAATTAATGAATGGAGAACAAGGAAGACCGAATGATTGAGGACAAATGTACCAAATATTAGCAACAATCCTCATATAGACAAGGCAAGGGATTGAGGAACAAGGGTGAGAAGGGAGTGTAAGGGAGGTACAATAGAAGAGGGCTTCTAAAGGTGATGCAATAGAGAGAGGTTGGGGGCGATGGGTGGTGTTTAGGGGGGGATGGAGAGAGAGAGTATAACCGATGGGTGGTGTTTAGGGCGCGATGGGAGAGAGAGAGATGGAGTATAGGGATGTATGTGTGTTTTCGATCGATGGGCGAAAGTGTGAGTCCTTGCATTGCTACAGCTGGCTAAGATGAAATGACATGTGCTTTGCGAGGAGAAAAAACAAAACAAAACTTTACTATGAGAATTGAATTCATCCTAAAAGGGGCGGGCTTAATTTTAGCTAATTTTTTAGTAAATTATTTTATTTTAATTTAAAAATTATTTGATTATTATAGAGTGAATAGAAAATATTTAATAGGATTAATTATAATTAATTTTAGAAAAATATCATAAATCAAATTACATATATATGTTTTCTAAATTTATTTTGAAACATTACTAATATTATATTTTTTGTAACGTTTAATAAACGTTACTAAATTATATATAAATAGGTAAAGTTTGCAAAATTTGCAAAGATTACCAAATGTCAAAATTCTTGTAGTGCACTATTACGATTTTCCCGTATAAAATGCAAGTTACAAATACATTTAACTAAAATGCATCTCAATGTGCAACTTTACTTTAAAATGCAATTTAATGTTGCATTTAAGTTAGGGGCAAAAAGCCTGAAGAAAAGGAGTGTCTAAGTGTAATTTCAATAAAAACGCAACATCAAAATATGTCTTTTGCTACAACTTACATCTTAAAAAACAAAAAAGAGAGAGAGAGATTGACTAAAATTCATTTATTTTGTGACATCATTAAATATGTATTTCTAATATCAGCAACCACAATAGCAACAATACATCAATAATCTCATCCTAAAAGTATTTTATTGTAACAAAAATTCATACATGAACAAATATACTAAAAATCACATAACATAAGTCTATAGCATTTTGATTATTTTCATAATAACACAAGATATTTATGAATGTTCTTTTTTCTTCTTGAAAAATCATTATGAAATATATAAATACATCAATTTCCATACAAAAATAATGTATATATATATATATATATTATGGATTTAAGATTGTCACCTCATTTCCCTTTAATAATGTAATGTAGAGCATACGGGTGGTTGTTGAAACCCTTTCTTATAACACCTCTAGTCCAATCATCACTACCAATATCTATTATTACTTTGGATCAAATTATGCATAATATCATGGTTTATTCTACATCATGTGATCTACAAAAAACTAAGCATACCACCTTAGGTAACACCATAGCTACATCAACTTGAGTTAATTGACATCCTCTTTCATATCCATGTAGTCTATTTATCATCCATGCTTTTGAGGAGAAGAAAGAGTCACCATAACAACAAAGGCTAATGTAGTACAAGCGTCTAAAAAGTGACCTATTATAGTAGGGCCAATCATCAACAAATAAGTAGTATGAGATGAGTTTATATCAAGTGGGATTGGTGATTTAAAATGAATTTGAACATATAGATTAATTTTTTGGTATACTTGCTCGCTTTAATGGAATGATGTTATACCTTTATGGCCTTAAAAAAGACCCCTATTCAATTATAAGTACCCATATCTCATGTAAATCATCATCCTTCTCAATGCAATAATAAAAAAAAAAAACTCCTCTTATATGGAAAAAACATACATATGTTAATTTTACAACATGAAGCTATGTATTTTTCAAAACTTATTAAAGCTCCTAGTATCACTCTAATATGAACACCTTTATACATTATGGTACCATGCATAATAACTGAGATTGACCCCATTTGCTAATGCATCATCATAGCTTAACTCCATAATGTGGACATGTCGCCTACTTACATTACAAGTTGCATCACCTAACCTTTATCGGTCTTTCCTCATATGTCAATTTGGTGAAAAAAAAAGATATGTGGTGATACTAAAGCAAGGGATATAAATGGAGTTGATGGGTTTAAGGAAGTGTGGATCACAATATCATGACCATTATTTTCACCCTCTTCATTTATAAGTTCTTCATTTGTGTTAGTAGGTAGATCTACAATACTTGGCCAATGGGATACCATATTTTCATGATTAGATTTTATATTCAAATAAACTTTGTAATCTTATCTAATTCTTTAGTCTACTCATCCATCTCTACCAATTTGAAAAATTTCTCTCAATCAAGGTCATATTAAAAATTTGACAAAGGGATCATGTAAGGGTCTTGCTTAGGCATAGCATCGTTTTGTTCAAATATGATCAAAGCACGTATTGAAACACTAAGTGGATGGTCAAAGGAGGCATAATAGAATATATCCCAACTTTCATTTAGGTAGTATTATTAAGCTATCATATATCTTAATGCACAAATCTTAAATGCATAAGTTGCCCACTAATTCGGTCATTTATATAAGATTATCTATATCATGCTCGTCAAGACGAGAAGTACTAAACAATGATCTCCTTCACCGATAGTTTTATAAAACTTTAGATGCCTATCAAATATCTTAACCCAATGTAGGGATCGATTCTAATACTCATGCATGTGTTATGCAAGAGTTCCTCATAACTTGTAAGCACGAAGTGTTATACTAGAAAGCTTCAATTTATGAAAAGAACATTGCTTATAATCCTAGAGAAAGAGAGTCTGGGTCAAAGAAAGAAACAAAAAGAACCTATAGAAGGAGAAATAAAAGAGAAGATAGTACAAAATAAATAATCATCAAGTACTTGACTTAAGTGTGCAAAGCCTTCAAGATGAGATTATATGTATATTATTTAGGAAAGTTTAGAGAGAAAGAAAGTGAATGAATGGGCTTCTATCTACTTTTGGATGGATATATGGATGACAAGAGCCACAAAAAGCCACACATTTCTTTTAATGAAGCATACATATGTGCATTTTGCTTATAAAAACCACGTATATTGTAGAGAACATAGGTAGAGCATGCTCTTAACTTAAAATGTATGACTAAAATTCATGTTATTTCGAATAAAAGAGCATGAGTTTTATTGAAGCAAAAGCTATTGCCAAATTACTTTTAAGCAAACTATTTTTATTTTATACATTTAAATATGCATTATTTTTACCCAAATAAGTATTTAGGAATGTGATATATTAAGTGCAAGTACTAATTTTAATTTTTAGAAAACTTCTAATCTTTTTATTTTGGTTATAAA
This sequence comes from Laguncularia racemosa, assembly GCA_037954665.1. NCBI lineage: Eukaryota > Viridiplantae > Streptophyta > Magnoliopsida > Myrtales > Combretaceae > Laguncularia > Laguncularia racemosa. The sequence continues at coordinate 940,797 of JBBMOL010000108.1, forward strand.
TTTGTCACCCATTTATAAAACTTGAAATTGAGTTATAAATATTTTAGTTTGAAAGATGAATGAATGCTTTTGAAGCACTTATTAATGGTCAAAAGAAAATAACTTTTTAACCTTATAGTACACTTATTAATGACAAAAACTTCTTTAATGTTTTTAACTAATGCCTAAGTCATCAATTAATGGAATTTTTTAATTTACAATTAGGTGTTAGTCATTTTCAAAACAATAAAATGGAGCACCAATATTAGTTTCATCCATTGTTTCCATTAATTTTTATTAGAGGTAATGTCAAAATTACTATCTAAACTTTTTTTTCAATTTTATACTCAAATTTTGAAATTGTTGAATGTTATACCCAATTAAACTTTTTTTTATTAAATTTACTACCTTACTTCTAACTTGTACTCCTTGGTTAATAAGTTTTTGTCACATCATTCTCATGGAGGTAGTAAATTTTACAAATAGAAGTTCAAGTAAGTATGACATTTAGTAGCTTCAAACACTAGAAATAAATTTTGACTAGTGAAAGTTCAATTGTGTATATCATTTAGCAATTTCAAATTTCAATTGTAAGATTGAAAAGATGCACAAAGTTCAAGTAGTGACTTGAAAATTATTCCTTCTTATTATAGAGTCAGCATGTGTTACATCCATATCCAAATTCATTAGTTTACAAACTACACTATATCCAACCAAACCCACCCTTATAAATTGACTAATTTCATAAAAAGAATACCTTAACATCATTATGTAAACCCTTTGTTTCCAAACACCTTATATGACAATGAAGACCATCCAAACGCTACTATCTAATCTTGTTTAATAGGATTAGATCTATTATATGCCTAAATTGACGTAAGGCCCGAAGGCTTACTTTATTTGCACACGATTTTATAATAAGAAAGTGCCTAAGCTAGTCAAAATAAATTAAGAAGGTAATCTAACTTTTTAAAGAACATACCCTAGAACATATTTCCTAAATTAAACTAGGTGTCTTCGAAAAAAATCTACTTACCCAAAATATATTATCCTCACAACGCTATAAAAGGAAATTACTATAACCAAGTAAATTATCTAATATTCTCTACATACTTTGATTGCCATATAGTCAAAGCACTAGAGACACCTCTTAACACCCCCAACAACTCACGCTTGTTCATCTTGCAGGTTGGATTATGTCAATTTGAGGACTCAATCCAACTCGAGACAGCTTATGGCAATTAGAGCAATCAACAAGATTATAAATTAAAAGGTTATAACTCATTTTCATGTTTTTATTATTTTTAAATTAGAACTGAAAAGTTTATATTTTAATTATAAAAATAATACAAATTAGGACTCAATTGAAAAAATAAATAAATTAGGATATAATTTGTTGTCAAGCTCTAAAATCATGGGATGTAATCAGTCCACTGCACATTCCTACACATGAGATGGACATGTAAGGTTCATAAATGCTACTAAAATTCACAAATATGTAAATATTTTTTTAAAAATCTTTCTAAAATATTTTCAATGATAAATTTAATTCGATTTACAAAAATTCCTTTTGTTCATAACAATTATCACAAACTCTAAAAGTATAGATTATTTAACGAATAATTTATCAACCCAAATTTAAACTAAATAAACCTATGATTGATGGCCATCTAGTGTACTTGCATCATTCACACTCTTTTGCTAAAGTCATAGTCCTAATTTTCAAATTCACCTAAAATAAAATTTCCCTAACATAAGCGAGCAACAATACCCATTATAGAGATACTGCGTACCAATCACAACATATGACATACTACAAGCATTCCTATATAATATACTAATGCAACATCAATAAACAAACATCACATTCCACTTAATTATCTTTTTTTAGTCTACTAGCAAGAAAGAGATATATTTAGATCATCTGATTTTATGCTGACACAAATCGCTTCATACTAGTTCCATTGATAGTATTAACCATTGAGCATCCAATCTACTATAACTACCTATAGTGGTGTCTTATTCCACCACTATGGCTCATTTATAGCTTTACCTTGAAACATTTAACGTATATCATAGTAGTTAGCCATATCAATAGTTAACTTATCTATACATGGCAATTTAATACCCATATTATAAGCCATTTTATCTTACAAGCCCATCCTATTATGGGTAGCGAACACCCAGTTTATGACCAACCTATTTGAATAACTAGCCTTCATGTAAGCATAAACAATAATAATCAATTATGGTCAAACAATTATTAGATTATTTATATAAACCTATGTGCACAACCAACAAGCATCAGTCACTTAAGTACTTGCATACTACTCATGATCTTGAATTATCCTTGAATTTGATTATACACATCATAACTTATCTCCTCCCATTAAGAATCACATTATATCTCTAGAATAATAATTTAACTTAAATCTAGTTGATACAATTCCCTTAAAGTCCCATTTAGTTGACCAAGTGCCAAACTAAGTCAATCACCTTCCTTGTGGCACCACCCCTTTTGATTCAATTAGGTAAATCCTTAATATAATGGGTTAAATTTCCCTTGTGGTCAACATAATCTCAAAGTAGCTAGCCACTTTTACTCATTTTATAGCTTTTTCCAATTTTTTAAATAAAAAACACAACTTAGATTATTTGATTATGACTAGTTACATAATTTATCCTAAACTTCTAGATTTTCGTTTAATGTATCATGAAACTCATAGATTCATTAATATCCATAATTAAATTCCTAACTTATATTTATATTTTCTAAAATTATAAGATTGTATACCTAAAGGGTATTTTTTTGTTGTTTTCCTTAGAATTAACATTAATCTAAATGGTTTAAAATTGTTCACTTTCCAATGAATGTGATTAGAATACCATTGCTACTAAGCTCACAATACTCCCTTCTCTTTTTCTATACTTTCCCTTGATCCAATAATCAAAATAGGTAAAAGATAGTCCACTTAATTGATACAAAAAATTCCTAATTAAAGATTGTGATTTTTCTTACCTTTATCACGATCACCACAAACCAAAAATTCATCTTTATCGTGCTCTTGATTTCCTTAAACAAATCATACAAGCATTATGAATGGGGAATGATGAATCTTAAAATTGAAAGGCTAGGTTTCCCACCTTAGAAACTAGCTAAAACTTTCACAATCGTAGAGAAAGGGGAGAGGTTAACATTATACTTAGGGAGGAGAGTGGGAGTGCTCTACTTTTCAACTCTCTAGGTTTTCTTATAAATGAGAAAGAAATAGAGTTAGTTGCTTATTTATAGGAAGGTTAGGGTGGAAATTGTTTTATTACCCTTAATTTAAGTGATCTTCTAGGGTATTACATGTGTAATTAACAAACATCACAAAGAAAGGAAAACTTGAAAGCAAAGAGAAAAGTAACATACATCAACTTGGTCTAAATGTTTTTGTAAGCATAAATAGAATAAATCTTAGTTGATTTAAGGTTTTCTTTTTTAAGGTGATAATATTTATACATATAGCAATGACATTCATAGTATCTATGATAAAGAAAGAAAGAAAAAGATGTGTTACGGTGTATAAGTATCATTACTAGAACTGTAAATATGATATTTGTTTACTGCGTAATATTTGTTGAAATTTTATACATTGGTGCATGTGGCAATTTCAAAAGTTTTGACATATCTCATTTTAGGCTTTTCATGAATTTAACATTTATCAAAACCAACATTAACACATATATAATATTCAAAACATGCTCATATCACTCATTGATCATTCAATTTTCATATAACAATTATCAAAGCCTCATTTGAAGTAGCTAATAGAACCGATCTTTAAGATTTTTTAATAACAAACTCAAAAACCTATTTTTAATAATCTAAGTAATTTGTATAAATATTATCATATACACACACACATATATTGATATATATATAGCATAGAGTTTAATTAGCATTACTTACTACTTACATGAGTTGTTAAATTGGTAGATAAAAAGACTTACATGTCGATGGTGAATCCACATGAAAAGGTAAAATGGGGGCTTTCTATAAATGATTGTTCGCGTATAGTGAGTGTGCTAGTCAATCTTGAAGAAATCTTGATATGATGATACATGAAGGCGTGATTTCACTGAGAAGGGATAAGCCAGCATGGATTCTTAATGTGTGCATATAATAATGGATTGAATATGGTGTTCTTGATCTATTCTTAATCCATTCTTGATGAAGTCTAATGTTTGATCTCCTACGAAGTAATTATAGTAGAGTAACAATATTTGTACAAAACTTGCCAATACTTTATATTTTCCAATTGAGGAGGAGGTGATATGACCTAGACCTAATGGTGAATAGGAGTTGCAAATTGAGACATGCAACAATTTGAAGATTAAATCTTTTTGGTGTTTTTGGAACAAGAAGAAGGAAAACGATTGAGTTTTTTTTTTTAATTAAACAAGCAAAAAATTACATAAAGGATATGAATGCTTTGTTAATAGATATGACACACCGATTAACAATACGAACTAAGTTTGATCAATCTTTAAAGATGATATCACGCACAAATTTAGAAATTAATCAATCTGTTAATATAACTCGATATGATACACGAATTATAATAACTAGTTTGATTTATACAATTGATATTATATACAATTATAGAGATTGGTGATGTCACAATTTTAAAAGTTTGATTGATAAGACAAGAAGTGAGAGAACTCTCTATGTTATTCCATATCAAAAGGCTTCCCCCTAGGCCTCAAAATTCCATCTAACCTCACTCATACTATTCTTTAGGCCTTAAATACATTTCTTAGGAACTCTAACTCAATCCTAGAGACCTTGGTTCCCATTAAGAGGAGGCTCTTATATATAGATTTTAGTTCCCGATCCCAACCATTTGATGAAGTTGAGATAGACGAGTTAAATGAGTCATTGATGTGACCTTAGATTGATTCCTTATGATTAATGGTCCAAATTGAGGCTTTCAATTCTTATATAATACATGGGCTTTAAACTTGGTCTTTGGCCAAGCCTAGGCCATATCTTCTTAAGCTTATAAAAGGCTTAGCCTATTTCTTATATGAAAGAAATTCATCTTCTTAAAACATAAGCGTAAAGCTTATTAAGAATATATGAAACCTAAATGAACATAATAATACCTCTTTTGAGTTTACTTTTGTACGTGAGACAACTGAATAAGACTAAGAGTGGAATAACCAATTTAGCGATCCCTATTGTAAGCCTATCAAGTCAAATGTATCCTGAATACCCTTAATTAGTGTAAACACCCCATTTTTGCCCTAGGAATCAATAATTTTCAATAATAATCAATTTTCAATTTTTCTCAATTTTTCCCTAATTTAGCATAAATAATAAAAATATTCAAAAATAAATAAAAATAAATAAGAAAACACATCAATTTTGAAAAATGATTTCAGAAATAGCAATAATAAATAATAAACAATTTTTGCAAAATTTGGAATTTTCAAAAAATACAAAAAAAATAGAAAAATCGCATTGCATATATGCAATTTGCGAAATTAGAAAAATCAGGAAAGTGGGCTAGCTCAGCTGGTCCGGACCATGGGCTAAGGCGCGCGGTGCGGGTGCGAGGTCGCGGGTTCGAATCGCGGGAGGAGCAGTTTCCGAGTTTTGCAATTTTTTCACTTATCCAGGACACATGGCAGCAACCGATTGGCTGGAGGAAGCGCACGCGCCGGGTGCGTGATCGTCGTCTACCTCGGGTCCGAGATCGCCAGCGGAAGAGAAAATTCGAATTTCGGCCGTTTCGATTCGATTTTTTGCACAAATCCAACAGATCTTCAACAGAAATAAGATAAACATTATCTAATTGGAATCAAATCACAACAAATCAAAGGATTTACACAAATCGGAGTTGGTTTTTCTAACCGAAAATCCGATCAGCTTCAATCGGAGGAAATCCGAGCTTATCCAGCTCGGTTTCAAGTGTCTATAAATAGGAATCGAAGGGAGGAAGCCAAAAGACGAAGAAAAAGTGAGAGAAAGAGAGAGAAAGGAGCGAATCGGAGTACGCCGGAGAAGCTTGAAGCCGAGACCACCGACCGGAGCTAGAGCCACCGCAAGGAGACGTTCTGGGAGTGAACCACCACTACCGTTGGAATCAGCACCCTCGAGAAGCTAGGATTCGACACTTCACCCGCTGCAAAAGGCCACCGGAATGCCCTGAACGAGCCTTCCCCGCCGCCGCGTCCGACCGATCTGACCCGACCCACGCACCGACCCGAATCCAGGTAAATCGGGTTTTCTAGATTTTTTTATTTTATTTTTATTTATTTATTTATTCCGAATTTATTATTTGTTATTTATTATTTTGTTATTTCTTTAGCCATTTATTTATTTGTTGGTTTAGGTTTTATTTTCAATAAATAGGAAAATGTAGAAATTAGGTTTTTAGGATTTAATAATGTAAAATAAATAATAAAATATAGAAAAATAATAAAAAAATTAGGAAAATAATAATAAAATTTTAGATTTCAAAATAAGATAGATAATAAACCAAAAATCATGAAAATCAATAAAAATTCCCAAAAATCCCAAAAATCACAAAAATTCCCAAAAATCACGAAAATCAACAAAACTTCCCAAAAATCACAAAAATCCACAAAATTCTCAGAAATCACAAAAATAACAAAAAAATCATAAAAATCATTAAAAAATTCAAAAATTATAAAAGAATCATAAAAAATGAGTTTTAGCACTTAGAAAAATCATTTTCTTCAAATAAATTCAAAATTGATGTTTTTCCCTAAAATCATTTTCAAAATAAAATCAAAGCTTAGGCTTAGAAGTTTTTTAGAAAAAAAATCCCAAAAATGGTAAGAACATAAATCAAAATAGGTTTCAAAAACTAAAATTTACAAACAAACTTAAGGTTTTCATAAAAGCGAACTACGGCTTGTTTGATCCTGAGTAGCAGGTACGTAGGCACCCATTCGGGTCAACCCATAAAAATGAATAAAAAATCATTTTTTTGAAATAATTCAAGAACATAATAAAAAGTAACAGAAACACAATAAAACACATTTCTAAAGATGAACAATTTTAGGAGATTAGGTGGTAACCGTAAAGGTTTTAATAGGTTAGCCTTCGGACTTAGAAACTCTGGTTTTCCCTTTTCCTCTTTTCACAAAAACGAGAAGAGGAAATAACGACGACTAGTAGTCCAAATTAAGACTAATCCGCTCCTTTAGTCTTAATTCAATATTTCCCAACAACAGTTGGGTGGCAACTCCAAAAATCAAACGAAATTCCTAACTCAAGTCGAGGATCTATATTAGATGAGCATAGGTCTAGTCTAGATCGGATTAGGAATGGGAATTCAAAAATTGGACTCGACAGGATGGTGACTCCACTGGGGATCCATGCCAGCAGGCTAGCCACCTGATTCTCTTCGAATTGTTACCTTTAAGGAATGTGTTCCATTTTGCTCTGTTGCTAACCTTTCAGGGTTTATTTAGATTTTCAGTTTTTTCTTTACTGTGGGGGTTTGCATGCATATCTGTGTGAGTAGATGCGGTCGAACCCGGACCGTCCTAGAAACCTAAGACGGGGAGCCATTGTGTAGGTTTCAGGCGAAGTGAGTTGATTCACCGTTCGGGACCGATTAAGCTACCCCACCCTATGCTTTGATATGGCCTGAGATCCACTTCTTCGAGAATGCGGGAGGCCATAGAGCTCGGGAACCAATTAGAACCAACCTACTTGCATACATAACATCACAACGGGTTGACAATTGGATGACAATGTAATGGTTTGTTATTTTTCCTTAGAGTTCAGGACCATTTCCCTGTAATGTTTTCGTAGTTCTGTTTGTAACTAGGCTATTTCTTATTGTAATAGATGGCTAGCAGTGCAGTCGACCGTCTCCTTCGCAAAGAAATACGGGTGTACAAACCTTTGGACCCGAGGTTGGTACTGGACCATTGGTTTACTTTGTACAACCCGGAGGAGCAGGCCTTCATCCAACAAAAGATTGGCCCCATACTCTCACTGACAAAGATAGAGGTGAATTTACCTTTAGTCCGGGCCATGCTCCAATTATGGGAAATCAAGCCCGCTGCTTTCTTTATCGGGCCGCATGAGATCACCCCTACCCTAGAAGAATACACCCAGTTACTACAGGCTCTAGCACTGACTGATCAAATCTATATGCCAGACCTTGAGGCCGGGCCAGCCGGTACCTTCAGCAGATTATTGGGCATCCGTAAAACGGCAGTCAACAAAGCCCTAGCAGACTGTAATGGATATTGCATACGAATGGATGATTTAGAAGCCTGGTTTATCGCCCGAGAGGGCAATGGGGATAGAAAGGACATCCTGTGTGGGGACCCCAAGAATTACAGACAGAGAAGGGTGAACGCTTTCATCTTGACAGCCTTCGCCACCATACTGTTCCCCACCGGGACCTTCTATATTCACTACAGAGTTGCAGAGCTGGTGACCCAATTTCTGGAGGGAAGATCCTACATCCCGGCTCTACTGGCTGAACAGATTCGGAATTTAAACTTCCTCAAGAAAAAAGGCCATGGGATCCTTCGCTCCAACCTCAACCTTCTGCTAATATGGTTTGTAAGCCACCTCAAGTGTTTCAGGTTGAACATGGTCAGGAAAACCCTAACCCAGCAGGTGGATCTGGTGGATTCATGTGTAGAAAAGGTAAAGCTACCCGACGACCTTACCAGCCACAGTTGGGTAGAGCTGCTTAGGAGCTTCAGTGCCGAAGATATTCTATGGACAACCAGGTGGAGTTGCTGTAACAAAATCATCTTGACCTACAGAAACTTCCAAGCAGTGCCTTTAATCGGAATCAGCGGATGTATCGGATATCACCCAAACTCAATGGTCCGCCAGTTCGGCACTATCCAAGACATAGTCTATCGGCCCTCGGTACAAGCAGTTACCTTTGATTATCAAGATCCGAACCTGTTAGTAGCTGAGAAGTTCGTGAAGCTGGCAGAGGCCAAAGCACTTTGGGAAGCCAGAATTGAAAGCCCGGATGTGGACCTCGGGGAATTAGATGGCGAAGTGGGAAAGCACCGAGCCACCAGAGAGTTTGTAATCCACCAGCTATACCAGACAGGGGAAAGAGCGTATCGGGTTCCAAACGTCACCCAACCAAGACCAGACAAGATCAATCCAGAGACAGAAGTATACCTGGAGCAAGTCAGGGCTCGAATGGAGGTATACTTTGAAGCTGCGGATCATAAGAAAGACATCTGGAAGGGACGTTTCAAAGAATCCGACCAAAGGAACAAGGCTTTAGAAGCGCAATTAGAGAAGTGCCAAGCCAGGGTCAAAGAACTAGAAGCCATCATCAGTGGGAAGTTTGAGCCTCCACAACAGAAGACTAAAAGAACTAGGAAGTAGATCTTTATTTGTAATATTTTATTTTGAACTACAGAATTTTTAATATTAATAAAAGTGAATTTTCAATATTACATTGTCAGTCAATTGTCAACCATTTTTAGCATCCGCGTGACACATGCATATCATTCTTGCATTCATCGCACTAAAAATAAAAACAAAATGTGCGTCCAGGTATCAAAATAGCTTCCAAACAATCGAACCCTCCTCGAAGCCCAGTTCCCACGCGCTTAAGAACAAAAATGGCCAACAGCAGTGACAACCGCAACAACACCAATGCTGAAGCTGCCTCGGACTCTAGGATCATGTCCCTAGAACAAACAGTCCAACAACTGGCTGCCCAGGTTCACCTCTTAACTGAAAGCATCGGCCTCCTACGCAACACTCAGCCAACCCAGGAAGATTATTCAGGGGGCAGAAAGGGAAAAACAGTGGAGGGACAGCCTCCGGAATATGAGGAGATCAATTCCCATCTTAACCCGGCTTTTGAATATGAGCCAAAAGTCAATCAGGGGCCGACCTCTGACGACCTGAAGAGGGAAATGGAAGAGAGGTAGAAGGAGATGGAGAAACGACTCTTCCAGCAGCTCCATGACAAGATGAGAACCATTGAGGGCCCTGACGGTTTTGAACAGGCCGGAATCACCGACCTGCCAGCATACAGAGAAGAGGCATACCCCGAGAAGTTCAAGACCCCAGAGTTCGAAAAGTATGATGGGACCGGCTGCCCTAAAATGCATACCAGGCTATATGCTCGGAAAATGAGCAAGTATGCTCAATACGACCAGCTCATGCTTCAGACATTCCAAAACAGCCTCACAGGCCCTGCACTGGTCTGGTATGCCCACCTGGACTTCAACATTGTCAACACTTGGGAGAAGCTAGCCCAGGCGTTTTATGACCAATATAAGTTCAATATTGAAGTTGCCCCATCTGTAATCGACCTGGGAAGTCTCCGGAAAAGACATGCTGAGTCGTTCAAGGAATATGCTCAGCGCTGGAGAGCCTAGGCCGCTAGGGTAGCAACCCCGATATCTGAGAAGGAATTGACATCCATATTTGTCAATACCCTGGACAAGACCTACTTTTCACACCTGGTGGGCCAGACCTCATCCAGTTTTGCAGAGGTAGTCGCTGCGGGGTGCAGGATTGAGAACGCCATCACCACCGGTAGACTCCAAACGATGGAGCCTCCTAGGGTCACACCGACACAAAGGCCTGTGGGAGGAAACAGAGCCAAAGAGTCCACTATCAGCACGGTCCACTCCGGTAAAGCAGAAAAGGCCAGGACTCGTGTTACATTTCAGACCACGAGTACCCCAGTCCATCAACCCACGACGGGTCAAACTCAGGCTGTCAGGGTCCCAAGGCAGTTCACTCCAATCCCCATCCCGCTCAGTCAAGTCTTCGCTCGGTTGAGGGCAGACAACTTGATTAGTTTCGAGATCCCCAATGACAGGTACAAGCCTAAGAACTTTGACTCAAATCTCAAGTGTGACTACCACATGGGTCAGGAGGGGCATTCCACAGATAGGTGATGGAGGCTCCGACACAAAATCCAAGATTTAATTGATGCAGGAATCATACAATTGGATTTTCGTGAACACCCCAGCACCCAATGTCAACACCAACCCCCTGCCCAATCACAGGCCCGCCATTAATATGATCACATCAGAGGAGTCGGCTCCCAAAGAAGCCCCTAAAAAGAATCCAACTGAGCAACAGAAGAAGCAATCCCGCCAAGCTCCAGAAGAAACTCCAAAAGCACACATTAAGAGAAGATGGTTAGTCGGAGATCCAACGGTTGGCACTTTGGGAGAATCACACGGGAGATTTCAGTATTTGGTAAACTATTCTTATACCCCGACTGAGCAGGGTCCACCTAGTGGATGGGGACCGGAATTTGAGAAGGAAGACAACCCGGTAAAGGAAGAAGGGAAGACTGTCAACATGATCAACTCTCATCAGAAGCCCAGGGTTATACAGTGCTATGAGGGACAATCAACCGAGGTACAAATCCCAAGAAAAAGATATATATTCAATGTCCCAATACCGGCAGAGAATTACAAGGTTGCACCGTTCGACTATCGGGCCCTCGAACAAGAGTGACCTCCTATAGTGGGAGGCATCACCCGCTCTAGGAGATTATATGATCCAAAGTATAAGGGCCCGACTGAAGAGCCCACCGTGGAAAAAGGGGAAGAAGAGGAAGAGGGACTTGCTGCGTTTACGAAGATGGTTAAGGCCAGTGAATACAAGATCATGGAACAATTAAATAAAGTTCCAGCACAGATATCGCTCATGGGCCTTCTCACAACATCTGAACCTCACGGGGAAGCACTCTTTAAAGTGTTGAAAAAGATTCAGGTCCCAGAAGGTATCGCTACAGACAAATTGGGTCACGTGGCGGACTCCATCTTTGCAATGGACCAAATATCCTTCTCTCCGGAAGAGCTAGGAGAAGAGGGAGACCAACATACCAAACCACTGTTTATAGTGGTCAGGTGCAACGACACCATCGTCTCCCGGGTACTTATCGATAATGGATCATCTCTCAATGTTTGCCCATTGGCGACACTCAACTTATTGGGGGTCGATCCAAGCAACATAAAACCTAGCTCCACGGTAGTCAGAGCTTTTGACGGGTCCAAAAGAGACATAGTAGGGGAGGTGAGCCTACCGGTGGAAATCGGTCCACAAATATTCCACATCTCCTTCCAGGTCCTCGATATCCCAAGATCTTTTAATTTGCTCTTGGGACGACCTTGGATACATGCTGCTGGAGCCATCCCCTCTAGTCTCCACCAAAAGGTCAAATTCATCGCAAACGGGCAGATAGTCACTGTACTGGGCAAGCAGGATTACGCCATATATAAGGAGACTGCCATACCTTACATTGGGGAAGAGGGTTCAGAAGACCTGAGGCTGCAGATCTTCAATGAAGTAAACATGGTAACCAGCAAGGAGGGCCATCAGTTTAAAGAGAGGCAGCATGGGACGTTTGGACTAGGGTACATTCTTACGGCCGTAGAAGAAGCGCAAACGAAAGGTGTCAAAGGCAGAATAAGGGGGAAGCTGATCGACACCCAGATGTGCATCCCACCTCTCCAACAATCTTTCCGAAAGGCAAACGTCAGTCAAGAGCTCTGGATAAATGAGGAGGACGACAGCAAGGGGAAATCAACTCCCCGCACGTCTAACCAGCATCCGGCTCTCAACAATTGGTTTTGTTATCTTATCAGTAGCGCTAGGTTAGCTCAAAAGTAGAGAAAAATTATTAAACAAATTTTATTGAGACTCTTTATCAAGTTCAATTACAGTTTGTTTTTTTCTTCTTATATATATATGCTTTCATTTTACTCAGATCTCCTACCATCGAACATCAGGGATATTTCGCGCAGGTAGAAAGTAAAAACACTGATATCGTTTCCAACGCTGCTGGGTCAGTTGTTGAAGGCGATATTTTAGACCACGAAATAATACAAGAAAATTGGCTAAAACATGAACAAGGCAGAATCTCGATCGACGAGCCTATGGAGACAGTAAATCTAGGAAGCATGGAAAACCCTAAGAACCTCAAAATTGGGACCAGTTTGAGTGCCGAGCAAAAACGTGAGATAACCGAACTATTAACGAAATATGCAAATGTGTTTACCTGGTCATATGGTGACATGCCAGGGCTAGACCAGTCAATAGTAGTTCACAGGCTTCCCACAAGGGAAGATGTCAAACCTAAAAAACAAAAACTGAGAAGATTTAAGCCTGACATCTTACTGAAAATCAAAGAAGAAGTCAAGAAACTGCTAGAAGTAGGGTTCATTGAAGTATCCGACTATCCAGAATGGGTAGCAAATGTAGTCCCCGTCATGAAAAAGAATGGAAAAGTACACGTATGCGTAGACTTTCGAGACTTAAACCAAGCCACGCCAAAGGATAACTTCCCCCTACCTCATATTGATGTTCTAGTAGACAACACTGCGGGAAACCATCTCTTCTCATTCATTGACGGTTTCTCTGGATATAATCAAATAAAAATGGCTGAAGAAGATAAAACCAAAACGACTTTCACCACAACATGGGGAACTTTCTGTTACAAAGTCATGCCTTTCGGTTTGAAGAACGCCGGGGCGACGTATCAGAGAGCCATGGTCGCTATACTTCACGATATGATACATCGTGAGGTGGAAGTATATGTCGACGACATGATAGCCAAATCCAAAGAAGGAGAAAGCCATATAGGTATCCTAAGAAAATTTTTCGAACGACTGAGAAAGTTCCAGCTTAAGTTAAACCCAGAAAAATGCACTTTTTGGGTCACAACGGGGAAATTGTTAGGGTTTGTCATAAGCCAGGAGGGCATTAGAATCGACCCTGACAAGGTGAAATCTATATTAGAGTTACCTTCCCCACGCTCCGTTAAAGAAGTAAGAAGCTTACTGGGAAGATTAAATTACATAGCTCGATTTATCTCACAGCTCACCGACAAATGCCGGCCACTATTCCGTCTGTTGAAGAAGAACGCCGCAATAGAATGGGACAACGAATGCGAAGAGGCATTCAGGACAATCAAAGACTACCTTATAAAACCTCCGGTCTTGATAGTCCCGAAACATGGAAAGCCCTTATTCTTATACCTCACTATACTCCCCGAATCCAAGGGATGTGTGCTGGGGCAGAAAGATGACGAGGGAAGAGAGCGTTCTATATATTATCTGAGCAAGAAGTTCACAGATGGGGAACAGAGGTACTCAGAGGTGGAGAAGACGTGTTGTGCTTTAATCTGGGCCATGCATCGACTAAGGCAATACACCCTTTATTACCATATTGAACTGCTAACAAGACACGATCCCTTGAAATACTTGGCAGAGAAACCAGCCTTGATAGGGAGAATTTCTAAGTGGCAAATGCTCCTATCTGAGTTCGACATCACATATATAAATCAGAACTCGATGAAAGGGCAAGCCTTAGCCGACCAATTGGCGGAACACCCTATCGAGACAGATTCCCAAGAACTACAGACCCAATTTCCGAATGAGAATATATTGACAGTGGAAAATATGCCAATAGAAGACTTTGGGATAGAGCAGAACCTGAAATGGAAACTGTTTTTCGATGGAGCCGCCAACGTATTCGGTTGTGGGGTTGGGGCAGTTTTGATATCCCCGGACGGCACTCAATTCCCTGCAGCGACGAGACTTACATTTCCCTATACCAATAATATCGCAGAATATGAAGCATGTATTCTTGGCCTCATAATGGCCTGCCAAATGGGAATCCGCGAATTAGAGGTATACGGGGATTCGTCGCCCATCATACTACAGACAAGAGGGGAATACAAGACTAAAGACCCCAAACTGGTACCATATCATCAACACTTGACAGAGCTGATTGAAGAATTCAAGGCAATCACTTTCACATACATCCCAAGAACTCAGAATCAGTTCGCAGATGCCCTAGCCACACTAGCATCTATGATCCAGATAACAAGAGGAGCCGAAGTTCAGCCGATGAAAATAAACATCGAAAGTCGGCCCGCCTACTGTTTAACAATTGAAAAGATACAAGATAACAAACCCTGGTATCACGATATCAAGACCTTTCTCCAAGAAGGTAAATACCCCGAAATGGCTAGCAAGAATGACCAAAGAACACTCAGAAGGTTAGCAAGCCATTTCCTATTAAGTGGGTCCATACTTTACAAGAGATCATCTGATACCACCCTGTTGAGATGTGTGGACAAAGATGAAGCATGCGAATTGATGAAAGAAGTACATGAAGGAGTATGTGGACCTCATATGAATGGCTACATGTTGGCCCGAAAAATCATGAGGTTAGGATATTATTGGTTAACCATGGAATCAGATTGCATAAAATATGTCAAGCATTGTCATTTGTGTCAAGTCTATGCGAACCGGATAAATGCTCCACCCAACGAGCTACATTTGTTATCGGCACCATGGCCATTCTCCATGTGGGGAATCAACATAATTGGCCCTATCACTCCGACAGCATCCAATGGCCATAGATTTATACTCGTAGCGATTGATTACTTCACCAAATGGGTAGAAGCTTCATCATACACCAATGTCACAAAAGGGGTAATAATCCGCTTCTTAAAAAGGGACATAATAGCCCGATATGGAGTTCCTGAGTCCATCATCACCGACAACGGTACCAATCTCAACAACAAATCGATGACAGGTTTATGTCAACAATTCCACATAAACCACAGAAATTCAACTCCCTACCGACCTCAAATGAACGGGGCAGTAGAAGCAGCTAACAAAAATATCAAGAAGATCATCGAGAAAATGATAACAACTTACAAAGATTGGCATGAAATGTTACTGTTTGCTCTCATGGCTTACAGGACTTCAATAAGAACATCTATTGGAGCTACCCCTTACTCATTGGTATATGGTACAGAGGCAGTGCTACCAGTTGAAGTTGAGATACCATCATTCAGAATCCTGTCAGAAACTCGGTTAGCCGAATCAGATTGGGTAAAGAAGAGGCTTGATCAGCTGAATCTGATTGATGAAAGAAGACTTACCGCATTATGTCATGGCCAGTGTTACCAACAAAGAATGGCCCGAGCATTTAACAAGAAGATGAGACATCGGTACTTTAAAGAGGGGGATCTAGTGTTAAAGAAGGTTCTCCCGAATGCCCAAGATTCCAGAGGAAAATTCACCCCAAACTATGAAGGCCCCTATGTGGTGAAAAAGGTTATGTCAGGAGGTGCTCTGATATTAACTCAGATGGATGGTCCCGAGCTGAGAGACCCCATTAACACAGATGCTGTAAAGATGTACTATCCTTAGGCAAGGGAATTGAAATTTTGCCAATGTTTATGAAAGCCAATGTTCGATACAAATTTCGTTGAGTCGAGTTTTTATTTTTTACAAGCAAAGTTAATATCCCTGAATGGTCAATAATCCAAATCAATTCGCACCATAACAAATATTCTTAAACACATTACCCACCATTTCACCAATGAAAGATAGACACTAAAATGATAATGAATCTTAATATGGTTTGTGATATAATCCTATCTATTTTTTAGCATTAAAACTGAGCGCGTTATTAAGATAACATTACCATCAAAAGAGCGTTGTGTATAAAGAAAGGGAGCACATCAAAATTGTCGACCCTGTGTCAAGATAAGAAGAAATGAAGCAGAAGCAAACCAGCCCGAAGGTTCGGTTGTTTGGTTGCTATCCACGATAAACTGGCAAGCATATTAAAATAAATAACTATCATCATATCATTACATCATTTAGTTCAGGCTGTAGAAAGTATATTCAAAAGCATAAGATGAGTCAGCGCATAGTGGGGCACTTGTCTGAACATGCCCTTTAATAGGGTGGTCAGACCAAAAAGGGGCACTTCCCTAGATCTCTTCCAAGGTCGGTCTATAAAGACGCCTTACTAGATATCATTTTTATATTAGGTTAGTCAGCCCATAGGGGGCACTTTCCTAAAACCTTGTCCTCATGGTCAGCTCATAGGGGGCACTTTTTGAGGCAAATTCAAATCTAGGTTAGTCAGCCCATAGGGGGCACTTTCCTAAAAACCTTGTTCTCATGGTCAGCCCATAGGGGGCACTTTTTGAGACAAGTCCAATCCAGGTTAGTCAGCCCATAGGGGGCACTTTCCTAAAACTTTGTCCTCATGGTTAGCCCATAGGGGGCACTTTTTGAGGCAAATTCAAATCCAGGATAGTCAGCCCATAGGGGGCACTTTCCTAAAAACCTTGTTCTCATGGTCAGCCCATAGGGGGCACTTTTTGAGACAAGTCTAATCCAGGTTAGTCAGCCCATAGGGGGCACTTTCCTAAAACTTTATCCTCATGGTCAGCCCATAGGGGACACTTTTTGAGGCAAAGTTCAATTCCAGGTTAGTCAGCCCATAGGGGGCACTTTTTGAAGCAAAGTTCAATTCCAGGTTAGTCAGCCCATAGGGAGCACTTTCCTAAAAATCTATTCTCATGGTTAGCCCATAGGGGGCACTTTTTGAGACAATCCCATCAAAGGTTAGTTAGCCCATAGGGGGCACTTTCCTAAAAATCTACCTCAAGGTTAGCTCATAGGGGACACTTTTTGAGGCATTCAATTCAAGGTTAGTCAGCCCATGAGGGGCACTTTCCTAAACTCTCCCGATTAGTCAGCTCTCGGAGCACTTTTCAGAAATATTCTTCCAAACAGTTGCTAATCTAACAAGACGCTTCTGTTGACAGGTAGCCAGCTCATAAGGGCGCTTCCTAAGTAACTTTTCTTTCCAAAGGTTGCGAGTCTGGTAAAGACGCTTCCTATTATCATTTCTTATACATTCCTACACAATGCTTGAGATGTGTCCTGTCGTCAATTAGTAAGCCCATAAAGCACTTTTTGGGAAGGAACATTACCTTGAATTGTTAGGAACATCTTCAATCGTAGGATTATTAGCTCTTGGAGCATTTTCCTACCAAAACCTAATTCAAGAGGCCAAAAATGGTGTCTTTTGTTTATCTTTGTAGTCAAGTTTTTCAAACTTTACCACAAAGAGGGGCAGCTGTAAACACCCCATTTTTGCCCTAGGAATCAATAATTTTCAATAATAATCAATTTTCAATTTTTCCCTAATTTAGCATAAATAATAAAAATATTCAAAAAAATAAAAATAAATAGGAAAACACATCAATTTTGAAAAATGATTTCAGAAATAGCAATAATAAATAATAAACAATTTTTACAAAATTTGGAATTTTCAAAAAATATAAAAAAATAGAAAAACAGCATTGCATATATGCAATTTGCGAAATTAGAAAAATCAGGAAAGTGGGCAGCTCAGCTGGTCCGGACCATGGGCTAAGGCGCGCGGTGCGGGTACGAGGTCGCGGGTTCGAATCGCGGGAGGAGCAATTTCCGCGTTTTGCAATTTTTTCACTTATCCAAGACACGTGGCAGCATCCGATTGGCTGGAGGAAGCGCACGCACCGGGCGCGTGATCGTCGTCTACCTCAGGTCCAAGATCGCCGGCGGAAGAGAAAATTCAAATTTCGGCCGTTTCGATTCGATTTTTTGCACAAATCCAACAGATCTTCAACAGAAATAAGATAAACATTATCTAATTGGAATCAAATCGCAACAAATCAAAGGATTTACACAAATCGGAGTTGGTTTTTCTAACCGAAAATCCGATCAGCTTCAATCGGAGGAAATTCGAGCTTATCCAGCTCGGTTTCAAGTGTCTATAAATAGGAATCGAAGGGAGGAAGCCAAAAGACGAAGAAAAAGTGAGAGAAAGAGAGAGAAAGGAGCGAATCGGAGTACGCCGGAGAAGCTTGAAGCCGAGACCACCGACCGGAGCTAGAGCCACCGCAAGGAGACGTTCTGGGAGTGAACCACCACTACCGTTGGAATCAGCACCCTCGAGAAGCTAGGATTTGACACCTCACCTGCTGCAAAAGGCCACCGGAACGCCGTGAACGAGCCTTCTCCGCCGCCGCGTCCGACCGATCTGACCTGACCCACGCACCAACTTGAATCCAGGTAAATCGGGTTTTCCAGATTTTTTTTATTTTATTTATTTATTTATTCCGAATTTATTATTTGTTATTTATTATTTTGTTATTTCTTTAGCCATTTATTTATTTGTTGGTTTAGGTTTTATTTTCAATAAATAGGAAAATGTAGAAATTAGGTTTTTTAGGATTTAATAATGTAAAATAAATAATAAAATATAGAAAAATAGTAATAAAATTTTAGATGTCAAAATAAGATAGATAATAAACCAAAAATCACGAAAATCAATAAAAATTCCCAAAAATCCCAAAAATCACAAAAAATCACGAAAATTAACAAAAATCCACAAAATTCTCAGAAATTACAAAAATAAAAAAAAAATCATAAAAAACATTAAAAAATTCAAAAATTATAAAAGAATCATAAAAAATGAGTTTTAGCACTTAGAAAAATCCTTTTCTTCAAATAAATTCAAAATTGATGTTTTTTCCTAAAATCATTTTCAAAATAAAATCAAAGCTTAGGCTTAGAAGTTTTTTAGAAAAAAAATCCCAAAAATGGTAAGAACATAAATCAAAATAGGTTTCAAAAACTAAAATTTACAAACAAACTTAAGGTTTTCAGAAAAGCGAACTACGGCTTGTTTGATCCTGAGTAGCAGGTACGTAGGCACCCATTCGGGTCAACCCATAAAAATGAATAAAAAATCATTTTTTTGAAATAATTCAAGAACATAATAAAAAGTAACAGAAACACAATAAAACACATTTCTAAATATGAACAATTTTAGGAGATTAGGTGGTAACCGTAAAGGTTTTAATAGGTTAGCCTCCGGACTTAGAAACTCTGGTTTTCCCTTTTCCTCTTTTCACAAAAACGAGAAGAGGAAATAACGACGACTAGTAGTCCAAATTAAGACTAATCCGCTCCTTTAGTCTTAATTCAATATTTCCCAACAATAGTTGGGTGGCGACTCTAAAAATCAAACGAAATTCCTAACTCAAGTCGATGATCTATATTAGATGAGCATAGGGTCTAGTCTAGATCGGATTAGGAATGGGAATTCAAAAATTGGACTCGACAATTAGACTTGGTTTCCTAGGTCCTATCACTAATCCATTAAATCAATTAATGGCATTAAATTACACTAAAAGCCCAATTGCTAAACCTTCTACAACCATCTACATTAACTAGATCGAAGCATCTTAATAAAAAATACAAGCATCAAGTACAGGCTCATGTTAAAATATTACTTATATTTGATCATCAGTGAAAGTAATCGGTGACACTCATGATGTTTTAAACATAAATATCTCTAAATTGAAAAAAAAAAGTGCAAACAAATTATAAATTTGTGTTAATATATTATGAACAATCTCTACTTAAATGTTTTACAAACAAAATCATATAAGAAAGCTGTAGAAATATTAATGGATTAATTTTTATTTTATTTTGTCACATAATTGTACTTATATACGTGTAAATAGCTCATATATATATATATATATATACATCTTGTAACAGAATTGAAAAACCAATGATACACACAATAACAGAATTAAATTTTCGGTTCCTCTGTTTTCTTGTTCATCTTCAACTATAAAGCTTCACATTTCTTAAGGTAATTTGTTCCTTTCATTGACTATTGTATGCATATTGTTTACAAAAGCCCTTAATTTTTCATTTATCGACCTTCAACTTTAGTTTCTAACTCAACTAAATAGTTCTCAACAACTCAAATAGGTTCTTTTTCTTCAAACCTTAAAGTCATTCCCAAGTTCACATTATCTCTCCCTCCTGCAAAAACCCTTGACCATAAAGGTGACTCTCGAAATTGAAAGATAAGTCTTCATAGAACTCCCATGTTGATTCACTTTCATGCCTATTTTTCCATTTCACTAATATCATTGTTTTAGTTATAGGACCTCTCTTCTCCATTTTTATTTTTCTATCAAGTATGGCTTCTAGCTCTAAAACTAGAGTGAGTTCTACTAAAGGTAGATTGGATGATGGCTAGTCTTGACTAGGCACAAAGTGTCTCATCTAAGAGACATGAAATGTGGAGTAGATAGTCAATCCTTCAGGTAATTCCAACTTATATGCAATTTCCCCAATTTTATCTAGCATCTTGTAAGGCCTATAATATTTGGGTGATAATTTACGTAGTTTATGGTGTTTGAGAGTATGTCATCGATAGGGCTACAATTTGACCAACACAAATTCTCCTGTTTGAAAAACTCTATCAGATTTTCTCTAGTCAGTCAATTGTTTCATCCTTCCTTGGGCCTTCTTAAATGAAACTTTAGGACCTTAATAGTTTCTTTGCTATCCTTCAACATCTTATTAACACATTCATTTTGAGACTCACCACGAATAAACAATAAATGTAAGGGAGGTAGGTAACCCTATAGTATCTCAAATGGAGTTATATGAGCCCTAGAATGGTAGTCAGTATTATACCACCATTCTACAAATGCTAAATATTTATTCCATCTTCTAGAGTTTTCACTAGGTAACCATTATGACATCTTTCCCATGTGATTTATGGAGTCCCTCGATGAAATCCATGCTAATGTCCATCCAGCAATCATGTAGAATTGGTATTAGCTAATATAGTCCTAATGTAGCTACATTTTCGTATTTGTGTTTCTAACATATTATATACTCCTTAATATATTGTCAAACATCTCATTCCACTCCAACCTAATAAAAAGTTAAACTCAGCCTTCTGTAAGTAACCTGCAAGCCTAAATGGCCACTAAGTGCACCATCATGATATAATGATATAAACTTCTTCCTCCTATCAACATTAGGTACAACCACCAATTTTCCACACCTCTTAAGCACTTCTCCATCCAAGCTATTGTTTTTAACACTTTCACCAGCTCTTAACTTATCAATCAGGCCTTGGCAATGAATTTGACAAAGATATAGTTAAGGTGCAAGTGAGTGCTCTAAGGTAAATATTCCCCACTGTGATAAGGCATCAACCACCTTGTTACTTGGCCCATTTTTATAATGCATCTCATAGTATAAACCCAAAAATTTCATTAGCCAATTTTGTTGACAAAGGGTATTGACCTTTTGTTCCATTAAGAATTTTAGGCTTTGATGGTAAGTCCAAATGATAAAAATGCCTCTCAAACAAATAATGTCACCATTTATGCATAGCTTATACAAAAGCCAACTCTTCTTTCTCATAAATTGACAATCCTTTTTGTTTAGGTCCAAGTGCATTGCTTAAATAAGCAATAAGGTGCTACTCTTGCATGAGCACCATGCCAATTCCTTCATCACTAGCACCAATTTCAATAATGAAATGTTTGGAATAATCTAGCAACTTTAGAACAAGAGTGCTTATGAGTGCTTTTTTAACCCTTTCAAATGCAAGTTCTGTCTCTTGATTCTACTCGAAGTTATTCCTTTTTTTTACAATTGTGTCAGTAGTTTAGTAAGTGTACCATACCCTTATATAAATTGGCATTAATAACTTGCCAAACGTAAAAATACTCACAACTATTTGAGATCTCTAGGCCATAGCCACTTACTTATAGCTTCCAATTTCTTCAAGGTTTTTGTTACTCTATATTTGGAGATGATATGTAACAAATATTCAATATGAGCTACACCAAACACACATTTACTTCTTTTCAAGAATAATGTCTCTCTCCTCAGCACATAAAAAATAGACCCAAGGTGACTACATATGCTTCCATTATGCCATTATAAACCAAAATGTCATCAAAATATATCAACATAAATTTTTGCAAATAATTTCAGAATAAATCATTCATAAACCTTGAAAAATCAAAAGTGCATTTGTCAAATGGCATGACTATGAATTTATAATGTTCCTCGTGTGTTCTAAACGCTATCTTGTAAATATCTTTAGGGTCCATGCAAATTTGATGGTAACTGAACCTCAAATCTAATTTACTAAAGCAACTTACACCATGTAACTCATCAAAAAGATCTTCCACCAACAAAATAGGACACATATCCTTAATTGTAAGCTTATTGAGCTCATGATAATCAAAATAAATCCTGCAAGAATTATCTTCTTTTTTTTTCTCGACCAAAACAATTGGTGATGAAAATGGACTATGACTTGGCCTAATTATTCCTTGTCTCAACATTTGTCATATCATTTCTTCTAAAACATTTTTATGGACCATAGAGTGCTTATAGGGGTGTGAATTCAAAGGTTAAGCACTATCCACAAACACCCCCAGCTTCCTCTTCTTGTAATAACCCATCAACCTCTTAACTCCACCTTTCTCATGCATACCGATAGTACATAAGGTCAATTTAGACAATTCTTCTTCTAACGCCATTTCCCCATCAACCTTTTCGACTTTAGTTTGCTCCTCATCAACATCTTCTATCACCGTCATTCTTAGTCCTTTTCTCTTACACTTACGTCCCAGTTTGAAAGGTTCGTCACACCACAAGCACTGCCTCTTCTTCCTCTTTTCCTCCAACTCTTCTGGGGTTATATGTCGAGTGATCTGGTTAGCATTGTTTTGGTTATTTTGGTTGTGGTTCACATTAGGCCTAGTAGTGTTTAGGATGGAAGTTTGATTTGAGATAGTGGGTTCATTACAGGTTAATGCCTTGACAGAGAAAGGGTTGTTTGTATTTGTGTAAGAGTGCTAGGATAAAACAAGTTTAGATGCTCTTAGGCTAGGCTTGGTGGAGTGAAGAATGGCTTCCTTTATCTTGGCAAGAGAAATGGCTTCAGAGAGGGTTTGTGGTTGAAACATTCGTATTGGATATTGAATCTTAGGTTTAACGCCACTTAAGAAACAACTCACGAAGTGGTGCTCTGGTAACCTTAAAATCCTCTCTTCCCAGGTCATTGAACTAAGCAACACTTGATTTTAGGCAAATGAATGATACCATTGTAGAGCTCTGTTGTCAAAATGCATAGCAACAATTCATACATGATAACTGTCAAGGGTAACATCTAATGTGAAGTAGCTCTCTGCTTTAATAAGTCATGAATTCAAGTCTTTACCCAGAAAAACACAAGGAAATCAGGTTTAGCAGACCTGGAATGTACCTAACAAGGTAGTTCGACTTGTAAAAACGGGTTATTCCATGTAGCTTGTATTTTCGATTTAGTGCTACCTCCTTCATCTTGCTTAAGCTTGGTTGTACTTCTAATTGCATTCTCTAGTCTAACAACTTCTTGCACTTGATTTCTTAGGTCCAGCAGGGTAGCATTGGATGATGCTTGCTGCTACTTAATTATGTCTGTGAAGGCTTGAATTAATTTGTCATGCTTCTCATCGTGCAGCTTCGCCTATTGCTCCTGTTTCTCAGCTTGCATCTTGATGAGTGATTTAACTGTTTCTTCCATCTTCTTCGTAATGTGAGTTCCAACCATCCACCACTTAGCTTTGATACTAAATGGTGTTAATCATGGGCTTGTTTTTAATTTTTATTTTAAAGTTTGTGAAAAAGACAAAGCAATTTGAGATCTTCTTTTCTAAGTGCAAAGAATACTCAAATACGAGCTTAACGAGAACAGTGTTTATATATTCTTTGATTTTTTTATAGTCGTCATTACCAAATATGTAGTGACTTGAGTTAATTATAATAAGATTCCCCATTTAACTATGCATATTTGGATATGCGACACGTCACATGCTCTATGCGCTATACTCAACTGAAAACAAGAAAAGAAGCTTAGAGTGTAAGAGAATTATCCACAGGTTTAGAATTGAAGCCTATAAGGCTTATCCTTGTGTCGTCTTGTAATGGGCTAATCAATAACTAAGCCCAAGCCCAATCCAAACACTGCCTCTATCAATATTTCCCTCTACTTAATTGTTTTAAATCATTTGTTGACCTTCAACTTTACTTTCTGACTCCATTGAATAGTTCTCAACAACTCTGAGAGGTTTTTTTTTTTTTTTTTTTCAAACCCTAAAACTGTTCTCAACCACACATCATAATCAATTCCTAATTTGTCATTTCACTCCAAGGCAATCCTTTCTTCACATGCTAATTCAATACTTTGTAAACCGCAAGCCTTGTTTGTCCCATTGCTATTGAACCCTGTCCTAAAACTCATAATCACAGGCATGAATTTTATTCCAATGATAGAAATGAAGAGAATAGAATATAATGATTATAAATTAATAAAATATAAAGAAAGATGTTTGATTGCCTTACACCATCAATGAATTTTATAATAGTTTCACATCATCGATGAAGATAGTATCACACCAACTTGTAAGATAATTTCTTATTCGATCAACGTTTTATGTATGTAAAACCCTAACAGGAAAAAAAATTATATAGAATAATAAAGTCAAATATGAGTCTTATAGTCTGAATATAATCTAATGAATATTAGTTAGCTACCTTAAAAAATAATAACAAAAGAAAACCAATTGATAATATAATAAAAAATAATAATAATACTAAATTTAACCTAAATCTAATAGTCTTCTTGTGATACAAATCGAGGATTTGACATAAACTCCTATGCATGTATCCGTGGTCCTCATTACAAAGGCTTTATGAGCTTATTCATGCAACAATCTTATATTATTATGCAAGTGAATGACTTAAGGGTACTAAACTTGATCTCAATCATGATTTGTTGCCATTTTTTATTGTGATATGAAAAGCTACCTAAGAAATCATGATTCTTCTTATATTAGTAAATGAACCTTGAGTGCTTCTCAAATATCTTCAAATGTCACCTAATTACAAGTAGGCCTTGAGTGAGAGCCTAAGCCCATACACAAATGAGCAAGTCCTTGCATAGTTACATACCCAAATGACTTGAGCTCTTGCCATGTGGAAACAATAAATTATTGGAATAATAAATTTAGAACATAAATGAAACTTAAGTTGCCTTGAACAAGAAGCAAGCTTCAACCATGAGAGCATAGCAAATGCCATTACATAAAAGTGATAGTTGATGTTGATTTACCACTTAATTCCACAAAAATACACATAGTAGAGACAAATGATAATAACAACTTTTGAGAAACTTTGGTTAAATGCCTTTTCATAATTTATGTTCAAGTATATATATACATCAGGAAAATATCTTTTCCAAGTAACTATATCTTACAAACTAGGAAAACAAATCTTCCTCTACGAAAATATAAAATACAAAATATACATGCCATATTTACAAAAAAAATCACGAAACAAATATCTCAATATTCACGGCCGTGTTACACAGCCGTGCCTTTTAGCCGTGTATGTTTCTGGTAGCTACCTGACACAATACACGGCCGTGCCTTTTGTCCTTGTATCCGACCGTGTATGTTTCTGGGAGCTATCTGACACAATACATGGCCGTGCCTTCTGACCGTGTATCTTGCTGTGTATGTTTCTGAGCTTCCAAACATTCTTGATTGATAGATAAAACTCACAATTCCTGAGAAATTTTAATAGGAAGCATGAAGTTAGATCAACTATTAGTACAAATATGAAACAATCACAAACTACCAAAATAATAGAAAAACAACTATGGTTATCTCGAATTCCGAGAACAAGGTTTGAGCATTGAAATTATTGCAACCCCTCAAACTTAAGTGATGGAAGAGCGATGGATGATTTAAATAATTGTTGAGGGGAAGTAGCTATTAATATAAAATAATTGCTAAAGAATAGAGGGAAATAAAAAAGAAAATTATTTTTCAATCTAAGGATAGAGTCATAAAATGTAGGGCTAGTAGTTCGTGTTATTGTATCATGTCTTATGCCCATATCTAAATAGGTTTGTGTCTAAAAAATCTTAATTTGTGATATTACTCATTTATTGATCATATATAAAAACTTAAATTCATAACACAACTTATATGTCTCTTGTCCAGATTAGACCTATTTATCAATTAAAAAGTTATAAATAATTTTGAAAAATACTTACATATTCAACATAAAAAAGAGTAATAATAAAATTAAATTTTACAAATACTAATATCATTACATCTTAAAAATTAACATAAAATTACAATCAAAACAACTGTGTTAGTGAAGTAAGTCTCATCACATATAACAAATCTAAAAACTCATTAGCTGCATAACAATGTTAAATTACATTGAACCATGGCTACACACATACATATACATAGCATTATATATAATATATGAAATTTATTTGTTGTATGTATAGCATATATATATAATCAATATGTATAACATATAGATTATATATATAACGCATGCATATAACATATAAATACATAAAATCATAGATTATATGAAATTTACATATATAACAAATAGATAATAAATATAATATATATATATAGGAAAAAGTACATATTTAATTCTCAAAATTTTACATTTTTTTTTATTTCAGTCCTAAACCTTTTATTTTTTGCACGTAAGTCATAAACATTTGTAAACATTAACAAATGAGTCTTTTTATTAATGATCCTAAATTTTTTATTCATACACAAAACATGGCACAATTTCATTGATCCACATAATAATATAAATTAAATAATATAATTACGTGGACTAGTAAAATTGCACCATGTTTCATTCTCTAATGGAAAAATTAACACCATTAATAAAATGACTCATTTGTAAATATTAAAGACTTGCATGTAAAAAAATAATAATAATAACAAATGTTTAGAACTGAAATTTAAAAAAAAAAAGTGAAACATTGAGAATTAGATTTGTACTTTCCCAAATATTATATATATATATATATTTATATTTATATGTATAATCTCTTTATTTATTATATGTACAACTAGAGCTATGCAAATGGATAGGAGCCTGTGGACCAACTCGTTTAACCTATTTTTAAAACGGGTTTAGGTTGAGTTTTTCAACTTGTTTAAAAAGCAAACCAAATAAGCTTGGCTAGTTTAACTTAAGGGTTAAAGCAGGTTAATCGGTAACGGGTCGGATTGGCCTCACTTACCTAAAGACTTAAAAAAAAAAAAAGAGTAGTCGACTTGGCACTCAACATCGAGCCATCAACAATGCCATCAACTAATAAAGACATAGACAGAGTGCAAGTGTAATTAAAAAAAAAAAAAAAGAAGTAAGAAACTTGAAACTTGAAAGTAGAAATTAAAACCCTGCAAGACTACCCTCTCCACCTTCGGCTCTCCCTGTCATACAACACACGCAACATGGTAGCAATAGACTGCAAAGTGCAAACCCTTACCCTTTGAATCTTCAACAAACACTACATTTCCCCCGTACTTCCCACTTGTTTTACATCTTCTTCCCCTCTAGTAGTGGTAGCGTAGGCCACCTCCTTTGTAGGTGTTACTAGTTTCAATTTATTGGTGAGATCAAAGAATTTGTTAATTTTCTTCTTATTATATGCTTGCTCATGTCCAGGTATTATTGTATTATTGAGTTTGTCCAATTAACAGAGTGAATAGAAGGAATTAGATGTATGTTTTTATTAGAAATTTAGATTATTTTCACATAAACTAATTGAATCAATCCACATGATAGGCTCTAGTGAAATGGAGGAATCTAACCTTTTTCTTGTTTCTAAAATGTTCCACCTCTAAATGGGGATGACATCAGCACATTGGGTTCGCTTTTTATGTTTCAACATCCATGGTATGTAGTTTAGTAATAATCCATTGTCCAACATTAGAAACCAAACAAGAACCCCATGGACAAGGAGGATGTTATCTACTACATTACAATTTAGGATAAAACCAGATTGGCAGGAATGTATAAGTGTGTCAAGGTATAATCAAAGTCTATGCACTAGGATTTTTGTCACCAGTTTATAAACGGTATTAAAGAGACTTATGGTTCGACACCGGATAAGTTGATTTGCATTGATCATTTTTAAAATGATAGTAGAGTGTCATTCAATCCTGAAGTTATGCATTGGGTTTGATACATGTTTGAGATTAAGTCAATAATAGAAGGACCTAAAATAGGGAAGCATTTTTTGAAAACCTTGGAATGAAGATTGTCTTTGTAGCGACCCACCTACTAGGTTTAGTTCTTAAACCTGTTCAACATTCCTGTAACTATCCCTAGTACTTGTAAGTGGATTGCTATGTCGTTTGTGAATTAGAGATAAGGCAAATTTGACTAATCTTGAACCTATAACTCCAACTCGTATGTAATTCTGTAAACATCTTATAAAATGGTGCTATCAGCGCTATCATTTCAAATCCACATCATATTTAAACACATGTACGTAAAATCTCCTATCACATCATATATATATATATATATATATATAAACTATCGAGATCTGCATTCTTGGTAAGTAGGCATAACTAATGATTAATCTTGTAGCCTTAAGTGGCTAAAAAAGATTACAAATCCAACCTTATACAAACATATATTTACATTACAATCTGAAGATCAACACCTGTAGATCATATTTACAAGCACTACAACATCATGTACAAGACATCTTATTATAAAATAACAGAGGTTCCAAAATGGAAAATAAAGTTTTGTTTACCTCTATTGATGCTCTCTAAAAACTTAAGTCTCTAACAACTTATTCTTCAGTACTTGTACCTGAGGTTAGCAAAAACACTAACTCCTCAACTTCTTAAAAAGCAAAGTGAGTACATAATCAAGCAACCCAGTTGATGGGTGTCAAATCCAACAAAAATAAAACCTACTCCTAGACAATTATATGATTTGCATATAGTGGTGAGTAGGGTCGAATCCACAGGGATTGGTTAAAGATATTTCTATTCAAAGGGCATAAAGATGAAAAGAAAACGAGGGGGGGTTTTGTTTATGAATCAAAATAAAGTCGAAGCAAGATAATAGAATCGTATATTGATAAAAGCCTAGCCAAAGGAATCAAGATAGTTTAATTCAAGGAATTGATCATCGATGCAAATGTTTTCTATTCTTATTCCTAGATAAACTGGTTATGGTTATTAACAAGCTCTAACAACCTATCTCTCCGTACTTCCTCGATAACCAAGAGAAGCTCTTTGATTATTTCTCTTATCGATTAGACAACCCCAGACAAGCGCTTAGGATTTAATCTACCAATAGCATTAAAAACTAGAGAGACCACCAATTCATGCCAGTAGATTATAAGATAACTTATTTAAACATGATCACACACCTCCATAACATGAATTCGATCATCTATTTTATAATCAAACATGTTATTGTGTCACTGAGACTAGAACAATCAAACAATTACGGATTTGACGTGCTAGTTGACAATATATTAACTTGCTAATTGAATAGAAGAGCTCTATTCATACCAATCAACAAAGATAATAATGACAAAACGATCAGAAGATATATGAATATCCGAAAACAACGAATAGATTAAATACAAGTCAATTAGACCTCACAATTCGTGGAGAATTAAACATCTATGACGCTTTGGCTAGAAAAGTAGCTTAGCTACTCATGTTCATCAACAAAACGAAAATAAAAAGTAGAGACATGATGAACCCGGCTGCCTGCTCTGCTTCCAAGATGGTCCAAGGTTCTTCAAGATCCAAAGATTCCAGATTAAAAATTCAAAAGTTACCCTCACCCTCTAGGGTTGGTTCTATTTATATTGTTAGAGGGATGGCATGTGATCTTTTGCTAGCAAGATACGAAAATATCTTTCCTTTTCCAAGTAGATTTCGAGAAGTGAATCTTCGTCTGCCTGGCACGCCCTACCACACGGCCGTGGGTCAAGCCGTGCCTTCCTCTATGCATAATTCACGTATCATCTTCCGTGTCCAGTGTGTAGCACGGCTCCACCCACGGCTAGATTTTCAACCGTGCCTTCCTCTATGCATGATCTACAAGTCTTCATCCTTGTCCAGTGTGTACCACGGTCTACACCACGGCTAGATCCTAGGTCGTGTCATCCTCTGTCAAAGTTCCACAATTTCTTCTCCTTGGCACTTCTAGCTTCCACCACGGCTCCAAGCACGGTTTCTCCCACGGCTGCCACCATGGCCATGCCCTAAGCTATGTCTCTCTCTGTTGAAAGTCCACATTTCCGCCTTCTTGTCCAGTGTGTAACACGGTTTTCACCATGGCCGTGCCTCAAACCGTGCTTCCCCCTAGGCAGATACACGGCCGTGTACTTCAACCGTGTATCTTCCTGTTGATTCAAAACCAAGTACACGGCCGTGTACTTCAATTACACACCCATGTACTTCCCTCCGGCGGTGTAAATCCTTGTCTTTGAACCAAATTGTAGATGACTTCTCTAATTTACTTGAATTGGCACCCTTGACTCCATTTAACCTGATTTATCACCATAATAGAATTAAGTACCATCTCCTTATGATTTCTATAAAATCAATAATGAATTAGCACAATTTATACTATAAAGATTAAGTATAAAATGGCTCTATCACCAGCAAAAACAATAATGAAACCACGCAACAGTAACCAACAATATTATCAAATACTCTAAAAGTGATTACTCAAGCAAGCAAGTTTTCAACTCAAAGTTGTACTCACAAGAAACCCAGTTTAATTTCTTACATTTTAACATCACCATGATCTTCCTTAATGAACTTTTCCTTATAATTCCATTTGACCAAATTCATAACCTTTTCATTGAAGACCATTTCAAGTCTCTTTTGTTTACTCACAGGTCATAAATACTTTTCAATTCACCTAGGCAAAGCTTGTCAACTGGTAAATAAACTACCCTCATGTACTTTTCAAAACTCAATGTTTTCTCAACCAATTAAGGCATCCTTACATACTCTTTTTAGTTAGAAGCATTCAGTTCACCTTTTACCTGCCTTAAATAAGAGGGGTGACCAGATCCCCATAAGTCACTAAATCGAGCCAGTTTATCAACTGTGTCTCAAACCTATCTGAGTCGACTCAAAGATCGTAGCACAAACTTATCAGGTAGGGAACAATACTTTCCTTAAATTAAGTGTTTTAGGTTAGTAAGTACTTACAGCCTAAACCCCATTTGATTTATTCGAGTCCTAAGATCAATTAAGTATACTTTAATGAAGTTATACATGTTAACAATTAGTTTTTCATTTTATTATCCATTTAATATTTCATCATTACCAAGACAACAATAGTATGAACTTAACCAGTCATATAAACCCCATCCAATAAGCTAAAAATAACCAAACATTATATCACAATCATAAAGCATTCAACCATTTATGTTCATTATATCACATACAATCAGGAACAATACAATCAAATCCTGCACCCAACTCTCATTCTAGGATTTCTATAATGTTCCCTTTTTCTCAAAATCCAACCATATCATGACACATAACTAGCCATCAACAATTCAATATAATTCAACAATTCTCTTGCATTGATCACAATAATTGATCGTACAAGATAATTTCGGCCAACAATAAGTGGTTTATATTATCAACCACTTGTATCCAAGAGAGGAGTTAAGGGGGTATTCACCTGAAACAATATATGCCAATCCAAACAGTTTCACCAACCAAATTCCTATGTCCTCCTCACTTAACAGAAATACCTAAATTATCAATATATCAATCAATGTTACTCAATTTACTCTACTAAACTCTAAATTGCTAATTCAGTATTCCAAGCCTTTAAATTCCACCCTAACCTCATATAATCCGCCCTTTTTCCTACAATATCTTATTCATATACATATAAGTATGTTATGTTATATTATATATTAATTTAATTAAATTCTGATTTGATTCCGTGTTGAATTGTATAATTCCAAATTATCATGATTTTGCACCGAACACTCTCATTTTTGTTTCATAACTAACCTAAGCTTCTTAACATCATATTATACTTCAATGAACCTCAGCTAGACATCAAATTCAAATGATCAAATAAAATTCCCCAATTTTGCTAATGATTAAATTCGGCCAAAACAAGGTAATTGGCTTGAAAAAATCACTAAATATAGAAAATGACTCCTATTTGAACAATTATTGATTTTTTTGATCTACTAAATCATATAAGGATCTTATATACTAA
Organism: Laguncularia racemosa; assembly: GCA_037954665.1. Lineage (NCBI taxonomy): Eukaryota > Viridiplantae > Streptophyta > Magnoliopsida > Myrtales > Combretaceae > Laguncularia > Laguncularia racemosa. The sequence continues at coordinate 973,590 of JBBMOL010000108.1, forward strand.
AATTTACATAAAAAATACATCATTTTCCCTATTCATTTTCCAATTTAATTCCCGACCACAACAACACATTTCTTAAGGACCACATATTTTTTATTCAAATTTCACCAAAATAGAATTACCACATTAATATACATACAAAATTGTGCTAGAATACCAAAAATCATAATTTTTCATCAATATTTGATATTTTAAACAAAAAATAGGAAGTTTCAAGTGTTACCAAGGGTAGCTCCATTCATTAGCCTCCAGCCACCAATGCCATCCACCACTATGTCGATCTGAATGCTCCTCCACCCAAAACCTTAACCCTAGCTTAGCCTAGTAGTAGCTTCACCATAACCCTTTCTACCAAACAGACCAAATCCTCCCTTATTTAATTATGAATTTTCTTCAAATTCTTGTTGCATCCTACTTTAATCTTGTTCTTCTTCCCTCCCCAATAATTGCATGTTGAAATTTCAATTGCAATTTGCCTAGAAAATTCATATGAAATGAAGAGAGTTTTGGTTTTTGTAATTTTGGAATTTTTCTTAATCTTCCTCTCTCTTTATTCTATAATGTATGTATATATATAATATGTTACTTATGCTTAGTTTAGGTTTAGGTTTGTTTTGCACTTTTGTTCTTTTTTTTTTTTCCCTAGCCATATATATAACATGTAATATAATATGTATATTTTTACATGTATATATATATTTCATATATGTATATATATATGTTCATATATTTCACATTTAAATATATATACACATTCATTTTACATTACATGTATATGTACATTATTTCAATTTTGACATTATTGCTTAAGCTTAGGTTCTCACAGTCTTTGCCTAGGGTTTTGGAAGAGCCAATTGATCCTAGAGCTTGCTGAATTTTCATAATTGAAATAGGCTTTATAAGGCTCAAATGTTAATCACTTGAGATTCCACCATGAAGATACAAAGGGAAGGGGTTGGTCAAGGTAATTAAGTTCTTTGAGATAGTGTAGATTCCTTGAAAATGCTTGGTTATGAATCTATTCTCAATTTATCTCTAACTTCTATTTTGCCATACAATAGGCTACTATGTGCAAGGGTAGTAGATTATTGTGAAACATATAGAAATTATTTTAAAGCTAGTAAGCATAAGTTCATTAAATTCTTGTGTCTTTTTTATGGTATATTTTCATAATGGATCGTACTATTTGTTCTAGTGATGACAACACCATTTAGTAAATTAATGTGGATGATGAGTCAGGCGCCCATAAGGGTGATGCCATTATGCCATCTAATACTATTGTGGGAACATTTCTCAAGTCCTAAGAACCTAAAGGTAAGTGATTTAAAGCAAACACTTCTGAAATTTGGAAAGTTTTTACAAAAATAGGAGTAGAAAATGATGATAAACAAAGAGCAAAATATAACAAATGTAAGGAAAGAGTATGTTATTGGTGGTTCTAAATGTGGGACATCAAGTTTAATTCCACATATGCATAAGTATCATTTGCTTCCCAAATATCATGATGTGGGTGATATGATGATTAATCAGTCTAAAAAGTTAAAGGCAAGAAAAGTATATTATAAAGTTGCTCATGAAATCTTATCAATGATGATAATTCAACACAATCTTCCTTTCTCATTCATTGAATACAAGAGGATTGTATAATTGATAAAGCACTTCTATCCTGATTGTAAACACCCCATTTTTGCCTTAAGAATCAATAATGATCAATTTCCAATTTTTCCTAATTTTTCTCTAATTTGGCAAAAATAGGAAAAATATTCAAAAAATAAAAATAAATAGGAAAACACATCAATTTTGAAAACTAATTTCAAAAATGGCAATAATAAAGATTAAATAATTTTACAAATTTTTGAAATTTCAAAAAAATACAAAAAAAATAAAAAATTGCATTGCATAAATGCAATTTGTGAAATAAAGAAAATCGTGAACATGGGCTAGCTCAGCTGGTCCGAACCACAGTGAGGCAAGCGCGCGTAGGTGCGAGGTCAGGGGTTCGAAACGCGAGGGGAGCAGAATTCGCGTTTTGCAAATTTTTCCTTTACCTGGGACACATGGTAGCATCTAATTGGCTGGAGCGAATGCATGCGCCGGGCACGTGATCATCTTCAACCTCTGCCCGAGATCATCGGCGAGGGGAAAAATCCGAATTTCGGCCGTTTTGATTCGATTTTTTGCACGAATCCAACAGATCTTCAACAAAATTAAGATAAACATCATTCAATTGGAATCAAATCTCAACAAATCGATGGATGTACACGAATCGGAGTTGGTTTATTTAACTGCAAATCCAATTTACATCGATCGGTGGAAATCCGAGCTTATCCAGCTCGATTTCGAAAGCCTATAAATAGATGATGAAATGAGGAAGCTAGAGCACAGATCAAAAGCGAGAGAAAGTGAGAGAAAAGAGAGAATCGAAGTTCGCCGGAGTTGTTTCGAAGCCGCGACCGTCGAACAAGAGTTGGGCAACCACCAGGAGGCGTTTCTGAAGCAAACCACTGCCACCATTGGATTCCTCACCCCGAAGAATCTAGGATTCGACGCCTCAACCTCTAAAGAAGGTCGCCGGAATGCTGTCAACGAGCACATCCAGCTACAGCATCCAATCGACCCGACCCGACCCGTTTCGACCGGATCCGACCCGACCGACTCGACCCACGCACCGATCCGGATCCAGGTAAGTCGGATTTTTTGATTTTTTTTAATATTTTTATTTATTTTGTCTATTTAGTTACTTTATTTATTTCAAATTATTCTATTTATTTATTTGCTATTTACTTATTTTTTATTTTTTATTTATAATTCAATAAATAGAAAAATGTTAGAAATTAGATTTTTTAGGATTTAATATAATCATAAAAATAAAAATAAAAATGTAGAAAATTATAAAAATATTAGAAAAATGATAATAAAACTTTAAATTTAGAATAGGGTAGGTAAAAATCTAGGAGAAAATTTTTAAAAAATGGAAATTATAAAAATTATGAAAAATTAATAAAAAAAATTATAAAAATCATGAAAATTCATAAAAATTAAAAATTAATAAAAAATTATAAAAATAATAAAAATTTTATAATAGTAGAAATAAGTTAAAAAATAGAAGAAAAATGAGTTTATCACTTAGAAAAATTATTTTCTCAAATAAATCCAAAATTGATGTTTTCCCTTAAAATTATTTTCAAAAATCAAATTAAAGCTTAGGCTTAGATTTTTTTAGAAAAAAAAATCATAAAATGGTAAAAACATAAATCAAAAGAGATTTCACAATTAAAATTCACAAACACACTAAAATTTTTCAGGAAAAGCGAACTACGACTTGTTTGATCCTGAATAGCAGATACGTAGGCACCCATTTGGGGCAACCTTAAAAAGAATAAAAAATCATTTTCTTAAAATAATTCACTCAAAAACACAATAAAAGGCAACAAAAATAAAATAAAAGACATTTCTAAATGGGGATAATTTTAGGAGATTATGTGGTACCCTTAGGGTTTTAATAGGTTAGACTCTAAACTTAGAAACTCTGGTTTTCCCTTTTCCTCTTTTCACAAAAATGAGAAGAGGAAATCACGATGATTAGTGGTCCAAATTAAGACTAATCCGCTCCATTAGTCTCAATTCAATCTTTCCCAACAAACAGTTGGGTGGCAACTCCAAAACTAAACGAAATTCCTAATTTAAGTCGAGGATCTACATTAGATGAGCACAGGGTCTAGTCTAGATCGGATTAGGAATGGGAAATAAAAAATCAGACTCGACACTGATTATACTCCCATCTCTAGGAAAATGGCTAAATCTAATTTTTGGAAATTGTACTTAGCTAAAAAAGAGAATCTGAAAAAAGTTTTGGGGAAAATTCATCATAGAGTTTGTTTAACATTTGACTTATGGATAGCTTCCTAGAGTAAAGGTTATATGTGTTTGACTACAAATTTTGTGGATGACAATTGGACACTTAATAATCAAATTCTTTCTTTTTATCATGTTCCCCCCCTTCAATCAAGAGTTAAATTATCAAAGAAAATGTTTGATTTTTTCGAAAGATTAAGGTATTGATAAGAAAGTTTTTAGTCTTACCTTAGACTATACATCTGCTAATGATTGTATGCAAAATCTCTTGAAAGATCAGCTTAAGCTATAGTGTAATTTGTTGTGTGATGATGAATTTTTTCATGTTATATGTTGTACTCATATTCTTCACTTGATTGTAATAGAGGGCTTAACAATAACCAATGAGGCTTTATATAAAATAAGAGATAGTGTAAAGTATATAAAGGGGTCAAAGAGTAAAATAAACATTTCTGGGAGTATATTGAACAAGTCAATAATCTTGACACCAGTGTTGGTTTGCATTTGGATATAGCCACAAAATGGAATTCTACCTATTTAATGCTTCATAGTGCTTTCAAGTATCAAAGTGTTTTTTTTTTCTTACTTTCAATTAAATGACTCGAAATATAAATATTGTCCATCGGTAGAGGAGTAGAAAGAGCACAAAAATTAAGCAAGTTCTTAAGTCCTTTTTGCACCATCACAAATTTGATGTTTAGTTCTTCATATCCAACTTCAAACTTATATTTTTTACAAGTGTAGAAGATAGAATGCTTATTAAATGAAAAATTAATAAGTGAAGATTTTGTCATAAAGGATATGTGTATTAAGATGAAAGAAAACTTTAACAAATATTGGAGGGAATATAGCATTATCCTTGCACTTGAAGCTATTCTAGACCCTTGAATGAAATTCAACTTTTCAAGGTTTTGCTTTAATAAGATGAATTCACTTATATGTGAAGAGAAGTTGGTTAAAATAAAGAGCAAATTATATAAACTTTTTGAAGAATTTGACAAGAACAAGGTAAGTATAGCACATTATAGTAGCTCTCAAGTTGGTTCTTTTTTAGTTCAACAAACATCTAGAGGCAAGAGTAAAGGTAAAGGACTTGCAAGAACCATGGGGTTTGGAAAATGTCTAGGTATCGATTTCGCTACTCTTGATGTAAGTTCAACAATCACTTCAATTATTTTTTTATTAATATTCTACTTGATTAATTATCATTACTATTTTTTTTCCTTAATGATTTAGGAGTATTGTCAAGTTGAGGTAGAGACAACCAGTAAGTCTTCCTTAGACCTATATCTAGATAAACTAGTATTAGATATGAACTTTTATTTAGAGTTAGATGTATTGAAGTAGTGGAAAACTTAACATCAAAGGTATCTAGATTTGTGTATAATGGCTTATGATGTGCTTAGTATTCCAATTACTATAGTAGCATCCGAGTCTACATTTAGTATCAGCACGTGTGTCTTGACTAAATATTGCAATTTCATGCTTCTTGAAAATGTGAAAGCTTTAGTTTGTACTCACAATTGATTACAGGGATTTGATTGGGAAGGTAGTTGTTTCATTTTTATAACATTTTCTCATAATTTATGATTTTAACCTTTTAATAGTTCCATCTAACTATATGTGTTATTTGATGAATTGTAAATGAAGATGAAAAAGGTCCTAAGACAACATTGTTAAAGGAGGATTCAAATGTGATTGTTAATGAAAAATGATTACTAGTGATATAGCTAGTTTATGGCCATTCATAATCCTACTTGACATGAAGTTTGTGTAATGATTCTATTTATTATCTTGACTACTTTATTTTTTGTTTAATGTTTGTAAATTATGATTTTAATCTCTAAATTTAGTGTATGAACTTCTAATTTAGCCTAGCATTTCAACAAAGCTGATGGTTTACCATTTATAATGTGGAAGATAGTAGGACGGGTTGGAAATATGTGCTTGAAGGATGTTGCAAGTTTTGTGGTCATAGTTTCTTTAGCAAAAGAATGGAATTATGATTCTTTATCAAATGGTAATATGTAATATATATTTTTTTTCTTATAAAAGATAGTACATAAATGGTAGAATATAAGGTGATAAAGGAAATTTTTTCAAAGTTTTGCTTTTTCCATTAAATTTATTATATATATATATAAACTCATTTTATACATTCTAAGTAGGTTAAATCGGCTAAGTTAACCAGTTTAACCTATCAAATGGTAAAAATTGGTTAAATAGGTTAGGTTAGTGGGTTGGCTTGTTTAACCCACTAACTCACATGAGTTATGTTTGGCTAGTAAATTGTAGCTTGTTTATTAAACAGGTCAAAATAGATTAGCTCGTTTGACCCACAAGCTAAAGTGGGTTGGGTTAGGTTAGCCCGTTTAACCTACTTACACACCTTTATGTACAACATACACACACATATTTATAACAAATTGATGATATATATAACATACAAACAAATATGTAATCTACTAATTCATAATATCTTTAATATATATATTAAACATATGAGTACATAATCTATATTTGTTATATGCATAACGTTTGTATAACATTGTGTTGTGTGTGTGTAGGGATAATGTCGCATTTGATGCATAAACTTTATCAACTACAAAATTTTCATGGTCATTTATAGTATTTAAACAAGGTATTGAATTCCAAAAATGGATAAAATTTAGGTATAAAAAATAACATTAACCTAACATAATAGATTGTATAACATAATGTATGTAACAAATATATAATCTTTTCATTTGCTATATATATAGCATTATATATAACATATGAATTATACACATGACATATATATATATATATATATAAATATATTCTACTTATTTGTTATATATATAACCTATATGCTATATACATACATATATATACACAACATACATATACATAAGATTATAGATTTTATACATAATATTACACATATAACAAATAAATTATATAACACACACACACACACATATGTATATATAAGATTATAGATTTTATACATAATATTACACATATAACAAATATATTATATATAACATGCATACATACACACATACATACATAAGATTATAGATTTTATACATAATATTACATATATAACAAATAGATTATATATAACATATATATATATATAATATAATATACATACATTTATATATAAATATAATACATGTTACACCAAAGGACAAACGAAAGAGAGGAAAAAAAGAGGTCAAGTAGAAATGCCATCGAACAAGTCATTATAAGGTATCTAATTTGCCTAACTTAGTAAAAACCCTATAGAGTTCAACCCTTCAGGGTTTTGAGATAGGTTTTAGGAAAGGATTTACAACCCTATAGGATTGAAATTTAGAAGAAAAAAAAAGCTAATGAGAAACCCAAACCAAGTAAAAAATAATTAATTATATATTTATTTATTTGAAGTCTACTATGCAATTAAAAATTAATAAAAATATCACTTATCTATTTTAAGTTTTGAAAAGGAAATCCTAATACTCTTATCCATTCTCACTCTCTTAGTGGTTTATGTTGTTTGATTTTAACTTGTGATTTTGTGAAGAAAATACAAAAACATGTAATTTGACAAGCACATCAATGGGTTAGGTCAAGTCATAAATAGGTTTGAAAAAACCCTACAAGAGTAAGTTCTGATAATAAGGTAAAAAATTTAAGATTTTGAAATAAGCCATGGATAACCTTATAGGGTAACAGGTTGGGTTCGAGTTGTATAAAATCCGTCCCAAATCTGACCCAATGGCATCTCTATGGTAAATGAATTACACATTTTATACATTAGATGAAAAGATTAAATAACTTTTGTCATTTTTCAAAATGACCCAAGTATGAGTCATTAGAAAAAACAATGTAAGCTTAAATATATGTAAAATATTATTAACAATAAACGAGTTTACTTATTAAACTCATGATCTATTTGCATTATTTATTTAATAAGCGGGTTTATAAACAGGTTTATGAGTAAAACTTGAACATGAACACAAATTTTAGCATATCATTTTCGAGTCTAATATGTTTATTATTTGTGTCAATTTTTACCAATCAAAACCCATTTATAATCTTGTCATATTGTATTCGGATTCATGAGTCAAGTTTTAAATTGCCAATTCTAATAAAACACAATAAACCCCTTGTAGAATTTCATAAACATTCCTTTTCCATACCATGGTGGTATATATATTTGGATGTACTATTACACAAAGTATTATTTTTACCATAGTTACTTTTTGTCTTGTAATTCGCTTTCTTGTATGTATGATTTGCATTGCAACATTATGCATTCCTATGGTATTAATACATGTTTTAGTATTTGCCTTAAGCCTTTATCTTGTTTGATATTATAACTAATTTTGATTAGATTTAATTATAGGAGTAAAGTAGCTTTCGTGTACATCTAATTCAAGAATAGTTATATTATCAAAGTTTTTTATATTATAAGGTAAAAAAAAAAATCCCTTGTTTTTTCATCCTCAAGTAAAATCTTTTCACAATTGACTCATATTAAGTTTGATTTAATCCTTAATTGAATTAACCACACAAAACATACATTTTAAAATCGGGTAGTTGGGCTATGAAGGTGATGAAGAACGCAAAGTTACAAAAGATTAAATTTATTAAAAAAAAAAAAACCTTATCCGGATCCGATCCTATCTTGAAATCCAAACAAGCAAGATTCGAGAAGTAGGCACGCAACTAAACACACATTCCTCTAACGTCGTCGTATCATCCTCAGTCACTTCATTGGCAAGTCACAAGCCACGTGCATCATCATCATCATCAAGTAATCGATAAAGAGAAGGAAACTCTCGCACATGCGAAAGAGAAAACGGGAACCCCAAAACCCTCAATCTTCGACGATCTTGTTCAACGAAATGGCGAACGAAGCCGAGGAATCACCCAACACAAACCCTAACCCTGCCCTGATCAACTCCTTCTGCGAAATTACTTCTTCCTCTCAACAAGAAGCCCTCTTTTACCTTGAAAGCCACAACTACGATCTAGACGCCGCCGTTTTAACCTTCTTCGATAGTAACCAGTCCTCCACGCTTCTCTCCAATCCCTCCCCAAACCCTAACCCTAGCCCTAACCCTAATTCTCCTGATTCCCCCTCCCAGTCTGAATCTCCCTCTCAGTCTCAATCATACTCTCCTTCTCGGTCCGACTCTCGGTCCCGATCGGTTTCTCCTCCCACGCGCCAATCACGCGCGCCGTATGAGCTGCGGTCGCGCCGTGCCGAGAGTAAGAAGCGGGATAAGGGTTCTGGTAGCAGGACTCGTGGCATCCGGACTTTGGCTGATCTGAACCGGACCACGGCTGATGATTCTGATAGTGATTCCGATGAACCGCAGGAGTATTATACTGGTGGTGAGAAAAGGTATTAAAACTTAATTATATAATAATTGATTTTTTAAAATTTTATTCTGTTTTTATCGAGATCATAATTGTGATAGATTAATCTATGCTTATATTCTATACTGTTTAAAGCCAATTACGTGAACTAGCATAATTGAGTGGCACGAATTTGAACTCAGGCGTGCTGTGATGCCCAGGTTAGAAAGTGGCCATTTTTCCAATCAGTGTTTATAAATGTTTATTAGTGCAGGAAATCCAATGATGTGTGAGATGTGATGATAGCAATGTAGTTTATCATTGTGGATTATGATCAACAGTTTCTCTACGGCATAAAGTTTCCCCAAATCTGGACTATCTGTCTGCGGATCAAAAACTGCAATGTATGAAGGACAAAGCACAAAGTGGTCTCCACTTTATATAATCTCTATACATGGCAATTAGTGATTAGTTGAGACGTATGGGACAGGAAAACTTTGCCCTTTCCTATGTTGTGGTGTAGTGGTTATGGGGTTGGTACTGAGGGGAGGCAGTTGGGGTGTCATCTAGTTTCTCTTCAGTGGTGGTAAACATCTGTGTTTGCTTCATTGTATAAATAGAACATATATTCAGTTGGAGGTATCGTATATGCATTCAATACAATTGTATAAGCTGAACCATGTTTATTTCTAACTTACTATCAGTTTGGTTATAGCTGCTGCTGAACAAGCTGGTTTGGCAGATAATTTGGCATTGTCGATTTGTTCACCTTGCATCGATCAGTACTACTCCTGGCTAGCAATATGCAATTCTTTGATCCTCTTAGTCTACTCTGAACATTGATGTATATTTTGAAGCTCGAAAAGTGCCTTGCATATTGAAGTCATGTGCATCCAAAAAATTTATATTATCTGATTTTTGAAGATAACTTAGATCTTATATATAGGGAAGTTCATATGGTGTTTGAACATTTAGTTGTTTCTATGCTACTTTAGTCAGGTTATCCATTTTGCTTTCAGAATCTTAAACTGAATGATTAGCTGTTGCTATATTGCTTTTGCATAGAAACTGGATTTCTCATGTCAAGTCAATTGAGGACCCAATTGACTAAGTTATTATTTTTTTATTCGGAAAAAAGGCCTCCGCAGTAGCCACTGGCAAGTTATGTCCAGCAGTCTGATGGGTTGATGAGAATTCTGGCAAGCTAAAACTTGCTTGATAGCTGCTCCATAGATCCAGCCATGATATTTGGTGCAAGTTCCATTTAAGAAAGCCAGTTCCTCCATATATCCATGTGTGCTTGCAACTGAGAAAATGCCGGTTCCTCTATTTGACCAAGAACATCTTAACATAATTGTCTGTTTCTGTGGTAGTGTTCCTTTACAATATTAGAAAATTACTTCTGTTTTACTAAGATTCTCATGTCATTGTGATGCAGTGGTATGCTTGTGCAAGATCCTACCAAAGACAATGATGTAGAGTCCATTTTCAATCAAGCTAAGCAGTCTGGAGCTGTGGAAAGACCCCCTGATAAGGCACCATCGTCTTCAAGATCAAAAAGTTTTACTGGAAGAGGAAGATTACTTTCTGGAGAGGCAGTCTCTACTGCTCCTCCGCCTCCAGAAACAGTCAGTCACACCATTACTTTTTGGCAAAATGGCTTCACAGTTGATGATGGTCCTCTTCAGAGGTTGGATGATCCTGAAAATGCTTCCTTCTTGGAGGTAATATGTCAGAATCTTCAAGTTATTGAACGATATATCAAAAGTTGTTCTGATTTTTATCTATGATTTCAACTTGCTTTTGCCTGAAATAGATCAATTTTCTCCAGAAAGTGGCCCGTTAATTTGCTGCACGTGCCTTCTTGGTCTTTTGATTATCTGAAAAATTGTGTAGAATAAATATCTGTCAAAATTGGTATCTTATGAGATGCTGGTTGTTCATTGTGTGCAGTGCATAAAAAATTCCCAATGTCCTAAAGAACTCGAACCTACAAATAGGAGGACAGCAGTGCATATCGATCTTGTCAGGCGTGATGAAGCATACACAGTTAGTACTCCTGAGATCTATATAATTCTGTGTCTATATCTTGAAAGTTGGAACTTAACATGGCTGTATGTTCTCATTTTCATAGGAACCAAAGAGGCATCAGGTTGCATTTGAGGGAATGGGGAGAACATTAGGCTCCAGTAATTCAACTGTTGCTACTGAGCCAGCTGCTGCTGCTGCTGCCACCTCTTTCCTCACCTCTCAACCCTCACCATTCATCGGTCTAGTTATAGATGATTCATTGCCGACGACTTCCATCCAACTAAGGTTAGCTGATGGTACCCGCATGGTTTCCCGCTTCAACTACAGCCACACAATTAGAGACATCCGTAGCTTCATTGACGCATCACGGCCTGGTGGTGAAAGAAATTATCTGTTGCAAACAATGGGGTTCCCTCCCAAACAGCTCTCTGATGCTGACCAGACAATAGAGCAAGCAGGGATTGCAAATTCGGTGGTCATCCAGAAATTCTAGCGATCTCCACATAGACATGGTCTCTGGGAGGGTTTATCTATCAGATTTATTTCTAAGTGGAAAGCCGGATTAATTCGCATTTTTATTAAAAGAAATTTGCCCATTAAGGCGCTACGAGTCTCTCCTTTAGCCAAAGCAGGGTTGACGCTGCCCCCCAGAATTTGATGTTTGTTTATGATTCCTTAGTTTTTACTTTTGTGTGTAAAAAGAGACTCGTTCTCATAAGGTTGCTTTAGCGCTTGTCAAATTCAATGGGGGAAAGTCACTAGTCGGTACAAATTCGGGTGCCTTTAGTTGCAAGGGGAACTTTTTCAGAACAGGTATATATTATGAAAGAGTGATTGGCTAAGCCATCTGAGTGAATTATTCTGTATTCATTTGAACACACTCCTTATTTCTGGATTGGACTAAAGCTAAAACGAGATTTAGGCGTTGCAATGCTCTTTTCCTCATTAACAGTTTTTCCTTTCGGAGCCTAGTAAAATATCGATGCACATGATCTATCATTTGCTGTAAATTTAGTAGCGCTCTTTAGGGGCTCAGACGAGCCGAAGACTCAGGCTCGGCTTGCTTGAAAAGCTTGAAAAACTATTGAGTCAGTGCTGAGCTTTCATTTAGCCTAAAAATTATATGTTTGAAATTATTAAGGAATCTAAAACTCTAGAGCTTATTTAACTTTTCTTTTAGTTATATTAAAGATTTTTACTTTAGTTTGTAGGGTTCAATTTTCCATTCATATATTCTTATTTTTGCACATTTTTAATGTTTTTTAATCATAGTTTAGTGATTTTTTTTAATCATATTTGTCCTATTTTTATATTATATTTTACTAATATAATATATTGGCTGATGAACTCTCTAACAAGCTAAAGAGGAGCTCAAATTTGGCTTAATTGCATAAACAAGCTTTATATTTTGAATTTGAACTCAGCTCATTTATAAATTGAGATTGAGTAGAGCCAAATTTAAATCACTTGTGAGCAGCTCAGCTCACCCTGATCTTGACAGCGTAATGGTGAATGTATTACTAAAGGTTAGCAATACATTCTATAGCTTGTTAGCGAGTTCATCAGGGGTGAAATCATAATTTCACCTTGATCTTGAAATTATAGGTTAGCTTGAAATCATATAACCCACCCCTTCAGCAAATAGACACTTCATGTTTGCTTATAACCCACCCCTTTTTTGAAATGTTTGCTAACCTATAATTTCAAAATCTATAACCCCTTCAGCTTGAAATCATGGAGGAGAGAGGAAATATAAGAGGGCCATACAAATAGATTCAAAAAAAATTTTTTTATGGATAAATTGCAAATAGACGCTTTCATGTTTGCTTAATGTCTCGTTAGCTCCAACCTTTTGGCCAAAAAAGAAAGAAAAATCCTAAAAAGCATGCTTTCTAGTTCTTACTATATAACTATTTTAGTCATTGGTTTAATGTATTTTTAATTTTAATATTCCTTTATCATTTTATTCAAGAAAAAAAAATAAAATGGAATTTAAAAACACATTTTTCAAAATTATAAAATCTTTAAATGTAAAATGCATTTACAATTTACCCTTCTTTTCTTTGAGATATCATATCATATCATATAAACATCCTCTAATGGCAGAGACGTTTTACAGCACCTAGCATCTAGCGATCGTGTTAACAAGGGCCCTTTCAAACAAGTATAAAATAAAATAATTTTATAAATCAAAATGGGCATTTGGTCTAGTGGTATGATTCTCGCTTAGGGTGCGAGAGGTCCCGAGTTCAATTCTCGGAATGCCCCCCCCCCCACCATTCTGTTTTTAGTTTCTCTTATCTGCCTAAAATTACATAAATGGCGTAGCCATTGGGTCCTCCATGCTCTACCAAAAAGACACAGATGGCATTAATCTAATGAAAAAAATCCTGCAACTTAGTCAATCATACCATACGGATCTTTCCAACTATATCTAATTAAGTGTGACTTAATTATATTCAGCTATATGCTAACCAGAACGTAAATAAAAAATATAATGTGATAAAAATATCTAATTATTCAAATCCTTATATAAAAGTTCGTTCTTAGCTATACGATTTTTATTTTTATTATTAGAGAGTAGATGGTCCAAGATATTAAAAGCCAGAATAGATTTCATGACTCCAAAAAATACTTCTCGAATCAAAAAATCCATTGCACTTGAGAATCATAATCGGGAATCGGCCTAATGTAATGGTTCCAACTTCCAATAACCATTGTGGAGCCGTAGGATCCAATTCTAGTTACATTATTCTGGAATTGTAAATTAATAGTTTATTGAAATGGGCCGTCACTAATTAAGTGGATAATTTTATACGATTTTTAATTAAATATCTAATATGATTTTTTTTAATTAGAGGTATTCACAATTTAAAAATATCGGTTTTTCCAACGAAAGAACCTAAATCAACTCTCAGAACAGTGTACCTATTATTGGAATAAACAATTCTCATTGTTATTGTGAGTTAGTTCATTTCCGAAACCACAAGCTTTTATTGCAGAATTTCTTTGAATCTTTTATGTTTTATATGAGTTGAAACTAAAAAGTTAGAACTCATTATAGTCCTCTCCCCTTCTAATTTTAGTTTGGTTGAATATTTTGGAAATTGATAATCACATAGACATACGTATATCATTCTAGGAAGTAGTTTAATCATGGAGTAAGTCAGGTTCAAGGGTTGATTAGAGAAGCTCTCTATAGATAGAACAAAGTCGAGAGTTGCAGGGAAGCACTCACCATCCAGACGGTCACTGAATCCTTATCTGAACAACAATTGGAAACGTGCAGAGAATAGAAGGCCAACTCCTTCCATATGAATGGTGAGTCTACTCCCATCTGGACATCAGGCTCGAGTCCAAGCACCATTTGGCCAAGCTACTTCAGTCCCAACTCCTTCCATTTTCATGGTGACTCTTTATCAATCTTGTTGGATTGTGGTGAGATTGCTTCTAGCCTTTTCATGTGTAATGTGAAAGCTATTAACACCAGTAGTTAGTTTATGTATTGTTGGTCATTTGAGTTACCATTCTAACTACGGAACTAGTTCATATTTATTAGTCTCTGTATTATATACACTCTGTCCTTATCCCTTTTTCTTTCCATTAAATACTAATATAACCCACAAATACATTAATTTCTAGCCTCGTTCATCCTTACTTGAGTGCCACTTACATACAAACTAGAGCATACAACCTGTACGCATCACATTCACTTTATGCCCAAGCACTAAGCAATGAAGTTTAACCCAGATTTTGATGAAGTAGAAAAGGATTTACCATCTTGCTAATCCAAAACTATAACTCACCTATGCTTTAATATTAATAATGTCAGATAAGAAAACTAAAAGAATATATATTTAACGTTATTAAAAAATGGAAACTTCCTTTTGATGAAAACTTGTATATGTCAAATTAGATCAACTAACATATTTATTTAATATGTTGCTAATAATAGGACATTAAATGCTGAGAGTGGTAACAAATTCTTCCTAATTCACATTAAAATAATTAAAATTTTCAATTTTTTTAGTTGTATGTTTTATTTTTAAATATTTTTTCTCCCTTTTTTTTTTGTTTTTAATTTTTGCATGGCTGACTAGCCATAGATCGATGAGTCCATGGCTCTTGAGTGATGAACTGCCCCTAGCTCGTAGATTTGCCAAGTCAACCAACGGGTTGCGAAGCGCCATACTAAGCGAGTCCGATTCTTGGTCTCACATGGCAGTTCATCATCAAGGCACAGGTTAGAACTAACCCATGCCGATATCCAAATGCACGTATAATAGGTTTCTTTGTATTGAGGATTTGTTTTTTTTCAAACTTTTAAATATTTATTATAATCAAATTTTCAAATATTAAGCATTAGGTGGTATTAAAAATACCAATAAGGGATGAGAAAAAATAAGTTCCTCATTTTAATAAATATAATCCTTTTTTCCATAGATAATGCGAGATTTGATATCTAAATTTGATTAATTTTTCAATTTAACTACCTAAAAAAACAATAATCAACCAATCCATTAGGTCACAAAAATAACAATAATAACAACAACAATCAATCAAATAATGATGATGATTCATTTGCACATGAAGGAAGAGATGACTTACTTTGGTTTAGAGATTTAGGTGATTATTGATTAGTAGTGTTGAGTTTTAAATAGTGATAGTTCAAGCAAGTTAAGTACTTGAAGATCAAAGTGAGATCAAATCTAGTCAATTTAGATTTTATTTTGTTTTGCTTTCATGAGCCAATGGTTTCCAATATAAAGACTTATCAACCCTAATCCTAAAGAAGGCCCTAAGGATTTTGTTTCTTTTTGGGGCTAAGGGGTTGGAATTTAAAGAAATAGGCAATCTAAGTTTAAAAGGGCTCATTTAAGGGTGTTTAGGGTTTTGAAGGGATGTACATGGTGATGGGTGTGGTGACAAGTGATAGGGAGGTCGTGGTTGGTGGAGATGATTGGCAATGTGGAGATGGACAAAATCAGGTTAAGAGATGGTGGTGTGTGTGGATAATGCCATGAGTGGGTGTGTTGTGTTAAATTCATAAAAGAAGTCTAGATCCTTAGGTTTGTTAAGAGCAAGAAAGGAAGTCGAGTTAAAGAAAATGAAGGACTAGGATATGCATGAGCAATGTTGTGGTAGAAACATAGTGTAGGAGGTTCAATTGTTAAGGTGTAGACTATGAAAGTCAGGATTGGTCTACTGTGGAGTTGATATACTATAGTGTTCAAGTGTTGTGGTACCTGGGTTATGCATGAGAGATGTTGTGGTGGTGTTCTTTAATTGCTATTGTGGTGGCTTGGTAATCGGAAGACTTAGTAGCACTATGATATCTAGGTTGCCAATACTTGAGGAGTGTTAGAGAAGATGAACAAGGAAGAAAATAAAAAATAAGAAGAAGAAGAAGAAGAAGGTAAAATATTAAATAACAATTAAATTCTTTTTTTTTTTCAAGTTGATTTAATCAAATAAAAAAAATATGTGTAATAATGAGCAAACTTTTTAAGGAGATAATATTTGAGTACAAGTATCATAAAGTGATTTGTTAAAAAATGTTACATTATCTAATAGTTGTTTAGGTTTAAACACTAGCATCGAAAGGTCCAATTGAGTATTGAAAATGACTATCTCTAAAGTTCAGATAATTAATTAAAAATTTGATCAAATTTTTAATTTTAAATGTGACATTATCTTTTTTTCTCATTTTTTATATATCTTTTTTTTTTTTCATATTGGTCAACCATCACACTAATCAATAATCTACCATTTCTTACTGAAAATTATGATATTGTTATAATAACATTTAATAAATCTAAAAGCTATAACAAATATTAAAATGAATTTAAAAGATATTTTCCACATAACAAACACACATATAGTCAACCCCATTTCCATTGGGTTATAACTTCTAGTTAGTTACTATGTTTAGACATAAGAGACAAGCTAAACTAGCCCTAAACCAACCTAGACTTGCCCATTTTTGGGTCCCAAAAAAATGATTAAGGACAAGCCTAAGGTCCCAATTGACTCTAAACTATTTTAATTTTTATTTATTTATTTTTATTTTATTTACATTTTATCGGTTTACCATATAAACAATATGTTAAATAATCATTTTATTGAGAAGAAATAAAAATCATTAATAGTATAATTTTTCAATAATGTAATGATAGTTAATTTACATGCTTTAATTGTATCTGGATGGCTTTATGTGGATGATTAATCTAAAATACTATCAATTATTGAAGCATCAAAGCATATAAAAAGGAATCCCCCGAAATTAAAAAAATAAGGATTTGCCAAATATAGAATACGCTCGTTGACATGTCGGCCTCTCATTTTAATCCCCACAAAAGTAGCAATCTTCATGCGTATCTGGTTTCTACAGCACCTAGGGTTTTACTTTCTCTGCAAAACCCCATACTCACACTGTACCACTTACTCGCCTTTCCTTCAACAATCTCTTTCTCGCTCTTTCTTTATCTATACTACATTCATGGCGAAAACCAAACCAGGGAAAAAAGACCTTGACTCATACACGATTAGAGGCACCAGTAAAGTTGTTAGACGTACGTTCCTTTGTGATTATTTTTCTTGTTATGTTTCTCATACCCATAAATTGATTTTTCTCTTTCTTTTGTCTTTCCCCTCACTCCTTTTAGAGTACAAGTGAGCTAGATACTGTACTTCTCTCGGTTCTTGACTTGTCCCTTTCATATTCATGCATATCATATGCTGTCATGTATAAAGAATATTCATATGCTGTTTTGTTTTCTTGCTTATATATAGAACTGGAGGGGGAGTGGACGGGCACCCATTTGGGGATAAAGAAGCTTTCTCCTCTAAGTTTATGTGAAGGCAAAAGATGGAAAATTTCCTTCGCGTAAATGGAGTTTTGTGTATCTTAATGTGGATCTTGGTCTTGTATTTCGAAATTTGTATTGTGGGTATTGTCACGCTTTAAAGAAATGGTCTTTGCCGTGCTATTTACTGTGTAAAAGACTAAATTATTATGCTATAAGAAAACAAATTATGGCACACGCAGCGCAATTTACTAACGGAAAATTTCTGCCATAGAATCGGACAAAATGGTCTTACTACTGGTCTCAAGTTGTATTGCTACCCATTAGGTAGAGTTGATGGACGGTGGGCATGGTGACTGTGGCAAGTAGTGGGGGTTGATATACGCAGTGAAAGTAAAATTGCATGAAGAAGATTCGATTTTTCTTGTACAAAAGTTGATTATTTTGCTGAGCTGTATTTTCTTGTGCTTTCTATTCTTTAAATACCGGAAACAATTTCCCTGAAATAAATGTAAAATCTGTCGTGTAATCTTATATTAGAGCTCCAGTACCTTCCATTCCCCTCTCCTGCTTCTCTTCTATGTGAAATTTTTATGAATCAAGCAAAAGATCAACACTTAACAATTAATTCCTTATTGTAGCTGGTGATTGTGTATTGATGCGTCCATCAGACTCTGACAAGCCACCATATGTGGCTCGTGTGGAGAAACTTGAAGCCGATCACCGGAACAATGTGAAAGTCCATGTGCGGTGGTATTATCGGCCAGAGGAATCAATTGGAGGACGCAGGCAGTTTCATGGATCCAAAGAGTTGTTTCTATCAGACCATTTTGATGTGCAGAGTGCACATACAATTGAAGGGAAGTGTATAGTTCACACTTTCAAGAACTATACTAAGCTTGAAAGTATTGGAGCTGTGGACTTCTTTTGTAGGTTTGAATATAAGGCTGCCACTGGAGGATTCACACCTGACCGTGTGGCTGTGTGAGTTTATTAGAATATTTAGTTTATTCTTATTGGAGAAATATTGTCTAATTGGCATGTAATTGTACTAAGAGTGATGTTGGGTTTTGGCAATGGCATGTTTGGATTAGTGAATTGCTTGGACCCCTCAAAAATTTTCTGAAGATTGTTTCTGAGATTTTGTGTATATCTCTCTTTCTTTTTCTAGTGTGAAATATACTTCTCACTTGGGTCTTTTTATTTTGTTAGGTATTGCAAATGTGAGATGCCATATAATCCTGACGATCTGATGGTGCAATGTGAGGAATGCAAGGACTGGTAATATTTTCATGTTGTCATTAATCACCAGATAACTCTTGATCTGATTTTATCTAGTTGAACAATTTGTTAAAGATGGCCTCGTTAGTATGATGTCTTCTTATTCACTATGATGAAGGGGTTTGAAGATTCCTATAACTACAATTGGCAAACTAAGCAAATCATAAGGGGCAAAAGGTCTTCTTATTTTTGGGAAGAATAGGATGCATAGATAGGACAAAGTGACGATATATTAATTGGTTTGGTACTCATCATCTTGTTAGTTTTATATGTGGTGATGTTAGATACTACGAATAGTCATAAGACATGCCATAAATGGAGTTCTGAGAATACAATTGGCTACCTACGGTGTAGATTCAAACTAAATCACATCTGTTCTGCTTGTATTATTGAGAATTTTTTGCTGTTGGAGCTGCTTCAATAAATTTTACCTTGCTTCACTCTGTTCATTTTTTTCCTATGTGATTATGCATAATTTTTGCAGATAGACCCAA
This sequence comes from Laguncularia racemosa, assembly GCA_037954665.1. Taxonomy (NCBI): domain Eukaryota; kingdom Viridiplantae; phylum Streptophyta; class Magnoliopsida; order Myrtales; family Combretaceae; genus Laguncularia; species Laguncularia racemosa. Next base: position 993,391 of record JBBMOL010000108.1, read on the forward strand.
AAAAGAAAAATTTTAAAAAGGAAAGGTGTTGTTTAGGTAGCTGAATGCAAAATGAATTTGAGAATACAATAAACTGAAAAGAGCATTATTAGAATTAGAATCAATAGAAACAATTACCTCTTTATTTCCTTTCCCCCCACCACCACCCAAAAAAAAAGACAACTGGTTGAGCCTAAATACTACACAAAGCAAAATATATCATAAGAGTGGCTTCATATGGTCTGAAATTTCTTTCAGATATGTTAGTAGCTTTCAGGGGTGGAGCTGACTGATATTCTGTGGTTGTTGACACATGTGTTTGATAACATGTCATAAATAACTCAATCATCTATCCATGTCCAACCAGTGTAAGGAAATACTTTTTTGAGCAAGGTTTATAGGTTGCCGATGTTCTTTGGTGTGTTCTTTGTTAAATATAATTTCGGGAAATATCCTGGCTTGCTGACTGATTTTGTGATTGTTTGTTAGTTATTTTCATAAATTTATTTTATCCATTATGTTATGGTCCATTTACAATGCTCATGGTACTTACCAGAAAGAAGGCTGTGCCCTGGGGTTAATGAAAGATTGTTTCATCCATTGTTCAATGTTAGGCTAATGTTTGAGCCACTGCAATTTAAAGTCATGTGCTGAGATATCATCATACATAAGCTATCTATGTTGCATCCTTGTATGCACTTTCTCTGAAATCTAAAGGAAACATACCTCCATATTTTGGCAATTCTTCCCTTTTTCTGCATTGATCCTCTCATATTTCTTCTGATCTTATATGTTAGGTTTCATCCCACCTGCATGGGTATGACAATTGAAGATGCAAAGAAGTTAGATAGCTTCTCATGCACCGACTGTTCATATGGTGACAATGCCAAGAGTTCACTATATTCATTTCAGGTAAGCCATGTACATGCTTCCTAGCTCTGCTATCCATTTTCCTTACATGCACATGATGTATAAATGTAGATACAAGCATTTTGTTTGTGTTTAGCTGGGACAGTATATGAAAGATGCATGAAATTTTTTGCCTATTGCTCCATGTTGTGTTTGTGATAAATAAATTCATATCCCCTGTGGTTGGACTTGTTTTTGCATCTAAGGTTTTCTTCTGTTTGTTCCTTCTTATCACGTTGTCAAACTAGGTTTCTCTCTTCATCATCACTAACTATAATTTTCTTCCTGTAGGCACACCTTCATAGCCCGTGAATATTGATCCCTATACCTTTAACTCATTCTTCTCCTTAGGGAAGCATCCAAATCCTATTTCTTCTGTTTTCTTTTTTTCTTTTTGGTGGGCTCATGCATACTGCACGGGAACACGTAAATTAAACTTTTAAATTAGGGCAGATTTGGCATAATGGCAGGTTGCCAGCCTGCATGGTTTTACAGAGAAAAACTGATATTTTTATGTTTTACTGTTTTTGGAGGAAGGAATCATAAGTTCTTTTAATGCTCTTCATGCAAAATGCACTATGATTTTTCGGTCCCAAGATTTCTGTTGCTTTTTAATATGTTAATTATTATCTGACAAAAATTGGGTATCTCTCATCGTTGTGTAGACAGAGGCAAAGCGCCTGAAGAGATGATCAAATCTTTTTGCAAGTTTGCAAGCAGCTTCCTCCCTCCCTCCCTCTCTCTAAGGCCGTGGACTGCTGGTGTTGCTACGTCGTTGAATTGTAGTTTGTATAGTAGCAAGACGACTGTGGTTGCATGGAACAACCGAAGTCTCTCTGAATATACTAATGTGGCTGCCGGTTGGGTGGGCATGAGGGAAGGACTTGTGCCCTTTGATTGGTTCTGCTGTGTGAACCCACAACAAAATGTCACATTTTACCTATAAGAAATCAAGTTGGATGAAAACTTTTTTAGGAAAATGCCCGTTTTCCAGCTTGCTCCTTTCTTCTCTGATTTCACTTCAATTTTGATCCATTGCTTATAATCATTTTAAAGCAACTGTAAATCTATGGTTTTACTTTTATTTTGCAATTGAAATGTATGTTATGGTTTGGGGGTGTCAACAAGTATTAAGCTAGCTTGATTGAGATTTTAATTTTGAGGTGAGCTTGATTAGTATTCGTGCTGGAGCTCCATTGAGTTTTAAGTTTATTATATTTGAGACATATCCGACTAAAATAGTATCGATGTCTTAAACTTATTCAAACTCACCCTATACTATAAATTAGTTAATAAACTACTTTAGTAGTTTTAGATCTTATTTACATGCTGTCTTTAAATCGAAAAACCTTTTTTCCGTAATAAATACATACAAAGCGTCCTAATATTTGAAAAGGGTTGAAAATATAGATATCGAGATAGAATAATGGATAAAAGTTTAAGAATTTTTTTATTGGATCCTAACTAATTTATCGGCATGCTAATGCTATTTGTTATATCTATTGGCAAAAAGACCATTTCTAAACAATTATTCGTCTTATGCTATAACGGTAAAATACAAGTGGATAATTATAAAAAGAGTCCTATTTTTTACACAGATCCATTTTGAAATTTTGGAATCCAAAACCTACGCTTAGTATGTAGGAACCATTCTATAATTTGTAAACTAGTACAAGGTAATTTTACAATTTATAAAAAAATTTATTATATTTTTATAATGTAAAAGTTTTTAGAAAAATTGTTCAACAACCTATAAGACCTTGTACGAACTTACTTAAAGAAAAATAATTTGCTTTGGTAAATTATGTTAAACAGAATCTTGTACAAGCAAACAAAAAAATAAGCTAATTTGATCCAATTATATACAAAAGAAAAAATAGGACCTTAACTAATAATGAATGAATATTGAGAAAAATAAGTTAGGATTTTCATGATGGTAGTAAGAGAAAATGAGAAATAGATAGAATAGGATTAGTAATTGTATTTTGGGAAGAAAATGAAAAGTAGGAAAAGAATAAATAAATAAATATGTTTTAGGTTTTTAACTTTTTATAATTGGCATTAAAGATTTGGATCTTGAGTCTGCATTAAGCAATAAGCAAGTGATACTATTGAAATTTGCTCTACCATGTATAGTCCGATAAGCTATGGATGAATATTTAAGCTATTTTATTTTAGTTTTATAATTTAAGTTTTCAAACTTTTCACTAGTCATATCAATTTTTTTATCATATAACTCTAAATCACTATAAAAACATTACCCTATCTTCGAAAAGAGGAGATAAAAAAAAAGAAAAAAAAAGGTAAAAATGAAATAAAGTATAATTTTTATTTTAAATTTAATAACATATGAAGGAAATGAAGAAAAATAAAAAGAAATAAAGTTAGTAATGGATAAAGTTATTTTTATTATTTTTTATAAACTTGTTGTAAATAATAATTTTATAATTACATCTCATTTTCACTTATTTTTATACAATTTTAAAGAAAAAATAAATAAACTTTAAAATACACTTATATTTACACTTATTTACTTCATTTTCTATCTATTTTTATTTTTCACTTTTTACTTGAGTTACCAAACACGTAATTTCCATCAGTTTCCTTCCATTTCCATCTTCCCTATCAATTCTTTTACATATATAAAAGTGCGGGAAAAGAAAAGAAAAAATCCTCAAATTATGGAGTTGAAAATAAATATAACATGGTATGTAAAATGAAAAAGCAAAAATCCCACTATATAACGGATAAAGAGAATAAAAGAAGAAAAATGAAGATGCGCAAAAACTGGGATGTTTGTTTTCTCTTTTTTTGTGGTTGACCTGCAAAAGGAATCAGTTGGGTTAGTTAGCGTGTCCACTCGTGGAACGCATAAAAGATGAACAGCATATGTGGTTTTCGATAAGAACTCTTGTTGGAGCTTCGATCTTCGAAGAGTGATTCAATGGCGGTCCTTCAGTTTGGACTTGTCACTGCAAGTACTATCCTGATTACTCATAATTCCACTCGATATGCATATGCTACAGCGAGACCGTACCGTTTTAAGAGACGTGCGGGAACAATCCAGTGTGTTCAAACGCAGACTGCTCCTTCAAGAACTCAGGTTTTCCGTTGCTTTCTTTAGATATTATTTTGTTATCTATTAGTTCACTGAGGAAAATTTGCTGCCAGAAAGTAGTTTTCTTGTGAAAAACTGGTGCTATACGTTGATTCTTTCGTTACATGCAGCAAAGTGATCTTTAAGATCTTGAAATCAATATGATGGTAGAAATATAGGAAAATTACCTCTTAATTTTTGTTCTTTTTTTTTTTTTTTCTGAATATGTTGTTAGAATCATAAAAAAAAATTATTTTAATAATCTAAAGATTTAGCAGTAATGAGTATAGCCGCAAATGATGGTGGGAGGAACAGGCAATAGCCAGTGGCCAGCATGGTGGTTAAGCATGTAAACAATAGGGAAAATGCTTTCTTCATTGTCAATTTTTTATGTTCCTATGCTGTTTACTATCACCATCAAAGACCGACCATTCACCACCATTTACCGCTGAAAGCTATTAGTACTTGTGGATAGTACTGTGATAATATTTGATAATGACAAAATTTTAATAGGACTAATAGACAAAAATCAAGAAAATATTTTCAGCAGAACAAACGCACTAAATGAATTATAATCTTTGGAGATATGTTTTGGATGAATATGGGCTTGGAACCTCAGTCTCCTGAAGCTAGAATTTTGTTCTCATCTTGGATTGATGAAACCAATTTTATCACTGATAACCTTGGACGTGATTGGCCGGTAAATGTTTAAGATCTTGGAAAATTAATTTCTAACTTGTTTCTAGTTATTAGTTATAGGATTCTAAGATCAAAATCAGATTTAACAATTTCATTAATGTTATTGTTTATTCTACCTGAAAAGTGAATTTGCAAGTGTCAATTTGCCAGATTTTTTGCTTCTTGTGATTGTTATAGATGAAATAATGCACTTATAAACATGATATGGGGACTTTGAAGTTGCATTTACTACTTTCTGAATCATGCTGTACGACAATCAATATTTATAACCACTATGGCAGAAGTAGCTCTTGCATATGGATATTTTAATTTCTCCACTTCTTCCCTGTGATTAATCAATTCCTAGAGTTTCAACTGTGTAGAGGATAATGGAAAACATTGCTGTTAGCAGTGAAGTTGGAGGTGCAGGTGGTGCTTACTCATACAATGCATTAAAGAGGCTGGACCAGCTTTGGTCTAATATCTGCTCTCAGACTGGTAAGATTGGTTTGAAATTTGTCTTTGATGATGGTGTAGTGTAATCTATCAGAGCTAATTTCCTGATCTGAATGTTCGCATACTATTTTGCAGATAAACCAGAAACTCAGAAAATTGTTTCAGTAATTTCCGGTCTCTTCAGAGATTCTGATCTGGCTAGCAAAGAAGTGGATACTTTTGATGTAATAGTTTGTGGAGGTACTCTAGGAATCTTTATCGCTGCAGCATTGAGCTGTAAAGGTCTTCGTGTTGGAATTGTGGAGAGAAATAGTCTAAAAGGGGTATGTTTGATTGTTCATTTACAGTAGTAATTACTATTTCCATGGGGAATTTCTTCATAGGAATAAAATGACAAGAATTATATACAGAGGGAACAGGAATGGAATATCTCAAAGAAGGAGCTTTTGGAACTAGTTGAAGTGGGAATTTTAGCAGAAGAAGATGTCGACCAAGCTGTTGATGCAAAATTTAATCCTGTGAGTTATTTTTATGCTTGCTGATATGAATGACAGGTACAAATTATATGGTGCTACTGGCTGTGCTGGTTGCATATCTATGAAGACATTGTCTGTCTTTGAAATAATTATGGAAAATTCTGAGAACACCTTAAAACACCAACATGGAGGAATTTCTACTGGAAGTGTAAATGATTCAAAACACTCATGAACTACTTGAGTTTGAGTTGATATTTACTGCTGTTTGACTCAAGAATAGTTGAGTATAAATACTAATCGAATTCAAGTCAAGTTTCGATATTAATATTATTATAAATAGAAGAATTCTTTTTTTTTTTTTTCAAGATAAGTTGAGCTTAAACAAGCCTAAACAAGTCGAGCTTGAACTTAAAATTCTAAGTTTGACTAAGCTTAAGCTAGACTCTAGTTTGAAATTTCGAGTCAAGTCGAGCTTGAGCTCAGTACTATGTCATCTCAACTTAAATCATTTATAGCCCTAGTTTCTATGCATAGAATTTCCTTTCCATGAGTTCTCATTTTCCTTCTATAAGATGTCATTCTATATTTTCTCCTTGGGATGATGTTAAATGCTAACTGCAGATTCTTTCCTGCCTTTTCATTTTATTAGAACAGATGTGGATTTGAAGAGAGGGGTGAGATTTGGGTTGAAGACATCCTCAATTGTGGTATCTCGTGAGTCTCTTTACTTTTAATGTAAGTTTTTGTAGCAATGGTTTGCAAAATTGATGAACTCATTTGATGGAGCGAAATAATGAGGAATCTTTAAATCAACTCAAATTCACCCCAATTTGTGGAGTTGGCTGCCTTAATGACAATTAGTAATTTACATGGCATTTATTTGAACTTTATTAATGGAGTTGTGAGTAAAAGCACTATAACACAATAAAACTTATGGCCTTGTTTGGGTTATCCTAGGGAAGATGGTTTTTAGAATCCACTAATATTTTAGTGAGAGTTTGGCCACCTTACAGGAGGATGAGCAATAAAAGTGCTGGTGGCTCCTAATTTATTGGATTACTAGTAACTCTTGCACTAGCTATCAAGGTTCCACAAAATTGAGTCCTAAGCTTATAATATTTGGACATTGCATTATTATATTGGTTTGGTGGAACCTATTACATTGAATAAACCAAACAAGGTCTGTGTATAAGCATAAAAAACTCTAGAGAATCACCTAGTAAATGCCCAAAATTCATGGGTTTGTCTGTACTTTTTTTTCCATTTTGTGTTCTGGAGATTGTATTAATAATATAAAATGTAATGGATTGCAAACATACCCTTTATATTTACTTTATGTGCACTTAGCAAGGTTATCTTGAAGTTGAGCATTCATAGCTACAAATCTGCAAAAATATGTTTTCAGTCCTCTGTATGATCATTTGCCCTTGATACAAATAATATAATTTTAAAAAAGATTAAAACTACAAAATTCATAAAGTCAGAAAAAAAGGTGTAAGTCCATTATTGTTTTACTTTTTGAATCTTTTGTTATCCATAATTTTATCTTTTACTTATTTTTATCGAGGGCAAAATGATCATAAAGTAGACTAAAAGCATGTTGTTGAATTCTGAGTGTTCAAATGCTCATTTTGGAAGATGGGGGGTTAAGCATGCATGGAGCAAACATAATCGAGTATATTTGCAATTTACTCGAAAGAAAATGATGTTATATTTTTAGATAGTAGTGATATGGAGATATTGCAATTCTGGAGATAATCTTATGTCTAGTTATATGTGCTTGCTTATGAATGCTCTTCTTCTGGTCCAAATATGAATGCAGGGCTTTCTATTTTGTACTCTAGTTTTGGATTTGTTACATTGTTAAACTGATGAGCACTAATGGTAGAGACTTCTTCTGATGCAGACCTGAAAAGCTCATAGAGACTATGAAGAAAAGATTTAAATCACTTGGAGGAGTGGTCTTTGAAGGTTGCAATGTGTCCACTCTATCCATATTTGATGATGTGGCTGTAAGTGTATTGGCGACGTTGCTCTGCTGTGCTCCATAAAAAAGAAAGAAACTTGGTGAATGATGTCCAAGTAAATTGGGATATGTTGAGGCATGGATTTGGGTAAAGAAAAACTAATAAGTTTATTACAGATTTATGATATTAAATGGCTTGACGTTATATTCCATCGTAAAGGATGTCAGGAATCAAGATCCACTTCTCTTAGTTATTGGGTACACTACCAGGAGGCAGGATTCCTGAATTTAGTTATGTCTAAATAGCTAAAAGACGAAGTAGCTTAGATATGAGTTAGGGGATCTTATTGACTTTATATGTGTATTCTGTAGTCATATTATGATCCTCGTCCATTAGGTTGAATAATTGCTTTTTATATCCTTCCATTGTTTGGTGCCCTCTCTATCCTTTTACCTGTTCCCTTTTTCTCTGTCTCTGTATGTCATTCTAAGAGGAGCAGGTTCATTTATTTTTGAGATTTGGAGTATTCTATTGGTAGGGTGAGCCTATACACCCTTTTCCTGTATTAACCCTATCCTAATTGCGTAAAGCATGGGGACACATGCTACACAAGCATGGTGCATCTAATAAAACCTACGGCCTGGCATCTATAGTATTTCCTCTAAGCTATGTCAACTTAGCAAACTTCAAACTCAGCTGCTTAACACTGGCATCTTACTTCATAAACCCAAAGGTTCAAGTACCATTCATTGTATTATGTCTGCTATGTTTTTAATTTGTACATTAGTTTCATGAAAACATGAAATGAACTTGCTTCATGATTTACTGTTTTTGACAATTCTAGGCTTAGCTCAGCTGGAAGATGTCTTTTGCTGAAAGGAAACTCCAATATGACTACTTAACATCTATTCAAAACTTAATTAGTTGACATTTTTGAATTGTATATGATGTGTAGCTGCTACTTGTAACATCATTTCTTATTGCTGATATTATAGGTCTTGAAAACAGCTGAGGAAAAGGTTTTGTCATCGCGTCTCATCATTGATGCAATGGGAAATTTCTCTCCCATAGTTAGACAGGTAAAGTATTTATCCTTCACCCACGTCATGCTTGCAATATGATAAATTTACTCAGCATTCTGCATAACATTAGGCGTTATATCAACGTACCAACTGGGATATGCTGAAGTATCTGTGCATACTATTGGTAAATAAGCTCTGTTAATTGTCATGTTAATTATTAAAAAGGCTTTACTCTTGGATAGCCATATGAATAATCTAAATAAAGATTCATTGATTATCTCCAACTAAGGTGATTTATCTCTTTTTGACTCAGGAAGACAGTTCTTTTTATAAGACTTCTGTGTTGCTTAGGCATTCCAAACAAGAAAAATTTAGCCAAGATTAGTTTCCACTGGTGTTTCCCTTGTTTGCAGATCAGATCAGGTCGGAAGCCAGATGGTGTCTGTCTTGTTGTTGGATCTTGTGCTCGTGGATTTCAAGATAATTCCACTAGTGATGTCATATACAGTAGCTCATCAGTCAAGCAAATTGGAAACTCAAAAGTGCAATTATTTTGGGAGGTTGGTCACATGAGTACGTTTTACTTGGGTACCCTTTATGATTATCTAGTCTTTACCAAACTGTTCACAGGCATTTCCTGCAGGCTCAGGACCTAAGGATCGTACCACTTATATGTTCACTTATGTTGATCCACAACCATACTGCCCAAAATTGGAAGAATTGTTAGAAGAGTACTGGGATTTAATGCCAAGATATCAGGTAAACATTCATTATGTTGATGTGTAGAAATCAGGCTGCATCTTGGAGAGTTGAACATATCTTGGTGTGGCTTTGTTTCTCAGAATAATCGGGCTTTAATGGTATGTATGTACAAAAAGAATAATAATACTGACGTTTGGTGTGCATGTCCCTTGGGAGATGGTGGTTTGAGAATCAACCTAGTGAGAGAAAGTTTAGTTGCTGCTGCTTCTGTGCTGCTTCATCTGCATGATTTTGCATTGCTACTCATCCAAGATAGAAATGAAACTTCTATTTATAAAATCTTCAGAGTGTATTGCTCTGTATCAAAGTGATAGGAAATTATTTTTCTTCTGATGGTTCAACCTTCTATTTCACATCATTGTTCAAGATATAGCAGATTCCCTTACAAAATTCATGGTGGTTAATCTATCTATAGTTGATATGTTTGTATTCCCTTTTTTCTTCCTTTAGAAAACATCATATGAGTAAAGATACTATGAGTACCCAATGGTGAATGAAATTTGGTCTAATTTTCTTTCAGGATGTGTCGCTTGATGAACTGGAGATTTTGCGAATCATATATGGAATTTTCCCTACATATCGTGGCAGGTTAGTACGTGATGGCTAGAAGATATGTTTTCTCTTTTGTTCTTTTTTGTATTTTCTGGGTGACTGAATAAATTTATAATGCAACTAAATTTGATGTGCATACTAGTTAAATTGAAGTTACACATGGATGCTAAGTAAAAACAGTGAAGATCTTCTCAGTTTCCCCATACTTCACGTTAAAATTATAACAATTAAAATTCTAGTTTTGAAAGTCTATTCAGCATTTTTCTGCAAACTGCATGTCAAAATCGAAAATTTACAGAAGGTATATCTGTGTGTAAAGACGGATACCCTGTCAGATAACTCTGCTTATGAGCTACTAATTGATTGATGGAAATCTCAAGTCATTCCTTTGTTGATGTTAATAGTAGTTGTAGGATGTCGAGATGATGCTTGTGGATGAGAGCCCTAAGTTTAAAAAATGCAAAAAGAGAGGAAAAAAAAAAACAAATCTATGACGACTTCTGTACTTCTTGCCATTGATATCATATTTAGATGACTTTATCTGTATAACAATCACATCTGATTTAATTTTCTCCTTAATGGGGATGATTTTGTGACAGTCCATTGCCTGCAGCCTTCGATCGAGTATTGCAGGTACCACATTTTTTTACCCCAAGCCTAGCTTTATTCAAATGGAATTATTAGTCAGTAATGGGTAAAAATGTGACCTGACTTTTGAATCTAAACAAAACAAAAGATCATCATTTGTCTTGTCAGTAGTTTAAAGAAATGTTGTGCAGCTGATCATATGGAGAAACTTTCTTTTACCTAAAAATGAAAATGCAGATATGCAAGTGGTATCTTAAATTCCTGTTATTCTCTGCAGTTTGGTGATGCCAGTGGCATACAATCACCTGTCTCATTCGGTGGTTTTGGAAGCTTGACTAGGCACCTTGGCAGATTATCAGATGGTAAGAACTTGCATTGTTTGTGGAAAGAACTCCTTTTATCAACTTTCAAGGCTAAGATAGACCTTAGACATGAACCTCTCATAAATATGAAGTTCAGTACTTGAGACTTAAGAGCATGAAGACTGCTAAAATTTTGTTTGGCATTTGTATGGTATTAAAATGGAGGAGATGTCAGAGGTTACTTTGTCATGCCCTAAAAGGAGGTTTGAAAGTTTTTACTAAAAGTCATCACGTCACGGGTATACTCGGTACATGATAACTGCTTCGCGAGTCAGAGGTCGCAAAACTCAAATTAAATATTTAAAAAATTACAACTGATTATATTACATATAATCATATAATAAGAATACAATTATGGATTCTTATATTCCACGATTGGCCAAGATTGCAGAAAATTGAAATCTCTACCAAAACAATAAAATGGAAAAACAATTTCAAACCTCACAATTTAAGTTCCTAAGAATAATATTACATCTAAATAGTTTATCAAGACACGTCTTATTCTATCATTCTTGATTCCCAAAAGCTTTTGTCATATCATATCTTATTCTATCATAAGCTTTTGTGATGTTTCTTACAAAACAGTCTGTGGAAGGGTGAGCACACTGTGGTTCAATAAGATAGGACTGTAATGCTCTCAATACTATACATACACAAATACTTCATGTAAGTTTTCAATCATATATTATGTATGAGCAACTATATGCAATGCAACATTGTACACGGTCTTCCGATAACTAGCGTGAAGTCTAGGGTTTACGTTCCCCTTGATCTTGGGTTGGGGATTCGCATTACTACCATCAGTGCCCAGGTCTCACAATCCAATTAATTTAATCTTATTACTTTATTACAAATTGTCTCTTAATTTTAATCTCATAAACTTATGTGTAATTAGTACATCGAATAATAAACACCCTCAAGGACAGAACGGACTTAGAACCGTCAAGGCACGATAATCCATGAATCACTTAGTTCACTCTTGGTGAAACAGTAATTCTACCTGATTATTTCTAACGTGTCTTATAGTAGTGACAACCTTTGATTTCATGCCATGTCTCATGTAATACATGTCTAGTTTTAGTTAGGTCCAATCCTTTAATTAATTGGTTTAGGTTGATCAAACAATATATAGTTACAAGTTAATCCACATTCAAGATAATAAACCATTAAAGCATTTAAGGAACACAATTCTAAGGGCAAGCAAAAAGAAACCAAGTCAATCCTAAAAGCAAAACAATTCACACTTTATATTTACATTCACCACAACAAGAAGAATCAAGCATTACACATGGATAAAGTAAGGAAGACCAGACCAACCGGATAAAATTAAACAAACAAAACAATAAAATCATAAATAAATTTTAAAAATGAATCAACATACGAGGTTAGATCAATAACAGTATAGTACAACCAAATCTTATCAATTGTCAAATCAACCACTTAAGATTAATCTACAGTTCTTATTCCTTGACTACAACCAAGTCATTCCATTACTCAAGTGCTCAATCCTTTACATTAAAAAACAAAATAGAGCAATTGAATGTGTACCCTTCTAATATTCTCAACTTATCCCACCGTACCAACCACTCATTCCATCCTTCAATCATCAAAACCCCAAAATTTGCAAAAATTAAACTACCAATATATACCACATGATTATCAATTACAAACGCTAAATCCACATTATTACAATCCATTCATTGCTTTAATTTGACAACTCTTCTATTATTATTATTATTATTATTACAAGTGAAATCAGTAAATAATCCACAAATTATACTTGTCTATTAACTCTAAATCCTTATATACATTTTTTTTATGTTTTATACATAAACTTATTGGTTTAGGAAAAATATATATCTATATACAAATAGACGTAATTAAGGAGATTTCGGTTAAGAAAAAAAAAACAAGAAAATAAATAGATAAATAAGTTTGGTGAGTGTGTCACCTAATTCCCTTATCATTTCTCTCTCTCTCTCTCTTCTTTTTTTTGATAGTGATCAATAATTTTAAAATAATAAACTTTATAATCATAAATGCATACGTATATTAATATATATATATATTTCACCTTGTCAATAATTAATATATCTATGTATATATATTTATATTTTAGATACGTACATATATTTTATGCTATACTTAAATTTTCTTTTCATAAGCTACCATTAAATATATATTGCACATACATACATGCATTTATTAGAAAAAGAAAATGAAAAGAAAAGACAAGAAAGGCACACGTAGAAAACAGGAAAAGAAAGAAGAAAAAGAAGAAAAGAAAAGAAAGGAATTCACAAAGAGAAAAAGGGAATTGGAGAAGGAAAAGAAAAAAAAAATTATCATAATACCATATATTTTTTATTAACCTCGATCTTTTAGTTTTAAAACTTCAAATAACTTTCGAAAAGTTGCGTGAATTTGAATTTTTCACCTAGTAATAAACGAATAACAAACTTAAAGTTAGTTTTAGTAATTAAACTCACTAAAACTTAAAATAAAAATTAAACCTATAATTTTTTTTTAAAAAAAAAATCGTATGGATTTTAGCCTAAATTTAGAGTTCGAAATTTACCTAGCAAGTGAAGTTTTGATGCAAAGTACTCCTTCCAACGATTGTAATGGTGCTTATGGTTTTTTATTTGGAGTTGTATGAGGAAGATAGAGGGCAGTTTTTATTTTGTAAATAGAGGGATGAAGAAGAGAAAGGAAGAAAGAAAGAAAAAAAAAAAAGAAAAGAAAGGAGAGGGAGAGTCTATGAGAGAAGAAAGAAAAGAAAATGAGGAGAGAGAGAAGATAGAGGAATTTATAGGAAAACAAGTCAGTTGTTAGATAAAATCTAATTACAGGTTAGATTAGTAAATGTATTATTATTTTATTAAATTATCTAAATTATTATATTTTTATACAAAATTTTATGTGTATACTAAATAGAATATTTCGAGTATAATATATACTTAAAAATTCTATTTAATTATCATAAATCTAAAATTTTAATTCTTATTATTTATTATAATTACCTAATGAATCCCCTTTTATCCTTATTTTTCTATTTTAAAGCTCATTGTTATTTATTATAAGATTTACGTTATACATAAATTATTAAAATAGCATTAATATTTTATAATAATTAAATTTTCATTGTAAATTTTCTCATATTTTCGAAGTTACGAAAATATTGTTCTTGCTATCCTAATTTAGAAGTATTTATTGTTTTGCTTATTTTCTTTAATTTTAGTATAGTTCTTCAAAATTTCTAGAGTGTTACATACTTAGCATAGTTCCGGATGATATTAGGAAACTTTCAGCATGAAAAGCTTTTTCTGTAGGAACACCTTGTGAATTGCAGGGAAAAGAAAATCCATTAGCCTAAAAGATTGCTGCCAGGATGCTAGTGAAGTTGGGTTGCTATTGAGTGGAATAATTTCATAGCGTGTAGGTTGTGGTGAGGAAATGGGATTTTTTTGTCACTAGTGCAAAGGAAGCTTTTCCTAGAATCAGGACATCTCAAAAGTTTTTCCGAGAATCAGTAAAAGAAGTTACTTTTCCCTATAAAAGTAAATCTTGGGAAAAATTGTTAAAATACATTGATATTATACTCGAAAGAAGAGAAGAATTGTTTGGTTTTAGGGGAAATATTGATCTATGTCCCATCCCATCCCTCCAAAGGGTCAAATATCTGGATCTGTGACTGACACGGATATTCTGCACGTGTTTTCTGCATTCTTGTGCACAGGCATCTTACTGAAATTTCAAGATTTAAATTATTCTGCATGGAGGTCTAGTAAATGCTGTCAATGGCCAGTTGGTTGAGGAGTTGAAATAGTAAAAGGACATGAGTTATAAATAGAAGAACACAAGATAAACGGCATTAGCAAATCAACAACTCTAAGAGCATTTTATTTTTCCAGGGATATATGAAGCAATTGCAGGGGATTTCCTTGATTCAGAAAGTTTGTCCTTGCTGAACCCCTATATGGTTAGTCCTGCTCATTTTTATTCCACATAAATCGATCCATTCATATATTCTATGAAATCAAAATGGACATTTCATGCAACAGCCGAACCTAAGTGCTTCATGGTTGTTTCAAAAAGCCATGTCAGCAAAGCAGCAGACAAATATTCCTCCAGATTTCATCAATGACCTCCTTTACGTCAACTTCCAGAGTATGCAGGTAGGCCTAAGTTTTCTATTTCATGGAGTAGCCTGCTTCATTCTTTTGTGCACCTGCTCTCTAATGGTTTTAAGTCTTTCTTTTGCAGAGGCTGGGAGAGCCAGTATTAAGACCATTTCTTCAGGTTGTTTTCCTTTCCTTTCCTTTCTGCAACTTCAATGCTTATGGGGCTATCCTCGTTAAAGTTTTGGAACACCATCTAATATAGTCCTCTAAAATCTGTTTTGGAACAGGATGTTATACAGTTTTGGCCTCTAACCAAGACATTAGGCCTTGTTATGGGGACTAAGCCACAATTACTTCCATCTATTTTCAAGCAGGCAGGTTCTTTGCTCTCCCTCTCATACACACGCCCAAACAAATGCATGCGCATGTGCACATGCACACACACACGCGCGCATGGTGATTTGCTTCTCTTGTACCGTGGTCTGCAATATAAACAGTGAAAGAACTCTTCCTTGCTCTGTTATGTAGCTTTTCCTTGTGATTCAAAATGAACTGGTCGTTTTAAAATTGGGCATGTGTCTACTACAGAATAGATTTGAAATAGCTTGATGCTGAAAGATTTGCTCAGTGGGAGTCAAGATTCTTAAATTTGAGTGCTGCATGATACACCTTTATTGTGTTTTCCTTACAAGCTGAATACTTGGTGCTCAATGATAAGATAAATACAAAATATACTGGACTTTTTTTTTTTTTTTTAATTATGTAGCCCACCAACATGTGATGTAAAAACGCCATGAAATTTTAGTTAATTGCTGTGCAGTAGACTTGGAGATTAACGAATGTGTTCCATGAGTCTAAAAATGCTGAAAATTAAATCCGCTATAATCTAGATAAGTGGATGGGTGTTCTGTGAATCATCTGATAGAACGTCTTAACTGAGGGAATTTGCTCATGGTGAGAAATTTTCCTGCTAGTTTGCAGCATGAGCCACTTCATATTCAACACAAATTAATTAGTATCATGATGATTATTTCATGATGTTTGTAGTTACCCTGGGTTCTGGACTTTTGCGGGGACAATGAAAAGGTAATTTGAGTGCATACCATCTAATTGTTATATTTGACATGCCCATTGTTTCTCAGGTTGGGATACCAGTTCTTCTCAACTGGTCTGGACACTATTTCATGCTTGGTTACTATACATTTCTCTCGACCTATGTTGATTCTCTCCTTAGGTATATGTTGATACTGGACTTGAGATACACGATGCAAGAAGATAGTTTCCAATTGTTATGATTTAACTAGAGCGTAATGTTGTCATCTTTTGCAAGGCCTCTAATCAATGCTTTTCCGGCAAAGATGAAGTATCAGTGGAAGAGGAATCTTGAGGCTTGGAAATATGGGGCTGGTTTAGATTATGAGCTATGAGCTGTTAGCGGATCAGGACATATTGGAGGCTTTTGTTGCATGGGCACCGAGTTTGCTCTGCTACAATTCTAAGAAGCATCTATCTTGGCTCAGGGATCGGATGTACATGGAAGATTTCACAGCAACATAACGTTCCTACATCTCTGTTTATCATTGTGTTTCCTTCTATGAGTTGTCCTTTTTTGGCGTTTGACTCGACAGAAACAACAGACTAAACGAAAAAATAATAGCAGAATATTGTCTATGATAATGCCTGCATCTGTATAGTATATACACGAACATTTGAAGGAAATTGATGGAGCTTTTCCTCGTATTGGATTACCAAAATTTACCTATTTTCTTTATTTGAAAATGGCTAATAGCATTTTCAAGCATCATTATTCCTGCTAATCAAAAGCAAAAACCAGATGCAGCAATCAGGGAAAATGTGAAACTCTTAACAATATCTGGATTCATGTAGTGGAAGTCTACAGACATATGCCAGTAGGGCTCACAACTGATTTTCGTGAAACCGGAAGGACACAAATGCAGGAGCTCTATAAATTATAGCAACTCTATCCTCCTGGCAAACCAGAGATTCGAAGGATATTTCAGAAAAAGAACGATTATATTGAGAGTTCTCAAGTGCAGTAGCGGATTACAGACAAGAAGTAGGGATTACAGCAGGTTTCCAGTAACTATCATAAACTGGTTGTTCCCCCATTTTCATCATTCCCTGTAAGAATTCCACAGGGGCCCTGTTTATTCATGTACAGAATCACAAGCGGATAGGTTAGCCAGAGGTCTTTGCTCCTAGTATTTTTGAAAGCTCTTTAATCATTGGCTTTTGCTTAATATCATCCTGCTGCTCCAAATGCCATTTCTTTGACATGTTTTTAGCCTAAAGGAAATAGATATGCGAAAACAAAAACCAATCAGTATAAAACAAGTTCGTGAAACATCTAAAGAAGTAAAGACTAAAGAACTTCAAGATTTACCCATGTTCTAAGAGGAACAATTTGCTCTTTAAAACCCTCAAATCTTGGATGAACCAGATCTTTTCCTTTTACTCGAATATCATCAATCTATCCAAGAACATGCAAAAGGATGGCTGAATATACGAGCTCCAGACATCATATGGAAAGAAAAAACACCTATAAGAAGGCAACCATTCGTTGACAAAGATGCAAGACAAGGGTCAACAGGAGGAGAGAATTGCATTTTAATCTTCATGGGGGTGGCAAACATGGTAGTGTGCAAAAAATTGTATTCCAGTTAGTTTATTGTAAAGCGTAATAGCAAATATAATTCAATGTTATAACAGAATTTCAAGGGAGATAGAGGAGAAAATGAGTTTGCTTTCATTAAAAAGAAAGCCATACCAAATCATCTAGAAATCAAATTATAAAAAACTGCATACATACATTGTGGAGCTCTAGCTTGGAGGCTGCTAATCCAAATGCTAAAGAAGCGCCGCCAAAGACAAGTGCAGTAGCAACAGCAAAAGCCTTCCCAACTAAACCGATAAAACCAACAAGAAACCAGCGTCAAGAACAAGAAATTTAAGATTCATATTTGAACATGTGTAACAGATGTTTCAAATTTTCAATCATCATAATTTGGGAGCTTAAAACTAGAATATGGCCAAACCAAGAATCTCAGTAGGCAGCATAAAAATCATATATCAAGAGATCATTTTGGACCACACACGTATCATATGTCAAAGATGCCTCTCATTTTCTCTTTTTGGCCAAAAAAAATATGCCTCTTTCATCAGTGAAAATCTAAAAAGTTACTAATGAGGGTTCCACCTGGCAGGCATGCTGTGCTCTAAGCAATGGGCCTCAGCAACTTCACAATATGATATCTGCTTATCTATCCTATACACAGGCACTAAAAGCCTGCGATGTTGTTCAATGACTTAAAATATCAGATATAAGATATAATCATTAATCCTTTCAAGTAGAAATGTGGACTAAATTCACCCTCAGAATCTGCAAGATGGAATAGAATTTTCCTGCCAATGGACAATTACTGAAGAGCCAATGCTGTAATTACAAACAAAGTTTCTAAGAAAAGTTTCCCAAGAATCTCTCTTCTTCTTCCTTGTTTCATTGGTTTTCTTTTTGTTACAATGTACAAGTTGGAAGCTACTAAGCTAGTTACTTATTTTGTAGGGAGACATCAAAGGAAAAATCTAACAGACAAGGCAAACATGACATTTGTGTATTTGGAACAGCATTTCATCCTTCTCATATCTTCTTCACGTATTATTATAGGGATGTAATCACCCTAAAGGATGGAAACTCTCTGCATCATAACTCGGATCTTGTGCATCATGTCCAAGCATTGGGTATATAGAATTACAGACATTAAGAGCAGTCTAGCTTAACAAGAAGAACTGCTTAACTTGACAATAGCTTGGCTATGTCACTTTTGTTTGGCTACGATTTCCATGACCTAAGTTACAATCCTAGTGACTTAAACTACAACTTAAGTTTATTTGGTGAGGGAAGAAAAAACTATGACTTAAATTACAAGATCCAAAGATTAACACCACATAATATTCCTATTTTCTTATTACTTCTAAAAAGACAATTGCATCAACAATTAGCTGCACTATTACTCTACTCACCGTTTGCAAGCCCTTCAGCTGCAGCCTTCAACTTCTGGGGGTTAACAGGAATCTGGTGTCTATCTTGACGCAATTCATTGGCTGTTGAAGCCAAAACTGAATGGTCAGCATGGGGTATTTCCCATCTGCATTCAAAGAAAGAGCAGCATATCAGCGTATGGCAGTTTCAGTGAAGGAAGGTACAACCTTAGGTCTATACCCCAGTTTGGAGAAGGTTGTCACATGCTCAATTCTCATTACAAGAACTCACGATTAAACATTTGATCAAAGTTGTTATGCTGTAACTAACTCACTACTTCAACCAACTGTAGCTCACAAGGATCAAAATTCAATATTTTTCCATTTCTCAAATTTGGATCTTCTCTTACTATGACACCGCAAGCCTATAAGTACATGAGCATATCATTATTACTTTAAAGAATATTGAATCCATGAATCCTTCTACATCTGTATGCTTCCAACTTTTCTAAGAGTTCGACGTATGTTAGAACACTTTTTTCAGGATTTCAGTTAAAATTAACAAGGTATTATAACAAAATCTTCCAACTTCAACCACTCACATTGTTCTGTAGGTGCCTTAAACAATGTCCCAGCAATCAGGAATAACAATCACTTTTCCTTTATATATTTTCTCAATGTTGGGGGTTTTCGGGGTAAAAATTCCAAGACTACGCAATGCGCCAAGCACCATCATTATGATTAGTGAGTATTTTCTTGTGCACATATGTCGAAGACTCAAACTTTAATCAAACTGCGAAAAGAGTTCCATTAACAGGTGTAGATTACGGATTTTACGAAAGGACAGGTACATGAGAAATGTATGGATGCCCATTTAACATTTTGCTATGAGAAGATTAAAGAAGATACCTTTTGGGGCCAAAAGTGACCTGAGGGAGAGCCACGTAAGCCCTAAGAGGATTCAGGGCATCAGAAGAAACGGACGAAACCGAACCGTTATTTGCACTCGAACGAGAAGGAAGAGCCCATTTGGATGCGGTGGAGAGAGAAGAGCCATCGGACGGCTGAGAATAGAGCTTGGCCGGTAAAGAATGTCTCAAAACCTCAGGGAGAACATCGGCCGTTGATTCCTCCTGACGGTTGATGGACTGGTTTGGAGTGAGCCGCGGAGGTGTTTTCTGGGCAAGACGTGTTACGGCATGTTTGGATTCCTGGAGAAAATAAGCTCCTTCTTTCCCAGCTAACCTCCCCGCCAGGAAACTCATTTTTTTTTTATTTTCCCCTAACGAAGCAGTACTCTAATGAGTCGCTGGGAAAACTTTGAAGTTGGGGTGTAATTTAATATTTAATAGATTGTACTTTTCCAGCTTTCTTGGGCCGCAAGATCTGAGGGTACTAATTTCATACGGGAGAATAGAAATAGAAGAAAAAAAAATCAACGTAATTGCAAGATGTAAAATATATAACTATAATACTAGCTAATTTTTATTATATCTATTAATTTTTAAATACTAATTTAAATCTAACACCTGTATTTATCACCATCTCTTATGAATAATTATTAAAATAAATCAATATTAGTCCAAGAATAGGTGTATGTAAGAAGAAAAAGATTTAAAAAAAACCTAACAATAAAAGGATTGATTTATAAATTATTTAATAATATAAATTAAAAACTTTTTTAAAACACCGATGGTTGCCCCTTCCTTCCATCAATTCCTTTTTTTTCAATGTCACTGTTTTTTTTTTTTTTTTTTTTTTGTAATTCCCCAATTTTTAATTGTCGTTGTTTGTAATTTGGTTGTGCTGTCTGACTACCGTTAGCTTGACGTGGCATTAGCGAGACCGGACATTTGACTTTTTCTTTTTCCCAAATTTTCCGAGAGCAAAATTACCATTAAAAGCTAAGGGGCTACTTCGTCTTTAGCCCAAGAACAGCATAACCTAGTTTTCGGCTCACTCGATGGTCTATGAGTTATTAGGAAGAATACTCTTTTATGCGCATGATTATTTCATTGTTCGTTTATTTTATATAAATCTGCTATTTTGATTTTATTTTAATGAATAGTAATTATTCATATATTGTTTTTATAAAGAAATATTAAATAGTAATTTATGCATGAATTACTATTTAATGACTTATTTATATTTTTATGATAAATATTCTATCATCTTAAGATTTACTAAATATATAATAAATCTAAAAAGTAAAAAATAATAAAAAATTTAAGGATATAATTGATAATTTATTTTTTATTATTTATTTATTTTTATATTAACTAAACAAAGTAATAGATGTATAATAACTATTATATATCTATTCAATTCCCATTTAATTGTAATTTAATCTTCCGTTATTTCATTCAATGAAATGAACGAGCCATTTGAGTTGGCATATCCTTGCATCAAATTTGTCCACTAAATTGAAAGGAAAATAGGAAAGGTCTACAAGGTTTTAAAGCATGGAAAAGAAAAATTCATCCAAACTTAACATTACTTGACTTGTTTGTTATATTCTTCTTGGTTTATATACTAGTAATTCACTTTTTTTTTTACCACAACTCTTAAATAATTCAAAACTTAGTTTTTTTCCATTCGGTGTTAATGGTCACTAGTTTCATAAACTACATTAAGAACACCTACACAACATAATATGTAACCACAAATTGATGCAATACTAGATGACTAACTTATAGTTCTTATTTTAGTTGTAGTTTTTCCTTTAGGAGTGAAGTTTTGCATGGTGTCCTTAAATCTCTATGTTCCCATTCATGAAAGTTTATATCAAGTATAAGAACTTTGAATTCCCTAGGTAATGAAAAAAGATTAAATCTTATGTTAGGTTAATGGTTATACATTAGCATGTATGGACACCCTCTAAAACATGTTTTAATCACATTAAAGAGTTGTTTTAAACCTAAATATTGTGTCCAAATTAGATCATAAAGACACTATGCAATGCTTAAGCAAGCACATTATATTCAAGCATTGTTGTCTACCCAATATGAAGCTAAAAGAAATTTACTCCACTTTAGTCCAAATTCAAGAAGTTACGCAAATATTATTGATAACTACCAGACTAGATCATGCAATAAAGCTCACCTCGCTAATCACTAAGTTAGCCTTTAACGCCATCATAACCCTTAAATCACTTTATTTGATTAACGTTAGGAAAAGGTTATATACATAAACCTTCAATTGTTAATATACTAGCAAGTTTATTAGGTCATGTATGTAGTAATAATGCTAGTAGCTCTAAATTATTCCTACAGAGAGAATGGACTAACTTCTAGCTATATATATATATATATATTAACTCTTTTAAACTCCAAATCTACTCCTAAATAAACTAAAATCTTGGAATTGCAACCCCCAAATGATTAAATCAAGAACCTATATATCAAAACATTAAGAATTTATGTTAATTGTTAGTGACCATAAAATTAAGATGTACCACATTTGATCATTACATTCTTGATCGGTTTAGATTTTTCTTTGTTAAATTTCTTTTCGAGTTGTCAAATTATTAAGATAGCAATTGTCTCTTTCAAAGTGTAAATGATCCTAATTGATTAAATAATTAAGTCTTCTATTTCTAGATAAGATTATTTAGTTAATTAATTGTCATATGTTCTAAACCCCAACTCAAGGACATTGCATATTTCTATGTCTTACATGTAATATGATGTTAATTTGTCGCGAAATTTGTTGTTACTTGATCCTTGAAAGGGTGCTTATGACCTACGTGAGGAAAGAGAAGTGAACTATGGAGGTGTTAAAGTTGATTTCGATGTGGCTACTATAACATTTAAGTTAGTGAGAGTGAAGGATTAGAGTAACAAGAGAGAGGGTAAGAGTGTACAAGGCAGCAAAGTGTCAATCCTTTACTTAGAGATTTTATTTTATTTTATTTTTTATTTATAAGGAAGTAACTTAGCTAGATTAAGAAGGTAATTAATGCCTAAGATCCCCTCTTTGACTTCAAATTTGGTGGAGGAAAATTAGGAGAGTTATAGCTATAGGGTTGTTGATTTACTTTATCTGCTAAACTCTTTCTGTTTGACTTCATTTGAACTGTGGACTAGGTTGATTGACTTGGGTCTCAAGGCCCAAATCTTTGGCAACTCATCAACATTAAATAAGTCAACTTAAGGATGGAAGTTCATGTCTAGAATAGCTTATCAATATAATTAATAGATTTAATTATGAACTCTTCATATTTTAACATGCACTCCACATGATATAAAATAAATGAACCAAAAATCAAGAACATACAAATATACAAAATTTTAATAGAAAAATATCATAGATCCATCAATCTATCATATGAAACACTTTAGTCTAATTCATTGTTATATTAAATACAAAAGTTACAAGGAGAAAAACATAATATGTGAAAGAAATAACAAGAGAGAAATGAAAACTTAGTCTTTGTTAGAGAATTTAGAGTTCTTGATTCTTTAATCCTTACATAAATCACATTATTGCTTATAATAGGTGTGGATTGATCAAGAAAATCAAAAAGTAAAAAAGAAGGGGAAAAAATGGAGAACTTTAAAGATAGAAAAGGGGACAATTGTAATAAAGCATTTCTATTCTTTAGTCACACTATTTACTACTATTTACTTTCCTTGTATACTTAGAAGGAAAAAAAAATAAAAATAAATAGATAACTCATACATTTCTATTGGTTGTAGGCTCTAACATGTTTCAATTTCGATAATAGGCCTTGCAAATTAGTTTGTTGCTTGCTAAAGAGGTGGGCATTGGACATATAATACTCCATTCGTTGGGATTTAGGGATCTCACCATTGCAAGTGTGTTTAGCTTAGATTTGAGCAAGTTGTTAGGCATGGCTAGAAATTGTGGACTTGCTAGGCCAGATAGGTAGTGTTAACTTAGACCATAAATATCATGCTAGATCATGGATGGAACATTCTAATAGACAAATTGGACACAAGCTTATTAAAATAGGGGCATAAATAAGTTAAGCCTACTTACAAGCTATTGGGATTCAATTCAATGTTTACTTAAGTTCAATTTGACAAAATCTGAGTTAAGTTGTAGTTTAAGTTAATTAAGGTAGCGTTTGGTTGGTGTAAAAATTCGGTACTGGACAGAACTAAATTTTTTGTCCACCGTTTGGTTGCCACCCATGATAAAAGTACTGGACTAAATGAGATAAATTAGTATCGTGTGTAATTCGATACTAAAAATTCGGCACTAGATAAAACTCTATTTTTTGCGAAATTCCCAATTTAGCCTTCCTCCTTCTCCTGTTAATCAGCCCCTTCCACTTTCCTTTCCCATATGTTCGAAATCCTTTTCCCATCACAGCGCCGCAACCGGAAGTGGACCCACGAGAGCTCATTGGTCCCGCTCCTTCATTGCCGCTCGTTGTGTAATCGACCGAAAGTGCGACCATTGCTGCCATTAAGTTCGTATGGTTCCATTTCTTCTCGATTTCTTCCTTCCTTTTCGAATGCATCGTTATTGTTTAGGGTTCGTATGATTATGGTCATCATCTTGCTCCATCATCTAACAAATTATAACATGAAACATGCTGTCCATTTATCACCGAAAATATTGAACTCCGCATATGGGTTGCTTGTGTAATCTAAGAAAGGGAAAGTAGTTTTTATTTTTCAGTGAGATTAATGATTTCTAATTAACATAACCATGTTACATGGGTATGTTGGTATATGTTAGTATGAGGAGGTGGTTGTGTTGTTTGGAGAAATGGTGAGAAAGGGTTTAGAACCAAACTCGAGGACGGTCGTGTGTTGAGCTTCAAAAATCCACAGAAGCACACACGGTTGAGTACACGATTAAAAGCATGACTGTGTGTTGAGCTTGGAAAATCCACAGAAGCACACACAGTTGAGTACATGGTTGAAGGCATGGCTGTGTATAAGCCGTGTGTCGAGACCGTGTGCTTGAAAAAAGTCAGGAGATTTAGCCATCAACTCATCTTGAAGGCCTTGAAAGCCATCAACTCATCTTCACTAGAAGTATTGCCCATTCACAACTTACAAGCATAAATACGAAATTCAAATACCCATTCACAATCACAACTCACGCGCTTTGTTAGGGTGGGTGGCACCTTATGCACTTTGTTAGGAGGAGTTCAGTGTAGTCGGATGAAATGGAAGTGCATATAGGAAACAAAGGGTGGGTGGCACCTTAAGCGCATATTTGAAGTAACTTCAACTGGAAGCGTGACTAGTTTTTAATGAAGTTACCGGGGGGGGGGGGGGGGGAGTTGGAAGCAATCGGGTCCAACTTAATGAGTAGAGAACCGGTTCCTTTATTAGATATTTGTGTAGGAGAGCTTCTTAGGGAAGAACAACAGCTCCTTACACAAGTTGTCTTATTGCCTACTCCTTACTTGAATTTAGATTATGTAGCATATGATGTTGTCCATTATGTTTTGTATTATGAAAATGATCTTCGGATCCCCAACGTTATACTTATGGGTCTTTCCTTTGATATGTCATATAGATCATGGATCATCATGGATTTCTGATTTGTCTTCTTGGATGGAGAGTCTATATCAATATGCTTACAATGGCGGCAGCTAGTTTCTATTATATAAACTTTGTTTTAAATAGGAGAGTAGAGAGGGGTGTATTGAACGAGCAAGCAATAGTTAGATATGAAACGTGTCGAGAGGTGATTGATTCACTGATTAATGGGAGTGATACAAATTGTTTATGGGAGTTAAGGATGTGTAGGAATAGTTTTGCACATCTTTGTGAACTCATTAGGGTACGAGGGGGGAATACATTGTAATGGAAGAGAAACGGTTGAAGAACAAGTTACGATTTTTCTTAACATCCTTGCACATCATACAACAAATAGGAGTATTCAAGTCAGATTTTGTAGATTAGGTGAGACTGTTAGTAGAAATTGCCATCAAGTGTTAGCTGCTGTGTTAAGGTTATAAGATATTTTACTTGCAAAACCCAATCCAGTACTAGAAGATTGCATTGATGAACAGTGGAAATGGTTTAAGGTAATACAAAAAATCTTTTAGGTACCTTCAGTTGATCGACGATGGTTATGATTACTTATATTACAATACAATTTTTTTTTTTTGTTTCTTTGGGAACATATTAAGGTTGCCTTGGAGCATTAGATGGTACATACATTGTAGTTACGACACCAGTTGCAGATAGACCTAGGTATTAAACAAGGAAAGGGCATCTTGCAACGAATGTCATGAGTATATGTGATCGTGACATGAAATTTATCTACATATTGGCTGGCTGAGAAGGGTTCACATCAGATTCTAGAGTATTACGTGATGCAGTCATTCGATCTAATGGATTGAGAGTTGCACCTGGTAAGCATTTTAAAAAAGAAAATTGTTTTCATTTTATCTATTTAGTTGAAAATTTTCATGTAAATTTATGTGGTTACATTTCGTTATAGATTCATATTATCTAGTGGATGGTGGATATTCCAATGCACCAGGATTCCTTTCCCCTTTTAGAGGGAGGCGTTATCACATTCAAGAGTGGGCTACAAGTCAACGTAGGCCTCAAAATCGTGAAGAATTATTTAACTATAGACATGCAAGGGCAAGAAATGTTATAGAGAGATGTTTTAGAATTTTGAAGAAATGATGGGGTATTCTAAGGAGTCCATCATTTTATCCCATCAAAATACAATGTCGAATGATTCTAGCTTGTTGTTTATTACACAACTTCATCCGAATGTACATGCCATTAGACCCATTGGAGCACACTGTAATTGAAGGTGATAAAGTTCCAATTGGAGAAAATGGAATTGATGCAATTGAAACAGTAGAACCTATTGAGGCATGGACTGAGATGAGGAATACCTTAGCACAAGAGATGTACGATGAATGGAGGGCTCGTCATAGGAACTAGAATGTCACTAATTGTTGTACTTTCTTTGATTATGTATCTTGGATCAATGTCAGTACTAATTTTTTGTTAATTATATATTATTGAAATCATTTGGTTGTCAAATTTTCAATTTTATGCAGTAATGCAAATTGAAATATTCTATCCACTGTTTGTATGCATGACTTACATTTTATGCTTTTTGCCTTGCACTATGGATTCGTTTACAGTCATGGACAGTAGAGATAAAAAAACTAGACGTTCTTGGAGCCAAGTTGAGGAAGAAACGTTATTGATGGTGCTAGAGGAGTTAGTCGTTGAAGGATACAAAGGAGAAAATAGCAGTTTTAAGAATGGGGCTCATGAAGAAGCTTTAAAAAGGATGAAAAGCCGCATTCCAGAAATCAATCTCAATGTCAGGCAAATTGTTAACAAAATGAAGAGGTGGTTAATGAAGCTGGCAGAGGTTGTTAACATAATAAATACTAGTGGTTTTGGGTGGGATGATGTCAAAAAATGTGTTATTGTTGATAGTGATGCGGTCCTTGCTGAATACATAGAGGTAAAATCAACATTATCTTTATTTTGAAATAAGCTCATTTTTTTAACGTTAATTCTTTGTTGTTATAATGACTATTTCTATTGTTTTGTAGAAACATCCGAAGGTTGCTAATCATGCCAACAAGGAATTTAAAGAGTTTGAAACACTTCAAGGGATATTTGGAAAGGATAGAGCAAATGGCAAAAGGGTTGAGACACCAGCAAATGTGACATAGGACTTGCAAAATGAGGGTGGGGATACTTTTAATGAAGACATAGAGTCAGAACAAGTGCCACAGTCTACTGAAGCCTCCAGCTATGCCTCACGTGATCCATCTGTGTAACCAACTCGCAAGCGTCCAATGGCAGAATATGCTGCAGAATTTATATCTACGTTTCAAAAGAGCATTAGTGATGTTAGGAGTGATTTTGCTTTACTTGTAGGAAAAATTGCTAATCCTCCTAGGGACGATATTGTTGTAGAGTTGAAAACGTTAGGATTGTCGGAAAATGAAGAGTTGGATGTTCTTATGCAAATGTCGACAAATCCACAGTATGAGAAGTTTTTTTGAAGGCTCCAATGAGAACAACGCCTAGCATTTGTTAGGCGAATTATTGGTTGATGTAAAACATGTTTGTAGTATTTATGTAATTGAGACTTCTTTCATTAGCTTTGTATTATCGAACCTCTCTACCCTGGTTTAGTACCTTGTATGGTTAAATCTATTTTCATATTTTGTAGAGGTTGTAGCCTCACGTATCTCCTGCAACAGAGTTGGCAGGTCATAATCATAGAGACTACTTTAACTATTCCTTCGTATAATTATTATCTTATCTATGGCATTTATGCCTTGTTCTTATGAAATATAAAAGTGATTGATGTTCTAATCTAATCGATCTAATTTGTGGATGGATTTTGTAATTTTCAGGTCCTTCAATGACTTATTCAAAGTGGTTGATGGATATGTGGATGTTTCAGTGTAAAAGTGTTTTAAGTCTCCAGTGACATATTCAAAATCATAAATAACGTATTATTTCATTAAATATAACATAATTCTTTTCCTTAAAATATTTAATATAATATATTAAACCTTCAAATCATTTTTTCTTATAATAATATCAAATATAT
Organism: Laguncularia racemosa; assembly: GCA_037954665.1. Classification (NCBI taxonomy): domain Eukaryota; kingdom Viridiplantae; phylum Streptophyta; class Magnoliopsida; order Myrtales; family Combretaceae; genus Laguncularia; species Laguncularia racemosa. The sequence goes on from JBBMOL010000108.1 coordinate 1,021,902, forward strand.
ATAAATAACTATGATATAAATAAAAGGGCAAAATTGTCAAATTTACTCTGTCCAGTCCAATACTTTGCAATTTCAAACACTGGATAGCACAAAAGCCTTCTCCAGTAATTAAAAGGGGCAAAACTGTTAAATTTACTATGTTCAATCCAGTACTTTGCAATCCAAACACTGGACAGCACAAAAATCCTTGTTCAGTACTGAACAAACCAAACGTGGTACAAAAATATTTTTTATCTAGTCCTTCTTCTTTAGTACTGTCCAATACTCCTTGTTCTGTCCAGTACCAGTAACCAAACAGTACCTAAGTAATTTATAGAAATCACAAATACAAACACACTAGCACTATACTTTCTCTCTCAATACTTAATGCGAATATGAGTACGATAGAGTACTTAATTAATGCAATGATTTTACCCTTTAGCAACCCATGAAAAGAATCCTTAAAAGGATGTATTTGTAGGTCTCCAAGAGAAAACAACAATTGCCACTTTTTCTTCTTCCATTTGTAGCATATGTTTTGTTTCGACAACTAATTTTTACAAAAAAAAAAAAAAAAGGTATGGAACAACCTACAATAGTCTAAACTATTTCATCACCACAAAATTGTTAACTTTCTCTTGGTTGAAACTATTTGAGAATGGTCCCAACCATTTTTAACATAATATAGATTTATCCATTTTAATGTTTTGAAAAACATTCCAAACTAGTTTTTCTTTAAATTTTGATTTATTCTCAAATAAAACATCAGGAACACTTACATTAAATGTTTTGTTACACCAAAAATACAATAGGATCACAAATGATACTTCAACTTTACTCAATTTTACAATTAAATATGAAAAATCAATTTATTATTTAGTTGAACTTTTTGAGATTATTTATACTACTTGCACTAACACCGTTAGTTTCCATGTAATAATGTGGCTTTTTTGACAAATGGTGAAGTTATGCACATTCTCATATATTAAAAAAATCATGAAAGCTAGCTCATTTTACCACATGGCATTTTTGTTATTTAAATGCTTATTACTTGATAATTCAAAAGCTTTAAAAAAGTAAAGAATTAATTTGAAAAATTATTGAAATATTTTTCTCTCTCAATAAACACCAAGACCATGACTTAAGAAAATTTAAAAGATTTTAACTTTGATCGTTAAACATAATACTAAAAAAAGAAAAAAAAAGATGCAACATACACAAAAAAAAAACTAGAATGTAAAGGAGGAAGACAAATCAACACTCAATGCCTAATACAATTCAAGAAAGAAGTTACAGGAAAAAAAAATACTTAACAATAGTTGGAATGATGGATAGTGAAAGAGAAAGTGAAAACATTCAAGGAATAGGACTAAAAATGACTCTTTTGTTTTGGACAAAGATAAGATTACCCATGTTTTTGCATGACCAAAATAGAGGAATAAAGATTTAAAACCTTGTCAAGCATCAACTAAGCACCTTTTTAGCATATAAAAAGCTTTTGAAAACCTAAAATACAAACTAATGAACAAGCACTTAACAAACAAATAAAATCCAAGGTCATCAATTTACTGATTACACATGAAGCAAAACCCCAAATTTCTTCATCCTTAAACCTAACAAGGCTGACATGGCAAATGCATAAATAAAGTTGTTAGGTCTTAAAAGAGTATGGATGTATCAAATGGGTGTATATCAAAATTGAATCTTTAAGCAAATTATTGTTGGAATAGCTTTTAATAAGGACATTAAAGAAGAAAACATGAAGTTTTGGAACTGAGATGAAAAGCATATGTACATAATTTAAGACTTTTAGGTTATAGAGCTTGCGAGTGAGTTTTGTATTACATAGATGTGTTTCTATAGTCTTTTATGATGATGATTTATGTATGAGCTTATGTGAGGTGAGAAAGAAAGTTGTTGATTTGGTTTTAGGAGCATCAAAGACGAAGGAGAAAGTAACACCAAGTTACCAACAAGTTTAATTTTGATTTTTTATATATTTTTTAGGAAATATATTAAATTAATTGAAAATATGCATTTTTTAAAGTTGGGTTGGAAATTTATTTATTTATTTTAGTAGGATTGAGGTTTTTAGGGTTTAGGATTTAGGATTTAGTTTCATAAGTTGTCATTTATACTACTCGAATGCCACATAGATATAATTGAATTAAAGGTTTTGGACACATGGTAATTGATTATTGGTCAAAAAAGCTAACTAGACTAATGGAGATGGATAGAGTAAGATTAAGTAGTGTTGCTGCCTTGAAAAATTCAATTAGATAGTAAATTAACTTTTTTAAAGTTTAAGTAATTAATCATATAATTGAATAAAGTTGACGTTATCCCAAATATGTTACTCTTTAGTTCAATAGATGGAAGAGGGATCATCCGGTATTTGATGCAATGATCGAGTATAATACATAAGAATTCCTACATTAAATTTCCTCAACATATTTCTCACAATTTTATCCTATATAAGTAAAAAAGTTAATTGTGCTATGTAGGCAAAGATGCTGGAGAAGTGGCCGAAGGATGAGAGGCGCGTGTGAAGTGAACCCAAGAACGACATAGTAATCGCAGAGGAGGTTCTTGGACACGAATTGAGTTATGCTCGTGGGTTGAGTATGGAGCATTGATCTCACTTTCATAGTAGCAATTTTGCGAGCATGATATGTCATAGGAACTTGCAATAAAGAGTCATTACGCAAGAGGTGGCAGACTTAAAACGGTAGACGGTAAAGATGAAGGAGATGTTTAATGCCTCTTTTTCATCTAGACAAAACACAGCAATAACCTGCATACCCATGGCTACCTTCCAACTCTTCCCCAAGTGGCTCGTCATTACAAGAGTTTGCCCTAGCATCATACTCCTAGCCCTAGTATCCTCTTCTTTAGGTGGCTAGTAGCAACATCAGCCTAACTCCATGAAACTTTTCCAACTGGCTAGTTGTCTCTAATAGTCACACTAGTAGCTATTTTATCCCCTACCAAGTCCGTACTGTTGCTTAGTGATGAATTTTATGACTAGTTCTCAACACTTGTCACGTAATGGGAATTCATGTCTAGGCCCTGCTTTGAAACCAGCTTCGTGAATTTGTTTATATTTATTATGATCCCGTTGTATCTTAGAACCTATTTTGTATGGTGTAATATGTATTTCATGTGACCATTGAATGATACTAGTTGTGTTTGTAATCTCTACTAACCTTGAGTAATAGCGAATTAACTTTATTGATTTAATTATATTAATTATTATTATTTTTTATGAGTGATATATTAATTCTGAAAACTATTTATGTAAATTTAAAGATTAACATATAAAAAAATTAAATTAAATTAACAAGGAGACACATTGCCTGTAATGCGATAAGCGTATAATTGTTGCATAAGAGCATCTCCATCCCTAATTCTTGATACCAAATTCAAGACTAAAGACCTACTTTTTAGAGTTCTTAAGGGATAAGTAGAGGTCTTTATATTTTTCTAGACTTTTCATGAAAGACACTAAAAAGCTATACAAATTTATTATTATTTTATTTTTTAACAAAAATCAAAATTTAATAGTGTTTATTAAAAATAATTGATACAGACTCACAAAAAGATAAAATAAGGTGTTAAAGTTATGCATATAAACTCTTCTTAAGGACCAAAGGATAAAGTGATGAAGCAATTAAGAAGAGAAGTTCTTAACATACTAAAGTGGTACATAGAAGCTTTAAATGAGTCCTTAAGGTTAAAAATGCTCTAATAAGCGAAAAAATTTCACCGATCAACTTTTAATAGGCAATTTTTTTTTTTTGTCGGTTAAGGTCTTATCTTTGCAAAATGATGAACTTGCAAATATATATATTTCTTTCTCAGCACCATTTTTCAATAGTAAATTCATTTGTAACTCGTAGCTGAAGCAGTAATTTGATAAAGTCAATTCTTAACTTTACATACTCATTGTCGTAATAATAAAATAAAACATGAAAAGTAATATATCATATAAAATGCTTAATAACAAGATAGAATAGTTATCATGGAAGTTATAAATACCTATACATATTAAATTTTTATTTATTATTAACTATAGCGTTACAATACGTATCACTTCCATAAAAAAAATCTAGGGAAAACAATAATAACTTCCTTTTGTTTTCACGTGACTAACCCTTCACGCGTGACTATGATTTAGCCCATTAGTCAATGCCTTAATAAAATTAAGGGAAAAAAAGTATTTCAACTTTGATATAATTTGTTGATCCAGGTAGCTAGAAAGGGAAATAAATTAATAATATTAATCGTACGAACGTGTATCACTCATGACAAATGCGTAAATGGCCGGCGGGTCCTAATAACTACTGTCTCCCATAATAAAAACCCACGCTATTTTTAGTTTTTCACCAAATTCCATTCACATATAACCACTCATCTATTCATATTAACTCATAGAAATTACAGTTATATAAAAATAATAACATAGACATACAAAAAAAAAAAAAAGTGAAAAGCCATATAACAAATGAAAAAAAAAAGAAAAAGTAGAGTGAAGAAACGGGAAAACTCAAAAAAAAAATTTTTTTTGGCAACTTACGTAAAACTAAATAATAGGAAGGGTAAATTAGTGGCTATTTATAAATAAATATTTTATTTATTTTTTGGTAAGTTACTGCAATATATTGATTTTTGTATAATTGTAGCAATAGTTTACTGCTATTAATCTGTTGTTTAATGCTTGGATTATACATATTTATGAGTATATGCAAATCCCCTATGTCCGTATATGTATCAGCGCCTACATCATCCCTTATAATCATATACTATACAAGTAAATGCAAATAAGGAAGTAATGAATATAAATTAAACTAATTATTAAATATGGATTATCAAGTAGGTAAGAATGCACAGGATAAATAATAAAAAGATATTGATTGGAATATGTTATATTTCAATATTTAAAATGAAAAATGCAAAGGACGAAAATTAAGAGAAGAAGGTGAACCAAATTTCACGAGAAGAAATTTGAAAAAAAAAAAAAAAAAGGAAAAAAAAATACACATCATTAGAAGAAAACGTTTTTTATTTTTACTCCCATAAGCTTTCCTTTGCAATTGTGTTCCACTCGTTCCGGCTCTCCTCAAAATTGCCAAATGTAACCTAACCTAACTATAATGGATATGCAGTAATCATAAACAGTAGCAACAACTCCCCAAATTATATATATATAAATATATATAAAACACTAAAGACATGCAACAAGTACAATTCATACCATAAGATCATTACACAATATATATGAAGAAGGTATCTATAGATTATGATACACATACATCAAGTTCTGTTTCTCATACAGTATCTGGCACGATCATTATTGTGTATACAAGATATAAAACGATATCCCAACTTCTTACTAAAAGTATAATTATTTTTCCATATATATCTAAAATACAAAGGAAAAAATCTATGGAAAAAGAAAAAAAAAATGTAAATATATCTCCTTAAGCTACCTCTATTTAGTTGTGCAAAGGGTTTGATCCAGTTGGAACTCTTCGCTTTTGAAATTGGAACTCTCCCCCAGCTCGGCCTGGGAACGGATATCGGTCGACCGAAAACCCGAAAGCTTGCTGATTCGATGATGGAGGACTCGATACAAAGCTTCTTCTTCGTGCAGCTTGAATTGTATTGGGAGCTGTTAATAGAAGCGGAAGCATGAGGAGGATGATCATGAAGAAATGAGAGCGATTCATGTTTCGGAGATAGTTTAGGAGAGAGAATGAAAAAGATGGTCTAAGCAAGGCAAAGTCGTGGGGTTGTTATAATGAATAGAAAGCGTTGATTTTTGTCTTCCAAGTGATAATGATGTCTCTAAGCTTTTCACACTAGACCACTAGCTAGTCCCGTTTTATCATTACGCTATATTGCATTTTTATGAATTCCACAAATGGTTGCATACTTTGTCACATGGAGTGGACTCAGAGGAATAGCTCATAAAATATTAAAAGCACACAGTTGGGTTTTTTTTTTTTTTTTTTAATGGTTATAGAGAGAGAATAGACTTAAACCTAATTTATTTTATTTAAATATTGGTACTCAATGTTGATCAGAACATATTTTGAGAAACCCATTAATAGAATACTTTTAAAATTACTACCCTCATCTATTTTTAAAATGCCAATTTTTCTTCATCAAAACATATTTAGGTCAACTTAGTTGCCTAGACTCAAAATTTAGGTAACCGTGCTTGTTTTTGCTTAAACCAAATTTTTGTTTAAACCAAATGTATTCAAAACCCAACATAGCTTTAATACAAAAGGACTGAGTGATTAATTTTACGCAAGTGAGATATTGTTCCTTTCTAATTTTTTGCAATTTATTATAAATGTTGGTCTAGATAATTTTATATTTACATGTTCCAGTAATATATAATTGTTAAATAATAATAATAAAAAGATGGTGAATTTACGTGGTATATTATAAGTATTTGAAGAGTAAATAATACACCGACATCGACAGAAAATATGCTTTTATAGAAAGGTGGTCGATAACATTATATGGAATGGAAATTGGAGTGAGTGGATCATAATTCCCAGCCCACACGCGCGCACACACACAGAGCATATAGGTGGTGGGGTGGTTGACTAAAAATTAAACTGACGATGCGTTTTGTGTTTCCATTGAGATTGGCGTTGGTCAAAAGTATTGATTGGCTCGCCGGCTAAGCATGGCGGTTGTGTTGGGTGGCATTGCAATGGCCAGCGTGGCGTTGGAATATGGGCCTATCCTTCAATTGAAAACTTGGCGTACAAGTGAAGATTTCATAGCGACTTCTCTTTGTTTCTTTTATATACGTTTAGTTCTAAAAAATATTCTCTAAAATTATTTTTCTATAATTTTTTTAAATTACAAATTAATATTTAAGATTGTTTAAATTCTTAAAGTATCTTATAACATTATTTTTTTAATAATTTCAATATTAATTATATGTAACAATATATTAATAACATATTTGTTTTATGAGATGAAATAAGTTAGGAATAAAATTAAAATTCTTTAAAAATAGAATAAAGAAATCATAATTGTTTTTTATAATTATTATATATATGAAATTATGCTATTAAAAATTAAGAAAGTTATTCAAAGGGAATCGTAATTCTTCATTTTTCAATAATGGTAATTTTATAAAATAATCATTTTATTAACCAAATACAGAATTAGATCAATGAGCGAAGAATAGTAATTATATTCTATTTTTATGAAATCAATTAAACATATTATAAGGAAATAACTTTAGAAGACCAAATGCTTTATTCTATTTTATTTTTGAAATTGAACAAATCACGATACTCAATGTCGATCGGAAAATTATTTATCGATGAAATCATTGGCACGCACAGCAATTTCCTATTTTAAAAACTCTTTTTTTTGTTGTTTTTTTTTTCTAATATTTATAATATTAGTGACCAATCATTGATAATGGAATAATAACTTTTAATTAAAATAGCAATTGAAATCGAGAAATCTCCATTGTAATTTCCACAGCTTACCACCACCACTAGTTCTAGGCGATAATTGTCAATTGTCATAGCAGCTGGCAACAGCAACCCAATGGTTTAGCCAACCCATGTGTCTCCATCGAGTGAATAAATCATTCGGTTGACCCATCTGGCTTAACACGAGCAAACTCAGGTAATGAGAACGCATTTTAAAGGTATTACTACAGATAAGTAATATATAAATATTAATATATAAAAATATAAATAGTAGTTTTTTTAAATAATACCTATTCTTATTATTAATATTTATATATCATTTATTAAAATATATAATATATTAATATCAATGAATTTTTTATTCTATTTTATTTCAGAGTTAAATACATCGTGATACTCAATATGGATCAGAAAATTACTTTCTGATGAAATCATCAGCACACGTAGCAATTTCTTTTATTTTATTTTTTTTAAAAGGACTCTTTTTTGTATAATTCTTACTATTTATAATATTTTATTTCCATTGTAGTAACCAACAATTGATAACGGATTAGTAGCTTTTAATTATAAATAGCAATTGAAATTCAGAATTTTCTGTTTTAATTACTACCATAGCTTTTAATATCAAATGCTCGATGCTCCCGAACCCAAGTTTTACGTGACTAGTCCAATCTTGGAGTCGTATGATCATGGATTTAATTCAAGTATGGGTGCGGTTCATGTAACGGTGTGGTTGGAGCGAGGGTTTGGCTCGAATGTAGGTAATTATGGTGGCTCAAGGATATAATTTATCGGTAGTCCTAAGTAGTTGGTGTGAAGTTTGCAAATATGATTTGCGAGTATGGCCCGATCTGGTATGATGATGTAGGGTTACAGTTTGATGGTTTGTGTTCAATGGGGTTTGATGGTTGAATCTTTTAAAGTTATTATTTTTAAAATATTATTACGTATAATTAATAATTAATAATGCTATGATAATATTATAAATATTTAAAAAATTGAGACAATTCTAATCATTAATTTATAACTTTAAAAAATCGATATTAAAGGATTATAGTTATAGAATTTTTAAGAGAAACCATATATGAAAAGAGTTAAGGAATAAAACATGAAATATATTGTTTGAAATTTTGGTAAGAAATTATAATTTCTTATAAAGCGGATTTTCAATCTTATGGAATAATGATCATTCGATTAAAAAAAGAAGTATGAAAACAGAATGGTCGTCGTCCACAATCTCATAAATTCAAGGTGCTGCTCCTCTACATTTATAATGTAAGCAACTCAATTAGTCATAAACACTACACAGCATAATTAACTGCGAAAACCATGTCGATCTTAGACAAATTGAAAACCGACACGCTGAAGCTGAGTTACCCTCTGCAAGTTTTTTAAATAATATACTTTTTTCATAAAAATAGAAAAAAAAATTACGGTATGAAATTGGAGCATCCCACGGAAGCTAAGTCCACAACACTTGATTATTATAGGAAACAAACGGTTTCAAATACGAGCGATTTCTCTTTTATTACCTTCAAAGGAATATATATATATACATTTTTTCAAAACTTTTTTTAATCTTATTTTATAGTTAAAATTTTAGAATAGAAATCGTAATTTCCAAGGTGGTAATTTCTAGTGGTTTTTAGTTACAAGTAATAGTAAAAAGCAAAGGTGGCAGCAAATAACCATGGTAATTGATCATTAGAAAATATGTCAATGGATCAAAAAATGCGGAAAAATGATTTCTACCGTAAGAAAAAAAATTACTATTCACATTTTACATTAGCATTTTCTATGGAATTTAACCATCATTATTAATAATCTATCACGTTCCATTATCACTTTACTATTAAAAGTTATTAATATATGTAACCATGAAAATATTTCACAATTCTAAAAAGTTAGATAAACAATTAAAAATTGCAATATGGGGCAATGACTGCAACCCCGATAATATTAAAAGTTAATAAAACTTTTTTCTCAAAACGAACATCTAGTGCACCAGTAGTAATCTCTTTTTTTTTTTTTTTTTTTTTTCTTTTTTACCAAACATGGGATTACAAATCTACTTAAAACCCGAACTCTTTTATTCTTTTATCGTTTATGATTCGCACCTTACCAGTTTGCAGGATAATTATTAGAAAAAATTGCAATTTAACAACATAAAAGGATTTAATGGTGGAGATTTGAAAAAAAAAAAGAAAGATAAAAGTCTAGTGATGGAATTTGAATTCATAAGTTACCTATTTTTAAATATCCGATTTATATTTTGAATTTTTTTTAAAAGAAAAACAAATTTAATAGTACTAATACATCATATCATATATTTAAATTAGTAAATTCAATATATAATAATGATAATATATATTTTTACAAAACTATAAATTATATTTCTATATATTATAACTTTATCAATATTTACATATTAATAACCCGTTCACGTAATGACATAAGGGCATCTCGTAAAGGGATCCTTTGGGAAGATAATGACTCGTTCGGTGATGATGAGGAAGGATATTTGAGATTGACTAAAAGCAATGAACAAAAGGAATGCAGCAAGTTTCCCCACCTTTTCCAAGACAGGTTACATCATATTAAACATATGAGATCTACTAATCATGATTACTCTCCATAAATTATTGATTGAAGTGTGATTTCTTTTTGTGAGATAACTTTTCAGTTAAAAAAAAAAAACCATGTATTATTACAAGACAACTCCAAAAAACAGGCTTCTATTTATGACTATTCTAGCTATGTGTTTAGAATCTTATTTTAAATATTATGAAAATATAAAATCATGTGAGATTAAAAATCACATCTATAATTGGACCGTACAAACATTTTGCAATTCATGGACCATTATCATTGTAGAAACAAAATTCAATTGGTCACGCCCTTCAATAATTAATGGGATCTTATAGTCGATTGGTTATATCATTCACCTTATTGATTGGCTAGTGTACCTATTTTTGTCTTTGCTTTTATTGATGGTAACCCTTTATTTCTTATAAAATTCTACAAATACTTCATATTAGAATAGTAAATTTGGTTTATGCTAGTGTAGGAGAATTCTACTAATAAGTTCTCATCCTCTCAAAACCCACTTACTATATTATCAGCTCTAAGATTATGAATTTGTAAATTCACTAAAGTTTCAGCCCTTATCACAAAGTAGAGCTTTTTTTATTGAGAAATTTGCTAGTTTGCATGACTCATGATTTTTGGTAAAATGTTTTGAAAACTTTAAAATCTTAACCATTAATTTATAAATTAAGAAAAATTAACAAAAGTAACTTGGGAAAATCCGAATCCACCAGTAAGATAATTATTAACTTAGGTTGGCCATCGCGGTCCACGTTGAATGTGGTGGAGGTGGGTATGTGGAACTGCCCGTGGGGATAGGAATTAGGAAACACCGGCAGCGGCACGGCATTATTTCCGCTCCCCATCACATTAATTCAAAACCAAATCATGTGATTCGTATCGCATCTTCGATTGTTCTTACCTTGTAATCACTTGTTTCAAAGGTAATCATGCTTTCATTGTCCCCTTATTTCCACCCTTAATAAAAAGGATGAGATGTGTATACATCAACTTTCATTCTGCACTTTAACGATCGAATGTCTAAAAAATATAAGGGATTTGATGTTAATTTTAACACTGACATTGAGGGAATATGAAATTTTAGACCGGTCAATAGTCAATACATTTCTTCTTGTATTAATATAAAACTGAAATTCCAATTAGCACCTGCCATATCACTGAACTTTGCCATATCATTAAAATAAATCTATAGTAATTAAACCAAATTACGATCCTTAATTATCATTCTATTGTTTTCCTCTATGTCGAAAAGCTAATGCTTGACTCAATTGTATATTCTAGAGTTAGACTCTATAGAGCTAATACATTGTGTTACTACAATGATAGTAGCTATGTAATTATTATTATTTTTCTTTCTTTTTTCTTTTTTAGGTAGGTCTACCTTAGAATTCAAAGTTGGGTGATATAAGATTGTTCTATGTTGTGTTGAAATTCCCAAGAACTAGTGTCATGTATAGAAGTATTTCCATTTCTATTTATTTTTACTAGCTGATATGGCATACAAAATGTTGAACATTTTTTTTTAATGTGTCATAGAAGTTCCTACAGGTATATTGTTAATAGAACCATATCCTAAAGATACATTTTACAAAATTAAAATTGTAAATAAAAACTATTGGTATATAGATATTTTCATTATTATACAACATTGTTGAGATTAATTTAATAGAAAATATATTAAAATAATATATTTTTTAAAATTCGTAAAATAGGATTCACAAACAAATCATTCCATAAATAGGTTACAAAAGTGCGGATCTGATATATGCCTTCAGCAATTTATATTAAAAATGCATACTCGGAATACATTTTTAGTACAATTTGCTATTTTTTTATCACTGGAATTTTCTTAATGAAAAATCATATAAAGAAAATTAGATTTTCTCAAATTATTATTTTTTAAAATTAAAATTTTACATAAATAATAACAAAATAATAATTTTCATAAATTTAGAAATTATAAAAATTGATTTAAAATTTATTAAAAAAATTTGCACCCCTTTATGCTTTATTTTATAATATATGAAAAAAAAAAACTAAGTTTACTATGTCATAACTTTGTCTCTCTCTTTTTTTTTTTTTTAACAATCCGTTAGCTAATAGTCCATAAAAATATTGTAATTTGACCTTCATAAAAATACCAAATGGTAATATGATTTGGTCTTAGCTATAGTAAACTCAAATAAGTTATATATATATATATTATGGGCTTTGTAACTCTATAAAAGAAAAAAGTTATTATCCTTTAAAGTTAAAAAAGTAAATCATGTTAGCATTAGTTTTTTTTTCTTCTTTTATTGGTATATTATAAGATAAAACATAAAGGGATGCGAATTTTTTTTAATAAATTTTAAATCTATTTTTATAATTTTTAAATTTATGACAATTAATTTTTAGTTATTCTTTATTTAAAATTTTAATTTTTTTAAAACAAAAAAAATAATTTGAGAAAATTTAATTTTCTTTATATGATTTTTCATAAAAAAATTAATGATAAAAAATAAGCAAATTATGTTTGCACCTTTAATACAAATTATACTGAAGGCACATTCTGGGTACGTGCCTTCAATACAAATTGTTGAAGGTGCAAATTTGATTCACACTTTCGCAACCAATTTTTAGAATAATTTTTTTGGCTATCTTATTTCATGAATTTTTTTTAAATAATGTTATTTAAAATAGATTCCTCTTAATATAATTATTTTTTTATGCATGATAGTATGTTTAATATAATATTATGACTTTTATATCATATGGTAAACATACAATAGCTAATAGATCTTAACAAAGCTCATACATAGGCTGCGTAATATGGTAATGTGATTAAACTTTATTTCCTATGGTATGTGTATTTTAATAATAATATAATTTTAGTGAAATGTATTTACATCAATATCATATATGTATATAGATACTAGCCAAATGGGTGTGCAAAATTTTTTTTTTTTTTAATAATAAGGTCTTTAAATTTATATATACGTGTGCATATACATATAAGTAATAATATAAGTGTAATAGAGAGGATAAGATAACCTATTTGTTCTATAAATGCTATTATTTTTTAATATCTATCAAGTTTTCAAGTTATCAAGTACGTCTTTTCAATATTCTCTGGCCATACTTAAACTTTACTATATATAGTAATATGCAAATGTATACTTGCTAGCTAAACAGTTTACTTGTTCTAACATAAATTTCCTAAATCTTCATACACATGTCTGTTTGTCTTACAAACAGAGTCATATGATTGAATCTAAATATTCAAATCGTCCCAAATATATTTGGTATACGATCTTGTTTTGACCTTGCGTAATGGTAGTTTCATCTCAAATAATAAAATAATTGGCAAATTATAAATATAGCTATTTATGTACATTTTATGTATGCTTAACTTCTATTTTTAAAATTAAGTAATTAGATCTCTATTTAAAAAATAATAATTGTGCTTTTAAACCTTTTTCACCACTTTATTCTTAATAAAATAATCAAAGAATACTAAAATAAAAAAAAAGGACATAAAATTAAGGATAAAATGGTAATTTTGAGTTCAAATGTACTTAAAAAAAATTTAGGGTGTAAATATTCAGTTATAAATAAAAGAAAGTTAAGATGGTAAAAAATAAATAAATAAAAAGAAGTTAAGTACAACTAAAATAAATATAAAAAGCTGTATTTTGCAATTTACTTTAAAGTGATTTGAAATGAGATATAGATATATATTATAATAATATCATTTATTATAAACCATATATAATAGTCAATAGTAAATGGTCAATAGTCATTATTCTTAAGTTTCTTAATAGTATTGATTGGGCCAGTATTTCTTGCCTAGTGATTTTACCCTTTCTTTTTTATTTTTCCGAAGACGGCAACAATAAGTTTGGTGGGGGTTTATGTTGTTCCAATTGGATTCCAAAGATCTTAAATTTCAAATGGGGATATCATACTTTGACTTTCCTTTCTATTTTTGTTACCCACCATACTAGCAATTTCTCAATTATTCTTCAAAACCTTTGCATTTTCAATTCTAAATGTTAATGCCTAAATAACTCGTATAGCATGATTATTTTTTGCTCATTGAAATGGAACATATTCAATTTTCTACTCTTTTTTTTTTTTTAAGCATAAACTTGATATAAAAAGTTTTATATTTAATTCATTCTGGTTTTATCTTTTTGGAATATCATAAAAATTAAAGCACAATTGAAGTTTAGCTAAAGATTTAAGACATAAGACCAAACAAATGGTCGTCTAATTAATCTAAATCCCAGAAATATCGCTATATAATCCTTATATATTTTATATGAAGCTAAGAAAAAGCACTGAGGCACGAAGAGAAGCCTATTATCCAAGTAGATAGATGGAGTAACTTAAGAATTCTTTAAATTGCCGACGGCACGAAGAGAAGCCTTCAAACTCCCCATCATTATTTCATCAATGAACAGCATGTCTAATTCTAGACTGTGTTGCCGAGGCACAGTTGAATTTAGTCGGCAATGTTGAGTTTCCCCCAGAGATTAATGGCATCTCTTACTTTTACTTCCATTTGATGGATGGCAGCGTTGAATAAAAGATGCCTGTGCCTTCTTATGCAAACTAATATAAAATTGTATTCAGTTATTTATTATTCGATGCCTTCAGAAATGTTACATTTGGTCAACCAACCCACTAAACAACACTTTTTGAAAGCAAAATCTTCCCCATCTGTTGGTCTCAAGCCAAGCAGATTCTTACTACTTATTACATTATATTATATCAATTTATGGAAAATTTGCCAACCTATGTTTACAAAATATATTAAACGAGCATATCTGTGATGTCCCTTTTTTTTTTAATATTATCTTTTGTTGAACATATCTAGTTATATTATTCTATGCTTTGAAATAAATTATTTAAGAAGCTACTTTGTACATACATTATCCGTTGCTTTGCGAAAAAAAGACATTAAATTATAGTAGACAAGTAATTTTTCTTCTATTTATCATATCTTTGGACAATTATGTATAATTTATAAATAACAAATAGAAGAACAAAAAAGGGAAATTGGAACCTAAGTTACATGATCCAAAAGATTTCAAGATGCATATTAGATATTACATGATAAATTTTGATTTTAAATTTTTTGAGTCCAATCTACCATGTGGAATATAGAATGTAACCTCATATATCCTTCCTAAAACCTAAATGAAACCTGTACCATAAATACTATAAGCTTTATGCAATAAGTTACTGTATTTCCAATATTCATAGACTACCATGTACTTCTTCTCTAAAATTTCATCAACAAATAAATTAGTTTAATTAATATAAAGAAAATCCAATCAAGTCAAAATAACTTATAATCTACTAGACTAACTCTCACTTACACAATTGAACCATTATCACATATTCAATTCAAGTGAATACGTGGTTTAAGTGTATTGTATTTCATTGTTATTTCGTTTATCATTAAAATTCATTATATTTGTATTCATTGTAACTTTATTTTTAAAAGCTGTATTGACTTTTTGTTTAAATATCATGATTATGAATATAAATGGTCATAATATTTTCAATAAAAAATATTAAAAGAAAAGGTTTCTTTGTTACTTAAGAACTTGTAGATTTTGCAAGGAATAGACTACAGGATGATTCAAAGTATTTAAGAACTTTAAAAACTGCACTTAAAAGAGATTAGCCGTGATTTGAAGTGCCATGTCATGATTATTTCGAATTTTCTCTTTGTAGATTGATATTCTAGTCCAAAAATGCTGTTTAATATATATATATATTCCTTTCCATATTTGAAATATCAATATAATCTAAAAGACCAATATATATTTTATCAAAAAACTGTAGTTGGGTCGATCTCAATTGTCATTTTATGTGAAATATATATACACACACAGTGGACCATGCACCTATTATGTATGTGTTTAAAAAATATATATATGAACAATATAATATGAAATGATCATGATATTAGTGTATTAAGAAAGAAAAGTTTCAATATAAGTAGGATGAAATAATGCAATACAAGATAACACTAATTAGTTTCTTTAACAAGAAAAGTGTACTCCTTAAAAATAGGATGATAGAAAATTACTAATGGCAAAATGTAAATAAATAAAAAAATAAGGTTGAAAGTTTAAATTTTATATATTATAGATATTTAAAGGGATGTGGATTCTAAAGGATGATGTATTTGATATATATATATATATATTATGTATGTATATATATGTATATATAATTGATATTCCAAATAATAATTAACTCACTTTATACTATTGTGTTGACTCTCATACAAATTAGTCATCTCCCATTCATTTGGAGTTTCCATGAAGCCCATTTTTTTAATCAACATGTGTCGCATATTGTGATTTGGTTTTTTCTATTTTCTTAAATAAAAAATTATAGTGCATTAGCTTATAAAATATAATTTCTTATTTGGAAATTGTTTATCAAATGGATTCAAATTACATTAATCATTAAATTCGGGCATGCACAACAACTTATAAAATGGTTTATATTTATAATATTTAATTATTTTTTTCAATCCCATTAATGAGTATACCAGTTGGTAGGTTTAAAAAAGAAATTATTCATTAGTTCCAAGATTGGTTATACTACACAAAAAAAGATAGATAAATAAAAATGTGTGAAAATTCCTTTATTTAGCCTTTATTAAGTATTTATGAAATATCCATTAATATCTTTCTATTTATATTACTATCAATCGCGATTACTATGTTACCGCGGCATTTTGCTCAAAAATGAGAAGGGATTGGAGGTGAAAATCCTGCTACGATTTTTTACATGCAACAGAGATTGATAGAGTAGTGCTGATGGATGGAACATCACCTTAACTAACGCACCTTATTTGAATTGTAAGACAGCTAAACCGAAGCAATATCACAATGGCCATGATGTAGTTAATGTACCACCAAATGGCTAAAAAGTAACAATATTAATGGATCACTAGCTTTTCAGGCCTAAGAAGTAATGATTCGTACAAAGAAATCAACCTATTTGTAAAACATGCCGACATTGTTCCCAGTGTTCTCACTATTGGTGTGTATAGTTGTCTTTCAAAATCGCAAAATACCTTTGTCTCCATTTTCTCCCCCACTCTCTCAAATGGGTTCTCTTGGAGTGGAAGTTTAGAGATGGGTGGTTTTGAAACAAAACTGTTGTATGCACATAGAGAGAAGCATGTAACAAATACATCTCAGAATAATAGCCACTGTATCAAGTATATTGTCATAAGAAAAACCAATATAAATTGCACGCTACCTACTCAAAGCTCAAGAGATATAATTCAACTCTCAATTTGCATTTAATGTATGGTTAAATTCAAGCTCCATCAACTTTCATATACAATTTATTTAACTGGATTCAGATGTACTAAAAACACTAAAAGTTCAATTGTTATTTATATATAATCATGTTTTCAAAACAAAAATAAAAAATTCAAGATAAATTAGGTGTAATATTAACTAATCAAGAGTAAGTGACCTCTACTTGTTGACAAATCCAATGGAACTTGCCATGTTTCCTTTATTGCTTGTTTTAAATGTATGAAGCCATAAGCTAATTTGGGGTTTAGGGTTTCAACTAAGTAATGGTATACTGACACCGAAACTATTTATGTCTTAACATAGTAAATTTATTGTTCCATTCCCATGGTTTTTCACTTCAAGTTCATTATAGATCTTCTATATAATTTATGTGCTATCTATTTTTCTTTTTTCTATTGTCTTCTTTAGTATTCTTTGATCATATTATAATAATCTATGTGTTCATAACTTTAGTATCGATATACAATATAGATAAAATCTCATTTCTCACATGTGTGACCAAAGATCTTACATGTTGATAAATTAACCAAAGATAAACCTAATAATTGATACCACAAAATGCATCTGTTTTATCTCCATCAAGAGAAATCATAAAAATAAAATAGAAAGGGAATGAAAGATCAAGTACATGAGTATAAGGATACCTCAGCCTTTTCTATGGATTAAGGATCCAACGTGTATAAAGAAACATAAAAACATATCTATAGATATGTTAATGAAGAAAAGGGAGCAAGCTTAAAATAATAATTCAGTTCTATCCTTACTAAATGGAAAAATAAAAGATTATTGACATGGTTAGTGGTAACAAAATATAATGAACTAATTCTAAAGTTTCTGAATACATGTATTGGTTTTCAATATTATTTAAATGGTACACATTAGTTAAGTGTTTTCTATATATATATATATATATATATATATATATATATAAATGATTAAATAAAACTATTCACTAAATGCATAACTCCTTATATTTCCTATATCTTAGAAGGGCTGAATATTAACTATATAATAAAATATGTAGATCAACAATTTTCTTTTCTAAAAAAATTATGGTACGAAAGGGTGAACATAATCGAAAGACAATAAAAATAAAAATGGATAAGCGAATAATGAGTACAAGTATTACAGGCCTAAACCAAACAAACAAAACTTGGGTCGAAGTCGAATAAACCTTTTTGGCAAGAATCGGCCCATCATCATTAGTAATAAGAATGATTATGTCTATGGTGTTTAATGCCATTAAGTATTCAAACCCTAAGGAAAAAAAAACTCAAGTCATGAATTAACAATCAAATATATTTTACATCCATCCCATTATTCATTCATAGGAATTTTAATTTAGCTTATTGTAGGTGTCGAGTCTAATTTTTGAATTTTTCCATTCCTAATCCGATCTAGACTAGACCCTATGCTCATCTAATATAGATTCTCGACTTGAGTTAGGAACTTCGTTTAATTTTGGAGTCGCCACCCAACTGTTGTTGGGAAAGATTGAATTAAGACTAAAGGAGCGGATTAGTCTTAATTTGGACCACTAGTCGTCGTGATTTCCTCTTCTCATTTTTGGTGAAAAGAGGAAAAGGAAAACCAAAGTTTTTAAGTTCAGAGGCTAACCTATTAAAACCTTACGGTTACCACCTAATCTCCTAAAATTATCTCTATCTAGAAATGTCTTTTATTTTGTTTCTGTTGCCTTGTGTTTTTGAATGAGTTATTTAAAAAAAATGATTTTTTTATTTCATTTTATGGGTTGACCCAAATGGGTGCCTACGTACCTGCTATTCAGGATCAAACAAGCCGTAGTTCGCTTTCCTGAAAACCTTAAGTGTGTTTATGAATTTTAATTTTGAAATCTCTTTTCATTTATGTTTTTACCATTTTTGGATTTTTCTAAAAAAATCTAAACCTAAACTTAATAATTTGATTTTTGAAAATAATTTTTGGGGAAAACATCAATTTTAGATTTATTTGAGAAAATGATTTTTCTAAGTGATAAAACTCATTTTTTTCTATTTTTTCTTAATTTTTGAATTTTTATTAATTTTTTATTTTTTGTGTGATTTTTTATGATTTTTATGATTCTTTTATTATTTTAAAATTTTTATAATATTTATAAGTTTTTATAATATTTTATTGATTTTTCATAATTTTTGTGCATTTTTGTTTTATTAAAAATTTTTCTCCTAGGTTCTACCATATTTCAAAATCTAAAGTTTTATTATTATTATTTTCTAATATTTTTATTATTTTCTACATTTTTATTATTTATTATTTTGATTATATTTTTTTCTTTTTATTTTTTTATATTATTAACTCCTAAAAAATCTAATTTCTAACATTTTTCTATTTATTTAAATATAAATAACACATAAGTAAATAAACAAATAAATAAATAGCAAATTAATAAATAAATAACAAAATTAATAAATCAATTCGGAAAAATAAATCAAATAAATAAAAATAAAATAAAATAAAATAAACGGAAAATCCGACTTACCTGGATTCGGGTCAGTGCGCAGGTCGGGTTGAAGCGGTCGGACACGGCGGCGGGGAGTGTTCGTTGACGGCGTTCCGGTGGCCTTTTGCAGCGGTTGAGGTGTCGAATCCTAGGTTATCGAGGGTAAGGAATCCAATGGTGGCGGTGGTTTGCTCTAGTAACGCCTCCTAGTGGTTGCTCAACTCTTGATCGGCGGTCGCAGCTTTGAACTCCTCCGGCGGACTTCGATTATCTCTTTTCTCTCACTTTCTCTCGCTTTTGATCTCTGTTCTGGTTTCCTCACTTCATCCTCTATTTATAGGCTCTCGAAATCGAGCTGGATAAGCTCGGATTTCCACCGATAGAAGCAAATCAGATTTGCGGTTAAATAAACTAACTCCGATTCGTGTAAATCCTTCGATTTGTTGAGATTTGATTCCAATTGGATGATGCTTATCTCAATTCTGTTGAAGATCTGTTGGATTTGTGCAAAGAATCGAATCGAAACGGCCAAAATTCGAATTTTTCTCCTCGCCGGCGATCTCGGACCGAGGTTGAAGATGATCACGCGCCCGGCGCGTGCGTTCGCTCCAGCCAATCAGATGCTGCCACATGTCCCGGGTAAATGAAAAATTTGCAAAACGCGGAATTTGCTTCCCCCGCGTTTCGAACCCCTGACCTCGCACCCGCACGCACCCGCCTAACCAAGACTCGGACCAGCTGAGCTAGCCCATTTTCCTGATTTTGTTTATTTCGCAAATTGCATATATGCAATGCGATTTTTTTATTTTTTTGTATTTTTTTGAAATTTCAAAGATGTGTAAAAATTATTTATTCCTTATTATTTCCATTTCTGAAATCATTTTTCAAAATTGATGTGTTTTCCTATTTATTTTTATTTTTTGAATATTTTTCCTATTTTTGCCAAATTAGCGAAAAATTGGAAAAAATTAGGAAAAATTGAAAATTGATTATTATTGATTATTATTGATTCTTAGGGCAAAAATGGGGTGTTTACAGTAGGATCTCATTTTTACCTCCATTTAGATTAATTAAAACAAAACCAAGTTTATAGAGTAAAGATAAAAAATATAAAATAAATAGAATAAGAAATTATATAAATAAAAAAATAAAAAAATTAGAACTAAACAAAAATAAAACAAGGGTGATAAAAATTAAATAAGATATATGAATATTTCTAAGAAAAACTGGGAAATAATGGTTTCTAAATTATACCCGAGCACCTCAATTAGTAGAAAAATGGCCTAGCCAATCAATTAAAATACAAATTAATTGCAATAAAAAAATAAATATGAGAAAGTTGCTAGCCCAACTAGTCCATGTCTATGCCCATGTTTAGTGTGTAAGCATGCAGGTCGTGGGTTCAAATCTGCAGGAGGCACTTTGTGACATTTTCACTTTTTTTAGCCCCCCACTACCATGTGGCAACTTGTGATTGGCCAAACTCGGATCATGTGCTCTGCACATGATCTTCTTCAACCTCCAGCTAACGAACATGAGAAGAAGATGAAGATGAATTCGGATGTTCCAAGCTTAGTTTTTAGTACAAACTTACCAACATTTAGCAAAAAAAATGATAAATATCATTAGATAAACACAAATTTAAACAAATAAATGAATGTAATCGAATTGAGATTGTGTTACACATTTCTATCTAAGATCCAATTCATGTTAATCCGAAGTCCTCTGAGCTCACTAGTGGCACCTATAAATACCTTAGGATCCTTAGAAAATTAAAAAAAAAAAAAGGGTCAAGAAATCACTAAAAATCACTAGGAAAAAGGCTAGTTCAAAAACCCCAATCTAAAACCCATATTTGTCGGCCACCACCTCTGCCATTTGAAACACCACCTACACACCACTACAAACCCTCGCCTAGGTACCAACAAAATCCTGGTGACCTCTAGAGTTAGAAAAACCTTCCTTTTAGTTCAATTGCACTCCAAAAGCTTGGATTGAAAATACCCATAATCACCACCATCGACCATCTCCTGAAACACTACCTTAGGTGCCTTTGCCCACAAAATCACCGCCACCATTGTATTCTACACCCTTGAAAACCTAGGGACTCCTTAGCCACCTCCAATCTTCACTAGAGCATCATTGACAATGACTTCCAATTGCCATGTTCATTTGCGACCCATGACCTACAACTTGTGACCCAACTTGTGTGTGAAACCGACTCGTCTGACCCGTATCCAAACTTGATGTACTTGGATAGCATTCTTATTTCTTTTATTTATTTTTATTTTTATTATTTTTCTATGTATTCAGCCTATAGATAGTCTAAGTTAGAATTAAAATTTTAAGATTAGAAAAAATATAAAAACATAATAATAATAACTATAGAAATAATAGTAAGTAAAAATAATATAAAGTTTTATTTTTGAGTACCCGTTGAGTTGTTATGATATATACCATCACTCAATGGTGAATAATAAAAACTAATAAAAATCTATAAAATATAAAAATTAAACTAAATAATAAAAATCTTTAGTATAAGCTAGAATTTTAAAAATGAAAAATATAAAAAAAATTAAATATAATAAGTAAAAATCTTTAGCACGGATAAAAAATTTAGGAACAAAAACATAATAAAAATATATAAAATTTAGAAATGAAATAAAATATTATAATTTTTTTTAGTATAAAGTTTTTAATTAAATTTTTCCGAATAGAATATAATAAAAAAATAAGAATAAAAGAAAAAAATATAATAAAATAGAAAAAGCTTTTTATTAAAATCTAGTATTTTACAGTTTTATCATATAGTCTTTTCAAAAAAAAAAAATTCTAATAGGATGTTTTCAAAACTTAGGTTATCTTAAAAGAAAAATTTATTACATAGCAACCTAGGTTACTTAGATATTTTCTTAATAAAATTAATTTGATTAAATAATGTAAACCTAACATTTTCCGTTAAATAAAATTGGTCAACAAACTAAGATTTCATAAAAGAAAAGCAAATTATGGATAGTTTGATCTTGATTAGTAGGTATGTAGGCATATTTAGGGAAACCACAATAAAAATAAAAACTTTAGTTTTTTTGGGGGAAAAATTAGTATAATTAAATAAAAACTGTAGGTTTATTTTAGGAAAATTAACATAATGAAATAAAAAATTTAAGTTATTTTAGAAAATTAGCATAATAAAATTCAAACTTTAGGTTTTTTAGCATCATCATCATCATCATAATAATAATAATAATAATAATAATAATAATAATAATAATAATAGGAATATAAGGGCCTTTTAGTAAAAATTCTTGAAAATTTTATATGATAACCGTTTAAGTTTTAATAGGTTATCACTCGACTCCATCATTTTTTGTTAAACATTTTTCTAAAATATTTTTAGAAAAATTCACAAACTAGTAGTTAGTTAAGGTTAATTTACTTAATTAACCTTAACTTATTTTATTTTTCAACTTAGGTTGGTGGCCACTCCTTTTAAAAATTAATTTTTCCTAATTTAGTTAAATAATCTATATTAAATGGGTAGAATTTTGGTATAGATTAAAATTAAGAAAATTAGTAAAAAAAAAAAACTAGACTTGATAGGATGGCGACTCTATTGAGGATCTAATATTTCAAAGTGGGCTAGCCATGTATTGATTTGCATAGATTTGGCAAAAGTGACAATGTCTTACATGTTTAATATAGTTTTGCTTCCATATTCATATGGAAATCATCCATTCTCATGATTTTTCGAGCTAACATATATCCATTCATGTGTGACTCACAAACTCCTTTATGTATCTCTCACATCAAGTATCTATTTCCTCTCCGTTAACACAACTTAAAAGAGTAGTATCAAAAGATCTCATATAGCATGGACACGCTGAGTAAGAAACAAGTGGCTAATCTCCTTAGTGCTTTTTGGTCTTTCTTATCCGCCCCCTCTAGGTAAGTACCATTTTGAAGGAATACTTTAATGTCATGATACCAAGGCTTTCAGTCTTGAATCTCTTCAGTTGCTAGGCAATAAGTCGGTTTCTCTTTGTCGAGTCTAATTTTAATTTTTTTTCATTTTTCCTAAATTGATTCATATCAAATCCCATGCTCATTAAATATGAACCATCAACTTAAATTTGGGAAATTTTGATTATTTATTTATTTATTTGGAGTCATCACTCAACTGGAGTCGGGAAAAATTGTTAAGTTTAGGATTAATTGAGTAGATTAATCTTAAATTGAGCACTAGTCAATGAAATCACCTCTTTTTATTTAAAAAAAAAAGAAAAAAAATACAGAGATTCCTGATTTAGGGGCTAACCTATTAAAACCTTATGGTTATCATCTTAACCTTTTGAAATTTAGATTATATTTTTGTGATATCCTTTTTAGCATATATGAAAAAAAATTACTTATAAAAAAAAAGGTAAGAAAAAATAATAATGATTATACTAATAATAATTTGAAAAAAAAAATTTAGAGTTACCCCATAAGGGTGCCTATGTACCTGCTATTTGGAATCAAACAAGCCGTAGTTCACTTGTTATAAAACTTTAGTGCTTTAATTAATTTTAATTAAAAAAAATAGGCAATGTTTACATTCATTACCATCTAATTTGTTTTTTTTTTAGAAAATTCTAAACCTTATTTCCCAATTTTGAAAAATAACTAAAATCTAACTTTTGAAAATACCAATTAATTTTTTTATTTAACAAAAATCATTATTTTCTAGGTGGCAAAAATTTTTTGTATTTTTTTTACTTTTTAAAAAGTTTATAAATAAAACCAATGTTTTAAAATAAACTATTTAAGAACCTAATCAACCCTAGGCGACGGTTACACCGTAACACCTAAAGTCTATACAATGGTTCTCTCATAATTATCTATTTTTAAAACTATCAAAAATCTAAAAATTCAACTGATTGAATCTAAACAAAGAAATTTTGAGCCAACAAACCATAACAAACATTTTAAGTGAAGTTTTCAAATTTTTATTATGCTTTAAATATGCAAACTAAACTTAATTTGATTTTATTAATAAAACCTATGTTAATCTTTTATGTGTAATTAACAAAAACTGTTAGACTATTGAAATTATTTGAGTACTTAAGCTAATGCCACTAACTAAATGTACTTAAACTAAGATTATTAACTAAGTTAATAGTGTTAACTAAACTTATCTAATTAACCCATCTTATTAACTTGCTTTGTTAATTAACTTAATTAACTAATATATGTTATTAGTAAAATTAACGTTATTAACTTAAACTATGTCATAAACACGTCCTAATAATTGAGCTTAATATGTCTCCACAAATCTGTTTTATTAACTATAAAAACTAAACACTACATGAGATAAGGCAGGAAGCTTGCCTGGGTACGTGGAGAGTGGATGCAGGTTGAATCCAGCTGGGTTTATGGCATCAATCAAATGAATAGTAGTGGTGGCCATTATTGTGAACATATTAAACAAGACTAAGGAGGCTCGAATCCAATCGGAACTCCAAGAAGTGGTAGTCGTCAAGCTTCCTCGAGCACGTTAAACCAACAAATCAAGCTATGCAAGTGTGTATGACCTTTTAACGATGATAGTTTAGTAGCAGCGATGCAAAGGGAGGTTTTGATGGCTGATGAATGAAGTAGTGGTAGCCGTGAGTGGTTGTTGGTCTAGTGGTTTAGGGGTGTTTCTAGGTGGTTTTTTTTTTTTAGAGAGAGAAAACAATTGAGTAGATTTTTTGGATTTGTTTTTTTTTTTTTTTACCTCTTCGGGATGGTTCGAGATTGAGTGATATTTATAAGCTTTGCCAAATCCACCCTGATAAACTTTGGTTCTGATTCAAATTGGATTTAGATGAGAAGGAATAACCCCCGACTTAACCGATTTAGATTTGTTTTTATCTAAATTTTTATATAAATCCTTAGGATATACCTAAATTTGTTAGTTTGTTTTTTTAAAAAAATCATATAGGAACCTTTTTTTTCTTTCATTTTCTACATTTTTTCCTTTTTTTTTCTTTGCCATTTGGATCTACTTGGGGAAGAAGAAGATCATGTGCAATGCAAGTGATTTCCTTAGCTAATGAGTCACTGCCACGTAGCAGCACTGTCTGCTCAACAAAAATAATAATAATAATAATTTTGTGGCGCTTCTTGGGATCCAAACCAATAACCTCACACTTTCGTTTCCCTTTAAGGCTTGGATCCTAGCTAACTAGGCTAGGCTTTTTTCTCTAATTTTATTGTACTCAACTTTTATTTAAGCCTATAACTTATTTTGGACCGAAAATCATTTAACAAAAATTGGACTTGGATTTAACTTAATGAGCTAAATTTACTTCTTAAATTTCGAAATTTAACATATTATTATTATTAGTTTATTTATTTGGTTACTTTTGTCATTTTTTTCCTTTGTTACCATTTTTGTTTTATTATTATTATTATTATTATTATTATTATTATTATTATTATTATCTTGGCCTTGTTATTTATTTTGATATGGCAAAAATTGAGTATTTACAACTACTCCTATTTATAGTAAAGTTTAGGAAAACTTAGCTACAAAGACAAAAAACACACCATTTTTGTCTAGGGGAAAAGATGGATAACGCTATATTCAGCTAGCTACCCTAACCTGGATCCATTAGAGAGTTATTTGACCAAAAGATCGAGTAAGGAAAGCGCTCCGCTAGCTAGCAGTCCTATGTTACAAAAGAAGACAGTTGCTTTATGACAACTAATATTCCTTGGAGAGTAGTCTAGCAACCTTAGGGTGATTGTCTAGGAAAGTACTCTTATGAGCTGATTGACTAATTGTAGGAAGTGCTTCACTAAACTAGCAACCTTAAAGAAGAAATTATCTAAGGGAGTACTCTTATGAGTTGATTAATCAATGGTAGGAGGTGTCTCACTAAACTAGCAGCCTTAAGAAGAGATTGTTTAGGAAAGTGCTCTTTTGAGCTGACTAACTGATAATAGGAAACGTCTTATGAGACTGGCAACCTTAAAAAAAACATTATCTAGAAAAGTACTCTTATGAGCCGTCTAATCAATAATAGAAAGCGTCTTACTAAACTAGCAATCTAAAAAAAAAGGATTATCTAGAAAAGTGTTCTTATAAGCTGACTAATCGATAATAGGAAACGTCCCACTAGACTAGTAACCTATAAAAAGAGGTTGTTTAAGAAAGTACTCTTATGAGCTAACTAATTGATAATAGGAAGCGTCTTACGTGATTAACAACCTTAAAAGGAAAGTGACTCATCATTGTGAGCCTAATGGAATGGTTGAAAGAAACATTTTATAAGATAAAGGATGACCCCTCTCTTTTATTATTATTGTTATTATTTTAATTTTTATTTATTTTAAAACATAGATACCTATTGTCTATTAGTCATGTTTCTCTAGTATATAGAGCGCAATGTGTATAAGCTAAGAGAGTGAAGTAAGAAATTGTCAATATAGTGGTGGGTCAATGGTTGCTCCAACATTTGATGACTGCTAAGGGATATCGACTTTGTTTGTAGAAAATGGAAATTAAACTACGAAGTTGTAATGACTGTTAGCACTCATGAACCTTTGGCAAAATTTTCATTAATCTTATTTAGGGATAGTACATCTTAACCGCATTTGCATTATGGGGTCCTTCCAATCTGGACCATCCATTTGAGCTAATATTAATGCCCTGCTTGATAATACCCTTTTCACAACATATGGACCCTCATAATTTTGAGTGAATTTGCTTCTTGAATCTTATACATTAGGTAGAACCTTCCTTAGTACCAAGTCACCTTTCTTAAAAAGCTGTAGCTGCACTTTTTTGTTAAATGTTTGGGCCATCATTTGTTGGTAGCATTAACTATGGCATAATGCCACAAGTCTCCTTTCATCAATCAAGTTTAACTGATCAATCATTTTCTTTACCGAGTCACCTTCATCTAGTTATGTCTCTAACAAGACCCTGAAGGATGGGATCTCAACCTCGACCGATAATACTGCCTTAACACCATACACCAAAGAGTAGGGAGTAACTCCAATAGATGTCTAAATGGAGGTTCTGTAGGCCATGAGTGCAAAAGGTAGCATCTTATGCCAATCTTTGTGAGTGATATCCATTTTCTTGACAATTTTCTTAATGTTCTTGTTAGCTGCTTCCACTGCTCCATTTATTTGAGATTGATATGGAGTTGAGTTTTTATGATTTATCTTAAATCGTTGGCATAATTCCATCATCAACTTGTTGTTGAGATTGATGTCATTATCAGTGATGATTGATTTAAGAACTCCGTACCGAGCTATTATGTCTTTCTTCATGAATTGGACTACCGCTCCTTTAGTGATGCTAGCATATGATGAGGCTTTAAGCCACTTGGTGAAATAATCAATGGCTACCGGTATAAACCTATGACCATTGGATGCCTTTAGGGTTATTGGTCTGATAATGTCGATTCCTACATAGAGAAAGGCCACGGTGCAGAAAGTGAATGGAGCTCTTGAGTTGAAGCATTTATCTTGTTGGCATAAACTTGGCACAAGTGGCAGTGTCTTACATATTTAATGTAGTCTTATTCCATTGTTAACCAATAGTAGCCCATCCTCATGATCTTCTGAGCAAGCATATGTCCATTCATGTGGGGGCCACATACCCCTTCATTTATTTATTTTATTAGCTTACTTGCCTCTTCTTTGTTTATACATCTCAACAACATAATGTTGAATAATCTTCTATAAAGTGTAGACCCACTTAATAGGAAATGGTTTGCCAACCTTTATAAGTGTTTTTTTGGTCATTTTTGTTTGTCTTTTCAGGGTATCTACTTTCTTGGAGAAATGTCTTGATATCATGGTACTAAGGCTTATCATCTTGTGTTTCTTCAATTATCAGACAATTAACAGGTTTGCCCTCAATTTCTATCTTCAAAGGCTGAACTTTTGTTCCTTCTGTTACTTAAATCATAGATGCTAATGTGGAAATGGCATCAACAAACTAATTTTGAGTTCTTATGTTTCTTCAATTGTTAGACAATCAGCAGGTTTGCCCTTAATTTCTATCTTCAAAGGCTGAACTTTTGTCCCTTCTGTTACTTGAATCATAAATGCTAATGTGGCAATGGCATCAGCAAACTAATTTTGAGTTCTTGAGAAGTATGCAATGTGATAACCTCGAATTTCTCAATTAATTTTGTCAAGTGTTGGTGATATGGGGCACTAATTTAGGGTTTTTAGTTTTATGTTCTCCCCGTGTTTGCAATATGACAAACGGGGAGTCTCCGTATACATCTAACTCATGGATTTCCATATAGAGTGCAATTTTGAGGCCACGGATTCATGCTTCGTACTCTGTAATATTATTGGTATATGGAAATGTAAGTTTCATCGCTATGGGGAATTGCATTCCTTTTGGTGATACCAACACTACCCCAATTCCACATCTAGACACATTGGCAGCTCCATCAAAATACATCTTCCATTTGGGATCTTTTTCTATTTTAGAGTCCTCTTTTGACTCATTATCTGCCATCAATATATTTTCATCTAGGAATTGGGCTCGTGATTCTCGAGAATCTCCTTCGATTGGGTGCTCAGCCAACTGATCTACTAGCGTCTACCCCTTCATCGAATTTTGAGTTACATACGTAATGATAAATTCTAATAGGAGCATCTACCACTTGGAAATCCTTGCCAACAAAACAGGCTTTTTTGCTAAGTATTTCGGGGGATCATGTCTTATTAGCAGTTCAATGGGATAATAAAGGATATATTGCTTTAGTCAGTGCATAACCCAAACCAATGCACATCAAGTTCTTTCTATCTCAGAGTACCTTTATTCCCCTTTAGTGAATTTCTTGCTTAGGTAGTATATGGCTTGTTCCCTTCCTCTTTCATCCTTTTGCCCTAGTATATACCCCATCTACTTGAGAAGTATTGTAAGGTATAAGAATAAAAGCTTTCCTGGTTTTAGGGCTACAAGAACTAGAGGGTTCATAAGATATTCCTTGATTTTCATAAATGCTTCTTCATATTCATCATCCCATTTCACCATGGCATTCTTCTTTAGAAGCCAAAATAGTGAGCGGCATTTATCTGTAAGTTGTGAAATGAACCGAGCTATGTAATTCAATCTTCCTAATAAACCTCTTATCTCTTTGCTAGTATAGCTTTTACCTTATCAGGATCGATTTCAATGCCCTCTCGACTTACAATGAACCCCAACAACTTACCAAATGTGAACCCAAAAGTGCATTTTTCTAGGTTCAATTTTAGTTGAAATTTCCTTAATCGTTTGAATAATTTCCTTAAAACAACCACATGGTTTTTCCCTTCTTTAGATTTAGCAATCATGTCATCAACATATACTTTGGCCTCTTAGTGCATCATGTCATGAAGTATTGTAACCATTGCTCTTTGGCATGTTGCTCTAACATTTTTTAAACTGAAGGGCATGACTTTATAATAGAATGTACCCCAAGTTGTGATAAAGGTCTTCTTGGTCTTATCCTCCTCTGCCATTCTTATCTGATTATATCCTGAGAAGCCATCCATGAAGGAGAAGAGATGACTTCCAGTTGTGTTGTCTACTAAGACATCTATGTAGGGTAAGGGGAAAATATCTTTAGGTGTAGCTTGGTTCAAATCTAGGAAGTCCACACATACCCGAACCTTTCCATTTTTCTTCAAAACTAGGACTATGTTTGCTACCTACTCTAGATAGTTTGATACTTCAATGAACTCGACCTCTAGTAGCTTCTTGACTTCTTCTTTGATTTTTAATAAGATGTCAGGCCTAAATCTCCTTAATTTTTGTTTTTTAGGTTTGACATCTCCTCTCATAGGCAGTTTGTGAACCACTATTGATTTGTCAAGTCCTGACATGTCTTCGTATGACTAGGCAAATACATCTAAAGATTCAGACAGTAGCTTGATTATCTCACGTTTTTTCTCATCACTTAAATTACCTCTAATCTTATGGTTTTTGGGGTCTTCTTCGATTTCTATATTAACTATCTCCATCGATCTATCAATTGAAATTCTACTTTATTCATATTTTTGCCAACTCTCTTGTACTGCTTCATGGTCATTAATAT
The DNA here is from genome assembly GCA_037954665.1 of Laguncularia racemosa. Taxonomy (NCBI): domain Eukaryota; kingdom Viridiplantae; phylum Streptophyta; class Magnoliopsida; order Myrtales; family Combretaceae; genus Laguncularia; species Laguncularia racemosa. The sequence goes on from JBBMOL010000108.1 coordinate 1,052,836, forward strand.
CATTTCTGATGGCTAACCTAGTAGTGTTGGAAGTGATATCAATATTTTCATTATTTACATGCGCGAGATATCATTGGCGTTCATCAAGAATATTGCGTCTGTATGGAAATAAGCGAAGAAGAAAAGTGTATAAGTAAAGAAAGGAGGTATGATTGAAATAACTTGTAATTTTTATTGATCAACTTCTTGAAGAGTTCAACTTATTTCTGAACAATGATGGTTATAAACTCAAAAATATTAATTATGATTACTTCCTATTCTAAAGCAGACCTAATGCTATTAAGAGGATAGGAAAACCAATTATTAAGAGCCAAAGGTAGACTGGAGATGTGATGAGTCGAGGTTCCCGTTGATAGGTTGCCGTTGTTGATAGCTTTGTTGAAGTTGGCTTGGATTGATCCCAAGACTTAAGTGCTAGCTAGTTGAGAAAAAGTCTATTGAAGGGGTGGAAAATTCATCAGGGCATCATATAGTCTTCCTCTCCTTTTACCCTTAACATACATTGCTTAGATTTTTTTTCCAGAAGTAGGAACATATCCTAACCCAAATGTCCCTTGTTGTCTCTTCTTGAATTGAGGCCTTCCTTCACTCGTTTCTTGATTAATAACCATGCATGCCTCATTGAATATCTGGAGTCCAAAGTCCTCGGGGCCATCCTCCTCGATGTAAGGTATGGCCATTTCTTTATAGATGGCATAGTCTTACTCGCCTAGTATAGTGATAATTTGGCCATTTGATATGAATTTGACCTTTTGGTGGAGGCTTAAAGGTATGGCTCTTACTGCATGTATCCAAAGCCTTCTTAACAGTAGGTTAAAGGACCTCGGGATGTCGAGAACTTGAAATGAGATATTAAAAACTTGCGAGCTGATCTCTACTGGTAGACCAATCTCCCTTATGATTTCCCTTTTAGAGCCATTAAAGGCTCTGACTACTGTTGAGCTTGGTTTAACATTGCTCATGTAAACTCACAACAAGCCAAGGATAGTTAAAGGGCATACATTAAGAGATGATCCATTATCTATAAGGACCTGAGACACTATTGTATTATTGCATTTTACAACTATTAAAAGTGGTTTGGTATGTTAATTTCCATCTTCTCCTAACTCTTCGGGTGAGAAGAATATCTTATCCATGGTAAGGATTGAGTTGGTGATGTGGCTTAATTTTTTTGTTGCAATACCTTTTGGTACTTTGACCTATCTAAGTACTTTGAAGAGTGCCTCTTGGTGTGGCTTAGATGAAATGAGAAGGCCCATAAGTGATATCTGGGTAGAGACTTTAATGAGTTGCTCTATGATCTTGTACTCACTTAATTTAATCATCTTTGTGAAAACAGAAAGTCCCTCTTCTTCTTCTTTTTCAGATTCAACGATGGGCTCTTCAACAAAAGCCTTATTTTTAGGATTATAAACCCTTCCTAAGCAAGTGATTCCTCCTATTATTGAATTTAAAGCTTTTTTCTTGATTGACAGTCTAGTAGTTGAATGGTGCTGCTTTATTTTTTATTTTTTTTGGGAGATTGGGACATGAAACACATATTTCTTCTTTGGAACCTTCACCTCTACCTCCAGTTCTTCGTAGCACTTTATAACCTCTAGCTTTGTATTAGATCCAATCACATTGATGGACCTATCCTTCCGATCTCGATAGTTGTCTTCTTTCAAGTCCCTAACCAGTAGATGGTACATCGGCATAGATTGTTGGCATGAATGAGTAATCCACCAGGTATTCAAATTTTTTGGATGATTTGCTTAAGGTGCCAACTGTTGGGTCACCTACCAACCACCTCCTTCTTAGCTCCTTTTGTATGCAACTCTTGTGTGGCTTGGGAATCAATGTGGCCATAATTTCATTCTTCTTACTCTTTTCTTCTCTAAGTAGCTTGTAAATAGCAGGCTTAGCTTAAGCTTTGTCCTTTGGGTTCATATACCATAAATGGCCTACCTATTACAAGTTTCATGCCATCTGTTCTATCGGGGTAGGGAGCTCATTTAGTTCAGGCTTTGGCTCTTCAACTGTGATCATGTTGGTTGTAGGACCATGATTAGGCAGTGGATTGTTGCTATTATTTGGAGCCGGTGCATTAATGAAATCCAATTATACTATTCTTACATTAATCAAGTCTTAGATTTTGTTTTGAAGTTTGCAGCATTTGTCAGTTGAGTGTCCTTTTTGCCCCATATGATAGTCACATTTGAGGTTAGGGTCAAAATTCCTTAATCTGTACCAGTTGTTAGGAATTTCAAAATTGATCAGATTATCTGCTCCTAGCCGAGCAAAAAAATAGTTAAGTGGGATAGGGATTGGAGTAAACTATCTTGGGGCCCTGGTGGATTAGGTTTGATTCACTGGTTATTATTAGATTGGGGCAGTTGTTATCTAGAAAGTCACGTGAGACCTTAATATGTTGTTCCTGCTTGAGTTAACCATATCAACTATGGCTTCTTTGCTTTTATAATTTCCTGTGAGTCTTGGTGATAATGCAATTTTGGAAGAGTCACTAGCTTGGAGTTTTCCAGATATAATGGCATTCTCTATCCTGCATCCTGTTGCTACTACCTCTGTGAAGCTAGATGAGGTTTGCCCAATCAAATATGTGAAATAGGGCTTCTCCAATGTATTGGTGAAAATAAAGGTTAGCTCTTTCTCCGAGATTAAAGTGGAAACCTTAGCAGCTTAAGCCCTCCAACGTTGAGCATATTCTTTGAAAGATTCGTTGTGTTTCTTTCAAAGGCTCCCTAAGTCCAACACTAAAGGGGCAACCTCAATGTTAAATTTATATTACTTATAAAATGCGTGGGCCAACTTATCCCATGTATTGACTTGGCTAAGATCTAATTGTGCATACTATGTTAAAGTGGGACCTATAAGGCTATCTTGAAAGTTTTAGACCACAAGTTGGTCATATTGTGTATACTTGCTCATTTTTCGCATATATAGCCTCGTGTGCATCTTGGGACAACCGGTGCTGTCATATTTCTTGAACTCTGGCACTTTGAGTTTCTCTAGGTAAGCACCTATACCATATGCCAATAGATTGGTGATGCCGACTTGATCGAAACTGTTGGGGCCTTTTAAGTCCTTATTTTATCAGCCAATTGCTGGAAGAGTTTCCTTTCCATTTCTTTCTACCTATCTTCTAATTCCCATTTAAGGTCATCAGGAGTTGGCCCCATATTGATTATTCTTTTGGGTTCATATTCAAATGCAGGATTGAGTCAAGAGTTGATTTCCTCATACTCAAGTGGTTGGATTTCAGTTGCCTTTCCCTTTTGAGCCGCAGAGGTGTTCCTCTTAAGCAGGTTGGGTAGCACGAAGGAGACTAATGCTTTCAGTCAAGAAATAAACTTGAGTGGTCAACTGTTGGACTGTTTGATCCAATGAAATGATCCTTGGGTTAGGGGAGGTGTCGGTATTGTTGCCACTGCTACTGTTGGCATGGCTTTGCCACTACTAGCCATCTTAGTCCTGGAATGGGTGTTAATTGGACTTATCAGGGGTTTTGGTTGTTTAGAATCTATCTTTGATACTTGGAAAACTAGACTCAAACCTTGTTAGCAAACATTTTATTATTTCTTATTTATTTTATTTATTGTCGAGTCTAATTTTTTATTTTTTTTTCATTTTCATTCATAATCCAATTTATACTAGACCCTATGCTCATCTAATATAAATCCTCGACTTGAACTAAGAATTTAGTCTTACTTTGGAGTCACTACCCAACTGAAGTTGGGAAAGATTATTGAATTAGAACTAATTGAGCAGATTAATCATAATTTGGACAACTAGTCAACGAAAACTCCTCTTTTCATTTTTGTAAAAAGAGGAGGAGAAGAACCAGAGTGTCTGGACTCGAGGGCTAACCTATTAAAACCTTAAAGTTACCACCTTATTCTCCTGAAATCTGAATCATATTCTAATGTCTTTTCCTTTATTTTTGTTATTATTTTTTTTTTGTATTTTTACTATTTTAGATACATGTAAAACAAATTGTAACAACTTGGAAAATGATTTTTTTTGTTCTTTTTAGAGTTGCCCCATAAGGGTGCCTACGTACATGCTATTCAGATCAAACAAGTCGTAGTTCGCTTTTTATAAAAGCTTTAGTGGATTAGTTAATTTTAATTATGAAAATACCTCGGATTTACGTTTTTATCATTTTTAAGACTTTTGAAAAAAAAAATCTAAACCTAAGCTTTAGCTTTATTTTCTTGAAAAAAAATTTTAATTTAAGGAAATCCAACTTTGGATTTATTTAAGAAAATTTTTTTAAGTGATAAAAATGACTCATTATTTTTTATTAGGAAGTTTCCTCTATTTAATTTTATTATTTTCTATTTATTTATTTTATCATTTTATTGTTTATTATTTATCTATTATTTATTTATTTTTATTATTTTTATTTTTATTTTTATTTTTAATATTTTTCGACATTTTTATTTTTTTTTGTAATTTTTATAATTTTCATTATTCTAACTATTTTAAACTAAACATAAAAAAAAAACTAATCTAAATTCTACCATTTTTCCTAACATTATTATTATTATTATTTTCGAACTATAAATAAACAAACAAATAAATAAAATGTAATAAATAAAAAACAAAAAAATCCGACTTACTTGGCTAAGGGCACAGTTCGTGGGTTGGGTTGGATCACGTGGATCAGTCAGGTTGGACTACGACAGCTGGAGATCCTTGTCGGCGGCGTTCCGACGGCTTTTTGAGGGGTTTGAAGGCAGCTTCCGAGCTTTTAGAGGGTGGGTAATCCAATGGTGGTGGTGGATTTCTTCAGAAACCTCTCTAAGTGGTGGTTCGAAGGAGGTGATCAGCGGTCACGGCTTGGGAACTCCGGTGAAGCTTCGATCTCTTTTATTTTCTCTCTTCTGATATGTGATTTGGCTTCCTCCCCTCGTGCTCTATTTATAGGCACTAGAAATTGAGCTGGATAAGCTTAGATTTCCTCCAATTGGGGCAAATCGGATTTTGGTTGAAAAACCCATCTTCGATTTGTTTCGATTCATGTAAATCTTGTATTTTATTACGATTTTATACTAATTGGATGATATTTATCTCATTTTGGTTAAAGATTTAGTGGATTTGTGCAAAAAATCGAATTAAAACGACCAAATTCCATTTCTCTTATTGCCAACGACGATCTCGGATAGAGGTAGGAGATGAACACGTGCTCAGCGCGTGCGTTTGCATCGTCCAATCGGCTGCTGGCACATGTCCTAGGGAGAAAAAAATCGCAAAACACGGATTTGCTTCCTCTGCATTTCGAACCCCTGACCGAGCCCCTTCCCCGCGTGCCTTAGGCTATCGTTAGAACCAGCTGGGTTAGCCCACTTCTCAGTTTTTTTTTTTTATTTATGCAAATTGCACATATACAATGCAATTTTTATTATTTTTATATTATTTTGAAATTTTAAAAAATTATAAAAATTATTTAACTCCTTTTATTATTATTTCTAGCTTTTTTTCCCCCCAAAATTGGGATATTTTTCCTACTTATTTTATTTTTTCTTTTATTTTTCCTAAAATTTAAAAAAATGAAAAATTTGCAAAAATGAAAAAATTTGTAAATTGAACATTATTAATGATTAGGGGAAAAAATGGAGTGTTTACAGCTGTCCCTCTTTGTAGTAAAGTTTGAAAAACTTAACTATAAAGATAAAAAAGAAAAAAAAATGCCATTTTTTGCCTGTAGATTGAATGGATAACACTATAGTTTGGCTGGTTATCTGGAACTTAGCCTTAATAGGAAAATGCTCCATGAGCTAATGATCCCACGAGTGCTTCGTGATGATTGGTATTACTTGGGGAATGATCTTAAACAACCAAACAACCTAAAGTAAGGTATCATCTAGAAAAGTCCTCCGTGGGTTAACTAATCGACGATAAAAAACATCTCAAGAATTGTTTAGGAGTGTGTTATTGTGAGTGGAATAGCTAATAATAGGAAGCGTCCTATTGGACTAACGACTGTGAAGAGGAGATTGTCTGAGGAAGCGCTCTCATGAGCTGGCCACTTGCCAATAGAAGCGTCTGTCTAAACTAACGACTGTTTAGGGAGAAATGCCTTTGAAGAGTGCTCTCATGAGCTAACTAATCGATATCAGGAAGTGTCTTTATAGGACTAATAACCTTAAAGGGGGTACTTTGGATAAGTGCTCCTATGAGCTGACTAATCAGTTATCTAGAAAAATGCTCCTATGAGCTAACTAATTGGTTATCTAGAAAAGGGTTCATATGAGCTAACTAATTAGTTACCTAGAAAAATGCTCCTACGAGCTGACTAATCAATTATCTAGAAAATGAGCTAACTAATTGATAATCTAGAAAAGTGCTTATATGAGCTAACTAATCGATAAATTAGAAAGTGTCTCTTTGGACTTGTAACCATAAGAGATGATATCTTAGGAAAGTGCCCCATTGTGGGCTGACTAACCGATAGTGGGAAGCGTCTCCTTAGACTTACAACCTTAAAGAATAGATATCTCGGAAGGTGCCCCTATAGGCTAACCCTAAGAGAGGATGTTTAGGAAAGTGCTTCATTGTTGGCTGACTTTAGATTATTGTATCTAGAAAAGTACCCCGTAGTGGGCTGACTTTAGAAGAGTATATCCAGGAAAGTGCCCTATTGTGAGCTGACTTACCTAATACTTTTGAAAATGCTTCTAGCAAATGGGTCAAATGATTTGATAAGAGATGTCTTTTAGATTGCTTATCTTAGAATATGTGATTCATAATGAATGATAGTTATTTACTCTAAAATGCTTACTGGTTTATCGCGGGTAGCAACCAAACAACCGAACCTTCGTGCCGGTTGGCTCCTTTTTTGCTTGCTCTTGCTTTAAACAGGGCTGAAGGTCATGATTTATTTTCCTTCTTGTGAGCATGGCTCTTGTGATTGTAGTGTTATCTTATTAATGCAATAGGTTTAATGCTCAACAATAGGTAGAATTATATTACAAAATCTATTCAGATTTATTATCATTTCAATATTCATTGTTCATTATGAGGTGATGGATAGTGAGTATACGAAGGTTTTTTTAATGACAATTGATCAAGATAATCGATCATTCAGAGACATTGACTTTGCTTGTAAAAGGAATGAAAATTAAACTCAGCAAAATTTATACTGAATATTGGCATTCATAAACATTGGCAAAATCTCAATTTCCTTGCCTATGGATAATACATCTTAACAGCATCCATATTAATAGGGCCTCTCAATTCTGGACCATCCATTTGAGTTAATATTAAAGCTCCTCCTAACAATACTTTTTTTACAACATATGGACCCTCATAGTTTGGGGTGAACTTGCCTCTCGAATCTTGAGCGTTTGGGGAGAACTTTCTTTAACACCGAATCTCCTTCTTTGAAACATCAAGATTTCATTTTCTTGTTGAATGTTTGGACCATTCTTTGTTGATAGCATTGGTCGTGACATAACGCAGCGAATCTTTTTTTGTCGATCAAATTCAACTGATCAAGCCTTTTCTTTACTCAGTTCGACTTATCTAATTGCACTTCTAATAGAATCCTAAAGGATGGTATTTCAATTGCAACTGGTAGGACTGCTTCAATACCGTATACTAGAGAATAAGGGGTAACTCCAGTAGATGTTCGAATTGAGGTTCTGTAAGCTATGAGGGCAAATGGTAGCATCTCGTGTCAATCTTTGTAAGTGATCGTCATCTTTTCGATGATTCTTTTGATGTTTTTGTTGGCTGCTTCCACTACCCCATTCATTTGATGTCGATAAGGAGTTGAATTTCTGTGGCTTATATGGAACTGTTGACATAAATCTTTCATCAACTTGTTGTTGAGGTTGGTGCCATTATTGGTGATAATTGATTCAGGAACTCCATAGCGAGCTATTATGTTCCTCTTTAGGAATCGGACTATTACCCATTTTGTGACACTAGCATATGATGAAGCTTCTACCTACTTGGTGAAATAATCAATGGCTACCAATATGAATCTTTGACCATTGGATGCTTTGGGAGTGATTGGCCCGATGATGTCGATCCCCTACATGGAGAAAGGCCATGATGCAGACAACAAATGAAGCTCTTTAAGTGGGGCATTTATTTGGTTTGCATAAACTTGACACAACTGACAGTGCTTGACATATTTGATGCAATCTGATTCCATGGTTAGCAAATAATAACCCATTTTCATGATTTTTCGGGCCAGCATGTAGCCGTTCATGTGAGGTCCACATACTCCTTCATGCACTTCTTTCATTAGTTCACTTGCCTCTTTTTTATCTACGCATCTTAGCAATATGGTGTTGGGTGATCTTCTATAAAGCACAGGCCCATTTAGTAAGAAGTGACTTGTTAACCTTCTGAGTGTTCTTTGGTCATTTTTGTTAGCCATTTCGAGGTACTTGCTTTCTTAGAGGAAAGTTTTGATATCGTAATACTAGGGTTTATCATCTTGCGCCTTTTCGATTACTAAACAGTAGGTGGGCCGATTTTTTATTTCTATTTTTAATGGTTGAACTTCAGCTCCCCCTGTTATTTGAATAATAGATGCTAATGTGGCGAGGGCATCTGCAAATTGATTTTGAGTTCTTGGGATGTATGTGAGAGTGAATGCTTCAAATTTGTCGATCAACTCTGCCAAATGTTAATGGTATGGTATCAATTTGGGGACTTAAGTTTTGTATTCCCCTCTTGTCTTTAATATGATGAGTGAAGAATCTCCATATACTTCTAATTTACGGATTTCTATGTAGCAAGCCATTTTGAGGCCAAGGATGCACGCTTAATATTCCGTGATATTATTAGTATATGGAAATGTGAGTCTCATTGCTGAAGGGAATTGTATTCCTTCTGGTGATATTAGCACTGCCCCGATCCCATAACCGAATATATTGGCAGCTCCGTCAAAGAACATCTTTCATTTAGGGCTTTGGTCTATCCCATAATCTTCTATTGGCTCGCCTTCCGCTATTAATATTTTTCATTAGGGAATTAGGCTTGTGATCCTCGGGGATCTCCTTTAACTGGGTGTTTTGCCAACTAGTCAACTAAAAATTGCTCTTTTATCAAGTTTTGATTTGTATATGTGATATCAAATTCTGTGGAGATTCTCCCTAACAAAACGGGCTTCTCTATTGTCGAGTCTAATTTTTGATTTTTTTTCATTTTCATTCCTAATCTGATTTATACTAAACCCTATGCTCATCTAATATAAATTCTCGACTTGAATTAGAAATTTCGTCTTATTTTGGAGTCGCCGACCAACTGAAGTTGGGAAAGATTATCGAATTAGGACTAATTGAGCAGATTAATCCTAATTTAAACAACTAGTTAGCGAGATCTCCTCTTTTCATTTTTGTGAAAGAGGAAAGGGAAAACCAGAGTTTCTAGACTCGGGGGTTAACCTATTAAAACCTTAAAGCTACTACCTTATTCTTCTGAAATCTAAACCATATTTTAACGTCTTTTATTATTGTTTATTTTGTTTTTGTTATTTTTTTGTTGTATTTTTGCTTATTGATTAAAAACAACTTATTCTAATATGGAAAATGATTTTTTTTATTCTTTTAGAGTTGCCCAAAACGGGTGCCTACGTACCTGCTATTCAGGGTCAAACAAATCGTAGTTCGCCTTTTTGTAAAAAGCTTTAATGAGTTGATTAATTTCAATTATGAAAATACCTCAGATTTACGTTTTTATCATTTTTAGTATTTTTTTGGAAAAAAAAAATCTAAACCTAAGCTTTATTATTTTATTTTATTTTTTGAAAAAATTAATTTAAGGAAAAACCAATTTTGGATTTATTTAAGAAAAGGATTTTTTCTAAGTGATAAAAATCATTTTTATATCCCTATTATTATTCTACCTCTATTATTAATCCTACTTTTAATCATTATTACTTATTATTATTTTTTATTTTTATTATTATCATTTATTATTATTTTTTATATTTTATATTATTTTTTTATTTTTTATTTTTGATCATTTTTTTTATTTTTTAAATATTTTTTAACGTTTTTATTTTATAATTTTTTTATTTTATCTATTCTAAACTAAACATAAAAAAAATAAACTAATCTAAATTCTATCATTTTCCTAATATTATTTTTTATTTTTTCTCTTTTTTATTTTTGAATCATAAATAAAAAAATAAAAAAATAAATACAATACAATACAATAAATAAATACGAAAAATCCAACTTACTTGGGTCCAGGTATGATGCGCGAGTTGGGTCACTTCTGAGGATGAGGGACCTGATGATGGTGGTGTTTTCTGTCGAAAACCACCCTATGCGGTGGTCTGGAAGCTACGGTGAGGGTTTGAGAGAGGAAGCTTCGATGAAGGCTTGGCGTTTTTTTTTTCTTTCTTTTCCTTTCAATTCCTTTTCTCCCTTTTCCTTCTATGCTTCTCTCTCCCTCTGGCCTCCCCCTCCAACCTTTATTTATAGGAATTGAAGACTAGAGGTGGATAAGCTCGGATCTCGACCGCGGTGGCGGATTTGTTCTTATCTTCATACTCAATGTAAATTCCTTAGATTCGAGTTGTTTTTGGGGTTTATCTGACTTGTTATTCGTGATAAGTCCAAAAGATTCTAAAAAATCCGTTGAACCTTGCTTGTATTTGCTTCGCTTTTGTTCCGTTCCATTGCCGTTGTTCTTGTTCGGAGGAAGGAGAAGATCACATGTCCCGCATGTGCCTGTTGCGGCCAATCACTTCCTGCCATGTGGCAGCTGAAGGAAAAAAGACGAAAACGGCATAAAGTGTCGTTTCTCAGTTTCGAACCCACGATGCGTCCCTCTTCCCTCATTCCAGGCGCACACATGAGCCAACTAAGCTGGCCTAAATCTTAGTTTAAGGTTAAGCAAATATTATACTTAACCGTGGCCATTTTTATTAATTTTATATTATTTTGAAATTCTAAAAATTGCAAAAATCATTTAATTCCTTTTATTACTATTATTATTATTATTTTCCAAAATTGATATATTTTCCCTATTTATTTTTATTTTTTTTAATATTTTTCCTATTTTTGCTAAATTGGAAGAAAATTATAAAAAATGAAAAAAATTGAAAATTAATTATTATTAATTATTAGGGTAAAAAATGGGGTGTTTACATTTGCCAAGTATTTCAAAGGATCGTGTCTTATCAGCAACTCAATGGGATAGTAAAGGGTGTACTACCTCAATCGGTGCATAACCCAAATCAGAGCACGGCAAGTCCTCTCTATTTTAGAATACCTCTTTTCCCCATCTGTGAATTTCTTACTTAGATGATATATGAAACGTTCTCTCCCCTCTTCATCTTTCTATCCCAACACACATCCCATGGATTCAGGGAGTATCGTAAGGTATAAGAATAAAGGCTTTCCTTGTTTTGGAACTATCAAGACTGAGGGATTGGTGAGATAGTCTTTAATCGTTCTAAATGCTTCTTCGCATTCATCATCCCGTTCTACCGTGACATTCTTTTTTAGCAGACGGAATAGCAGACGGCATTTATCTGTGAGTTGTGAGATGAAATGGGCTATGTAATTCAACCTTCCCAGTAAACCTCTCACCTCTTTGATAGTGCGTGGAGAGGGCAGTTCCAGTATGGCCTTTACTTTGTCAGGGTTGATTTTAATGTCTTCTTGGCTTATAACAAACCCTAACAACTTGCCCGTTGTGACCCTAAAAGTGCACTTTTCTGGATTTAACTTGAGCTGAAACTTTCTCAATCGCTTGAACAATTTCCTCAAGATAACCGCATGGCTTTCTTCTCCTTTAGACTTGGCTATCATGTCATCCACGTATACTTCCACCTCTCAATGCATCATGTCATGAAGTATTGCGACCATGGCTCTCTAATATGTTGCCCCGGCATTTTTCAAACCGAAAGGCATAACTTTATAATAGAAAGCTCCCCATGTCGTGATAAAGGTTGTTTTAGTTTTATCTTCTTCAGCCATTTTTATTTGATTATATCTTGAGAAACCGTCCATAAATGAGAAGAGATGGTTCCCTGCGATATTATCTACCAGGACATCGATGTGAGGTAGAGGGAAGTTGTCTTTTGGCGTAGCTTGATTTAAATCTCAAAAGTCTACACATATTCACACTTTCCCATTCTTTTTTAAAACGGGGACTATATTCGCTACCCATTCCGGGTAGTTTGACACCTCAATGAATCTTACTTCTAGTAGTTTTTTTACTTCCTCTTTAATCTTTAGCAAGATGTCTAGCTTAAATCTTCTCAATTTTTGTTTCCTAAGTTTGACATCTTCCTTCGTAGGAAGCTTGTGAACTACTATTGACTAGTCGAGTCTTGGCATGTCACCATACGACCAAGCGAATACATTTGCATATTTAGTCAACAGCTCGGTTATCTCACGCTTCTGCCCGTCACTCAAACTGGCCTCAATCTTGAGGTTTTTAGGTTCCTTGGCGCTTCCTAGATTTACTGTCTCCGTTAGCTCGTCGATCGAAATTTTACTTTGTTCATGTTTTTGCCAATTTTCTTGTATCATTTTGTGGTTAAGGACATCACCTCCAACGGCTGACCTAGCAGTATTGGAAACGATATCGGTGTTTTCATTACTTACCTGCGCGAAATGTCCTTGACGTTCGACAGTAGGGGATCTGTGGGTAAAGCGGAGCAAGAGCATGTATATATGAGCAAAAGAAATAAGTTGTAATTTATTGAATCTGAAAAATAATCACAATAGAAATTTGTTTAATAATTGTTCCATATCCTTAAGCTGACCTAGTGCTATTAATAGGATAACGAAACCAATTGTTAAGAGCCGGATGTTGATTAGATGTGTGAGAGGTTGACCCTTCATTGCTGACATCGATTTTGCTTATCTTTGGCTCTTGAATGGTAATTGCTTGCCTAAATGATTATTAAAGGGGTGGAAAATGCATCCGAGTATCTCTAGGCTTCTCTTTCTTTCTACCCCCGATACCCCTTGCTTGTGCCTCTTCCTGGGATGTGGAAGCGTACCCTAGCCCAAACATCCCTTGTTGTCCTTCCTTGAACTGATGGCCCTCATTGCTAGATACCACACTCACTTCATTGAATATTTGGAGCCCAAAGTTTTTGAAATCGTCTTCCTTAATGTAAGGTATGGCGGTCTCTTTATAGATAGCATAGTCTTGCTCTCCCAACATGGTGATAATCTGTCCATTTGCTATGAACTTGACTTTCTAATGTAGACTTGAGGGTATAACTCCAATGGTATGTATCTACGACCTTCCCAATAGTAGATTGAAAGACATTGGAATGTTGAGAACTTGGAAGGAGATATGGAACATCTGTAGACCAATCTCTACTGGCAAGTTGATTTCCCCCACTATTTCTCTCTTGGACCCATCGAAGGCCCTAACCACTGTCGAGTTTGGCTTGATGTTGCTTGGATCGACTCTCAACAGGTCAAGGGTGGCCAAAGGGCATATGTTGAGAGAAGATCCATTGTCAATGAGTACTCTAGAGACAATTGTGTCATTGCATTTCACCACTATGAACAGTGGTTTCGTGTGTTGGCCTCCATCTTCTCCCAGCTCTTCGAGAGAGAAAGATATCTGATCCATGGTGAAGATTGAATCTACCACATAGCTCAATTTCTCTGTTGCGATGCCCTCTGATACCTTGATTTACTTGAGTACTCTGAAGAGTGCTTCCCCATGAGGCTTAAACATTGTGAGGAGTCCCATAAGTGATATCTGGGCTGAAACCTTGTGAAGTTATTCCATGATCTTGTATTCGCTTGCTTTGACCATTTTTGTAAACGTAAAGAGCCCTTCTTCTTCCTCTTCCTCTACTTCAGTGTTGGGCTCTTCAGTTGAGATTTTGTATTTAGGGTCATAAATTCTCCCAAAGCGGGTGATTCCTCCTATGATGGGAGGTCTCTCATGCTTGAGGCCCTGGTAGTTGAAAGGTACCGCCTTATACCTCTCTGAGGGTATTGGGATATTGAATACATATCTCTTATTTGGAATCTTCACTTTAGTAGATTGTCCCTTATAGCAATTTATGACTATCAGTTTTTGGTCCGATTTAAGCATGTTCACGGACTCCTCTTTTTCCTTTGGTAGGTTGTCTTCTTTTTCAAACCCGGGCCCCTATCCACTAGGTGGCCCATGCTCGGTTGGGGTGAAAGAGTAATTCACTAGATACTCAAATCTCCCATGTGATTCGCCTAGGGTACCGACTGTTGGGTCTCTAGTTAACCACCTCCTCTTGATCCGTAATTTAGGGATTTTATCTGAAACTTGGTGGGAGTGACTTTGCTGCATTGTTGTTGTTTTTTGTTTTAGGGATTCTTTTGATTTAGAGTTCGACTCTTCGAATGTGATTAGATTAACGGTAGGCTTGTGATTAAGTAGCGGATTAGTGTTGACATCGGGTGCTAGTGCGTTGACAAAATCTAACTACACTATTCCGACATCAATCAAATCTTGAATCTTGTTTCGGAGCCTCCAGCATCTATCTGTGGAATGCCCCTCTTTGCCCATATGGTAATCACACTTGAGGCTTAGGTCAAAATTCCTTGGCTTGTATCGGTCACTTAAGATCTCGAAGCTAATCAAATTATTTACTCACAGCCGAGCAAAAACCTAGCTGAGCGGGATCGGTATCGAGGTGAATTGTCTTGTGACCTTAGGAGCCTAGGTGTGATTCATTGGTGATTGTTGGATTGGGGCATTCGTGGTCTGAAATGTCACGCGGGACCCAAACCTGTCTACTCTGTTAGAGTTAACCGTGCTGACGGTAGATTCTTTGGCTTTGCTACCTCCTACGGGCCTCTGCGATTATGTGATTCTGAGAGGGTCTACTGTCTGGAGTCTCCCTGATGTGATGGCATTCTCGATTTGGCATCTTGCTGCCACTACTTCTGTGGAACTAGATGACGTCTAGCCTACCAGATGTGAGAAGTAAGTCTTCTTTAGAGTGTTGACGAAGATGAATGTCAACTCTTTGTCAGAGATCGGGGTTGCCACCTTAGCAGCCTGAGCTCTCCAACGTTGGGCATACTCCTTGAAAGACTCAATGTGCTTCTTTTGGAGACTTCTTAAATCCATCATCGAAAGGGCGACTTCGATGTTAAATTTGTACTAGTCGTAGAATGCCCGAGCGAGTCTTTCCCAAGTGTTGACTTGACTGAAGTCTAAGTGCGCATACTAGACGAGGGTAAGGTCTGTGAGGCTATCTTGGAAGGTCTGGATCATGAGTTGGTCATACTTGGCATATTTGCTCATCTTTCGTACATACAACCTTGTATGCATCTTAGGGCATTAGTGCCGTCATATTTTTCAAACTCTGAGGTCTTGAACTTATCCAGGTATACCTCTTCCTCATATACCGATAGGCTGGTGATTCTTGCTTGCTCAAAACCATCAAGCCCCTCTAGTGTCTTCATTTTGTCAGTCAATTGTTGGAATAGCTTTCTTTCCATCTCCTTTTGTCTATCTTCCATTTCTCTCTTTATATGGTCTGAGGTTGGACCGAGGTTAACTCTTGGTTCGTGCTCGAATGCTGGGTTAAGGTGGGAATTGATCTCCTCATACTCTGGAGATTGGCCCTCTACTGCCTTCCCTTTTCTGGCCCCTGAATGTTCTTCTTGGGTTGGTTGGGTAGTACGAAGGAGACTAATACTTTCAGTCAGGAGGTGGACTTGGGCAGTCAATTGCTGGACCATCTGTTCCAGGGATACGATCCTAAGGTCTGAGGTGGTATCGGTGCTTGTGTTGTTGCGGTTGTCGCTATTGTTGCCACTGTTTGCCATTTTGGTCTTTAAGCGAGTGTGGATTGGGCTCCTTAGAAGGTTCGGTTGTTTGGGAGCTATGCGCGCATTTTTCGTAGTTTAATGTATGTAAAGATGATGCATGTATCACACGGATGCTAAAAAATAAAAAGGGCCAATAATTGATTAATGATATAATACTAAAATTTTATTTTTATTAATATTGAAAACTTGGACTTCGATACTTGAAACATGAAAAAGTAAAAGTACAATGCTAATCTATTTCCTAGTCCTCTTCTTCTTCTGTTGCGTAGGCATCAGTTTTTCGCTGATGATAGCTTTCAGCTCTTTAACTCTAGCTTGGGTCTTCTCTAGCTAAGCTTCCAAGGCCTTGTTTCTTTGATTAGACTCTTTGAATCTACCCTTCTAGATATCCTTTTTATAGTCTGAGGCTTCGAAGTATATCTCCATTCGGGCCCTAATTTGTTCCAAGTAGGTTCTCAATTCTAGCTTGGGTTGGGTGACATTTAGGACTCGATATGCCTTTTCTCTTATTTAATATAGCTGGTGGATCACGAAATCCCTGGTGGCTCAATGTTTACCCACTTCCCCATCTAGGTCTCTAGGGTCTATGTTGGGACTCTCAATCCGGGCTTCCTATAGGGCTTTGACCTCTGCTAGTTTAGCAAACTTCTCGGTTACTAGCAGGCTTGGATCCTGGTACTCAAATGTGATCCCTTCCAGTGATGGCCTATAAACTATATCTTGGATGGTACCGAACTGACGGACCACCGAGTTTAGATGATATCCTATGCACCCATTGACACCGATTAGAAGAACAACTTGGAGGTTTCTACAGGTTAAGATGACTTTGTTACAGCAACTCCATCTAGCAGTCTAGAGGATGTCATTGGCACTAAAGCTCTGAAGTACTTTTACCCAACTATGGTTGGTAAGTTCGTTAGGTAACTTTATCTTCTCTATGCAGGAGTTCACAAGGTCTACTTGCTGAGCTAAAGATTTCTAAACCATGTTTAACCTGAAACATTTGAGATGGCTTACAAACCAGATCTGGATGAGTTTGATGTTTAAGCGGAGGATCCCATGGTCTTTCATCTTAACAAAATTTAGGTTCCGGATCTATTCAGCTAGTAGAGTTGGGATATAAGATTTCCCTTCTAAGAATTAGGCCACTAGCTCGACGACTCTGTAATGGATATAAAAGATTCCGGTAGGGAAGAGTATGGTGATGAAGGCTGTCAGGATGAAAGCGTATATCCTTCTCTATTTGTAACTCTTGGAATCCCCACATAATATGTCCTTCCTATTCCCATCATTATCCCGAGCTATGAACCATGCTTCTAATTCGTCCATCTGTATACAATACCCGTTGAAGTTTGCCAAGGCCTGGTTAATTGCTGTCTTGCGAATACCCAGAAGTTTGCTAAAAATACCAGCTGACCCAACCTCAAGATCTGGCACATATACCTCATTGGTTAATGATGGGGCTTACAAAAGTTGGGTGTATTCTTCTAGAGTGGGAGTGATCTCATGTGGTCCAATAAAGAAAGCTGCGGGCTCGATTTCCCATAGATGGAGGATAGCCCGAATTAGAGGTAAGTTTATTTCCATCTTCATCAGTGAAAGGATGGGCCCTATTTTCTATTGGATGAAGGCCTGTTCTTCAAGGTCACATAGAGTGAACCAGTGGTCTAATACCAATTTTGGATCCAGAGGTTTGTAAACCCGGATTTCTTTGCGGAGGAGGCGATCAACTATGGGACTAACTATCTATTACAATAGGAATTTTCTAATTACAAAGAATTTTTACAAAGTACAAATGATGCTATTACAGGTAAATGCATCTGAACTCCAGAAAAGGAACAAAAGGGTTATATCATTAATCAACCGTCGGTTCATGCCTTCATGTATGTAGATAGGTGGGTTCTAACAGGTCCTTAAGCTCTATGGCCTCCCGCATTCTCGAAGAAATGGATCTCAGGCCATATCGAAGCATTAGGTGGGGTGGCCTAATCAGTCTCGAATGGTGACCATATCACTTCGCCTGAAACCTACACAAGGGCCCCCTATCTTAGGGTCCTAAGACGGCCTAGGTTTGATCGTATTTAATCACACAATTACATGTATGTAAACTCAACAATAGGAAAAAAAATACATCAACCTTAAATTTCATTAAATCCCTAAAAGGTTAGCATCAATAATATAACAATCAAAAGGCATTTTGGAAATGGTGATTTCGGAAAGTTTAGGTGGCTAGCTTACTAAATCCCTAGTGGAGTCACCATCCTGTCGAGTCTAATTTTTTATTTTTTTTTTCATTTTCATTCCTAATTTGATTTACACTAGACCTTATGCTCATGTAATATAAATCCTCGACTTGAACTAGGAATTCCATCTTACTTTAGAGTCGCCACCCAACTGAAGTTGGGAAAGATTATTGAATTAGAACTAATTGAGCAGATTAATCCTAATTTGGACAACTAGTCAACGAAAACTCCTCTTTTCATTTTTGTAAAAAGAGGAGGAGAAGAACTAGAGTTTCTGGACTCGAGAGTTAACCTATTTAAACCTTAAAGTTACAACCTTATTCTCTTGAAATCTAAATTATATTCTAATGTCTTTTCCTTTATTTTTGTTATTATTATTTTTTGTATTTTTACTATTTTAGATACATGTAAAACAAATTATAACAACTTGGAAAATGAATTTTTTTTGTTCTTTTTAGAGTTGCCCCATAAGGGTGCCTACATACTTGCTATTTAGGATCAAACAAGCCGTAGTTCGCTTTTTATAAAAGTTTTAGTGGATTAGTTAATTTTAATTATGAAAATACCTCGGATTTATGTTTTTATCATTTTTAAGACTTTTGAAAAAAAATATAAACCTAAGCTTTAGCTTTATTTTCTTGAAAAAAAAATTAATTTAAGGAAAACAAATTTTGGATTTATTTAAGAAAATCTTTCTAAGTGATAAAAATGACTCATTATTTTTTATTAGGAAGTTTTCTCTATTTAATTTTATTATTTATTTTTTTTTTTATCATTTTATTGTTTATTATCTATCTATTATTTTATTTTATTTTTTAAATATTTTTCGACATTTTTATTTTTTTATAATTTTCATTATTCTAACTATTCTAAACACAACATAAAAAAAAATAATATAAATTCTACCATTTTTCTTAACATTATTATTATTATTATTATTATTTTCGAACTATAAATAAACAAATAAATAAATAAAATAAATAAATAAATAAATAAATAATAGAAAAATCCGACTTACCTGGGTACGGGCATAGTTCGCGGGTTGGGTCGGTCGGGTCGGATTACGTGGAATGGTTGGGTTGGATCACGGCGGCTAGAGGTCTTCGTCGGCAGCATTACAGTGGCTTTTCGGGGTGTTTGAAGGTGACTTTCGGGCTTTCAGAGGGTGGGTAATCCAATGGTGGTGGTGGATTTCTTCAAAAACCTCTCTAAGTTGTGGTTCGAAGGAGGTGATCGGTGGTCACGGCTTGAGAACTTCAGCAAAGCTTCGATCTCTCTTATTTTCTCTCCTTTCTCTCTTCTAATTCGTGATTTAGTTTCCTCCCCTCGTGCTCTATTTATAGGCACCAGAAATCGAGTCGGATAAGCTCGAATTTCCTCCAATTAGGGTAAATTGGATTTTGGTTGAAAAACCCATCTCCAATTTGTTTTGATTCGTGTAAATGATGGATTTTGTTACGATTTTATGCTAATTGGATGATATTTATCTTATTTTGGTTAAAGATTTAGTGGATTTGTGCAAAAAAATTGAATCAAAACGGCCAAATTCCATTTCTCTCGTTGCCAGCGATGATTTCAGACAGAGGTAAGAGATGAACACGCGCCCAACACGTGTGTTTGCATCGTCTAATCGGCTACTAACACGTGTCCTGGGGAGAAAAAAAATTGTAAAACGCGAATTTGCTTCCCCCGCATTTTGAACCCCTGACTGAGCCTCTTTCCCGCACGCCTTAGGCCATGGTCCAGACCAGCTAGGCTAGCCCACTTCTCAGTTTTTTTTATTTACACAAATTGTACATATGCGATGCAAATTTTATTATTTTTATATTATTTTGAAATTCTAAAAATTTGTAAAAATTATTTAACTCTTTTTATTATTATTTCTACCATTATTTTCCAAAAATTGGGATATTTTTCCTACTTATTTTATTTTTTCTTTTATTTTTCCTAAAATTGAAAAAAATGAAAAATTTGCAAAAATGAAAAAATTTGTAAATTGAAAATTATTAATTATTAGAGGCAAAAATGGGGTGTTTACATTTATTATTTTATTATTATTATTATTTATTTATTTTTATATATTTTACATATATGTAAAGGGCAAGTAAATGAAATATGATGCATGCATAACATATAGATGCAAAAGAACTAGTAATTAATTAACGATGTGGCAATACTGAAATTTTATTAATATTGCAAACTTTGGAGTTTGATCACTTTATTCAAAGTATCTAAAAAATTTCTATAATCTAATTTCTTCTTCTCCTTTGCTAACTTCTGCACTTCCTCTTCTTTTGTCGGGTAGGTGTTGGATCTTTCTTTTTCTCCTTAGCATTTGTGGCAGCTTCCAGTTCCTTAACCCTCATTTGGGTTTTCCTCAACTGGGTTTCAAGTGTGTTATTCCTTTGGTTAGACTCCTTGAATCTATTTTTCCACACATCCTTCTTGCCTTATGTGGTTTTAAAATGGACTTCCATCCAAGCTCACACCTGCTCCATGTAAGTCTTCATTTCTGGGCTTTGATGATTTAGCGCAGGCTAAGTGACATCAGAAGCTTGATATATCCTTTCCCTTATCTTATATAATTGGTTGATGATAAAATCCTTGGTAGCTTAGTGTTTTCCTACTTCACCATCCAATTCCCCTAGGTTAATATTAGGGCTTTCAATTTGGGATTCCTATAAGGCCCTTATCTCTATTAGCTTAGCAATCTTGTCCACTATTAATAAGTTTAGATCTTGAAACTCCACCATAACCATCTTTAATGAGGGCCTATGAACTGTCTTGGATGATGCCTTAATGGACCATTGAATTTGGATGATAGCTCATGCATTAGTTAAGCCTAATTAATGGAACAACTTGAAAGTTTCTACACATCAGAATAATCTTATTGCAGTAGCTCCATCTGGCAGTCCATAAGATGTCTTCAGCGTTGAAGCTCTTGAGTACCTCAACCCAACTATGGCTAAGAATGTCATTTGGTAACTTCATCTTATCCACACACAAATCTATGAGGCCCACATGTTGGGCTAGTGATTGTTTAACCATGTTTAGCCCAAAACACTTGAGATGGCTTACGAACCAGATCAAGATGAGATTGATGTTGGAGCGAAAGATTCCATGACCTTTTTTCTTCACAAAATTCAAATTTCGGATCTGCTTAGCTAGAAGGGCTGGGATGTAGGACTTTCCTTCTAAAAACCGAGTTACTAACTTTGTAACTCTATAATGAATGTGGAAGACATCGGTAGGGAAAGAATGGTTGCGAATGCCGTTAAGATGAAGGCATGAATCTGACTTCATCCGTAATCCTTAGGGTTTCCACATAAGATATCTTTCTTACTTCCATTATCAAAACGTGCCACAAACTATCTCTCTAAGTCATCCATTCAAAGGCAGTATCCATTGCTATCCTCCAATGCTTTGTTGATCACTAATCTACTAACCCCTAAAAGTTTGCTGAAGATGCTAGCTAGCCCAGCCTCTAAATCTAGCACATATATCCCATTGGAAAGTGGAGGGGCTTGGAGAAGTTGGGTATACTCTTCAATGGTTGGGGTAATCTCATGTGGCCCAATAAAGAAAGCCATAGGCTCGAGCTCCCAGAAGTGTAACACAACCCAAATCAAAGGTATGTTGATGTCGGTTTTCATTAGTGAAAGGATGGTGTAAACACCCTATTTTTGCCCTAGGAATGAATAATAATTGATAATAATCAATTTTCAATTTTTTCCAATTTTTTCTAATTTTTCTCTAATTTACCATATTTAATAAAAATATTCAAAAAATAAAAATAAATAGGAAAACACATCAATTTTGAAAAATGATTTCAGAAATAGCAATAATAAATAATAAATAATTTTTACAAATTTTTGAAATTTCAAAAAATAAAAAAAAAAATTGCATTGCATATATGCAATTTGCGAAATTAGAAAAATCAGGAAAGTGGGCTAGCCCAGTTGGTCCGGACTAAGGGCTAAGGCACGCGCAGGGGGGGGCTCGGTTGCAGGTTCGAATCGCGGGGGAGGCAGTTTCCGCGTTTTGTTTTTCTTACTTATCCAGGACACGTGGCAACCTCTAATTGGCTGGAGGGAACGCACGTGCCGGGCGCGTGATCGTCTTCTACCTCAGGCCCGAGATCACCAACGGAAGAAAAATTCGAATTTCGATCGTTTTGATTCGATTTTTCGCACAAATCCAACAGATCTTCAACAGAAATAAGATAAACATCATCTAATTGGAATCAAATCTCAACAAATCAAAGGATTTGCACGAATCGAAGTTGGTTTATTTAACCGTCGATCCGATTTGCTTCGATCGACGGAAATCCGAGCTTATCCAGCTCGATTTTGAACGCCTATAAATAGAGGAGGAGTAGAGGAAGCAAAAACACGGATCAGAATTGAGAGAAAGTGAGAAGAGAGCAAATCGGAGAGCACCAGAGGAGAACCAAAATCGCGATCACCGACCGGAGTTGAACCACCACCAAAAGACGATCTGGGAGCAAACCACCGCCACCATTGGATTCAGCACCCTCAAGAAGCTAGGATTCGACACCTCACCCGTTGCAAAAGACCGCCGGAACGCCGTGAACGAGCCCTCTCTGCCACCGTGTCCGACCGAACCGACCCGACCCGACCCGATCCGATTCGACTCGACCCGCGCACCGACCCGGATCCAGGTAAGTTGAATTTTTCGGATTTATTTATTTATTTATTTTTAATTTTGTTTATTTATTTTATTTGTATTTATTTAATTTATTATTTGATTATTTATTTGTTGGTTATTTATTTAGTTATTTATTTGTTTATGTTTTATTTCCATAAGTAGGAAAATGTAGAAATTAGATTTTTAGGATTTAATAATGTAGAAAAATAAATAAATAAATAACAAAAATAAATAAAAAGAAAAATAAATAATAAGAAAAATATAGATAAATAAAAAAAAAATGAGAAGAAGTAATAATAAAATTTTAGATTTCAAAATAGGATAAATAATAATTTAGGATAAAATTTTTAACAAAAATTCAAAAATTATAAAAAATCAACAAAAATCATAAAAATAATTAAAAAAAAACTATGAAAACTTAGAAAAATTATAAAAAAATAGTAAAAAAATCATAAAATCATGAAAATTTATAAAAATCATGAAAATTCAAAAAAAAATTCAAAAGAATCATAAAAAAATGAGTTTTAGCACTTAGAAAAATCATTTTTCTTCAAATAAATCCAAAATTGATGTTTTTCCCTAAAAATCATTTTCAAAAATCAGATCAAAGCCTAGGCTTAGATTTTTTTAGAAAAATCCCAAAATAAGTAAAAACATAAATCGAAAGAGATTTCAAAATTAAAATTCACAAACACACTTAAGGTTTTCAAGAAAAGTGAACTTCGACTTGTTTGATCCTGAATAGTAGGTACGTAGGCACCCGTTTGGGTCAACCCATAAAATGAAATAAAAAATCATTTTCTTGAAATAATTCAAAAACATAATAAAAAGTAACAGAAACACAATAAAACACATTTCTAAATAGGAATAATTTTAGGAGATTAGGTGGTAACTGTAAGGTTTTAATAGGTTAGCCTCCGAACTTAGAAACTCTAGTTTTCCTTTTCCTCTTTTCACCAAAAGCGAGAAGAGGAAATCACGATGACTAGTGGTCCAAATTAAGACTAATCCGCTCCTTTAGTCTTAATTCAATATTTCCCAACAACAGTTGGGTGGCGACTCCAAAATTAAACGAAGTTCCTAACTCAAGTCGAGGATCTATATTAGATGAGCATAGGGTCTAGTCTAAATCGGATTAGGAATGGGAAAATTCAAAAATTAGACTCGACAGATGGGCCCCACTTTCTCTTAGATGATGCCCTGTTCTCCTGGATTATATAAAGTGAGCCAATGGTCCAGTATCAACTTGGGGTCTAAAGGCTTGCAAACACGAATCTCTTTGCAAAGAAGACGATCAATCGAAGTGCTAGCCATCTAGCAGAGTTAAATAAAAATTTCTATGTTACAAACAAATATCTTATTTTACAAATTTGACATTTGCATGGAAAAAATACATCACCATCATGATAACAATCTCTTTACAGGAAATGTTTACAAAAAGAAAATATTTCAAAACTCTAAGGTGCAATTTTAACAAGGTGCCACACCATTGATTATTTGTTGGTTCAAAATCTCATGTATGCAAAAAAAATGGGTTCTAAAGGTCTCCAAGCTCAATGGCCTCTCACATTTTCAAAGAAATGGATCTCGGGCCACATTGAAGCATTGGGTGGGGTAGCCTAATTGTCCCCGAGCAGCGATTATCTCACTGCACTCAGAACTTACACAATGGCTCCCCATTCTAAGGTCCTAAATAGCCCAGGTTTGACCATATCTAATCACACACATGAAAAAAGAAAAAAAAAAAGACTGATTCAAAGTTAAGTTTATCGAATCCCTGTATCACTCTAAAATACAAACAATAGTATAACTAAATATTTACAGAAAAAAGGCAAATTAAGAATATCTACAATAAATTATAATTTCAGAAGGCTTAGGTGGTTAACCTACTTGAGAGTCCCTAGTGGAGTTACCAAGCTATCGAGTCTTTTTTTTTTCTTCATTTTTCCTAATTTGATTAATATCAAATCTTATGCCCATTAAATATGAACCCTCAACTTAAATTAGGAAAAAATTGATTTTTTTTATTTATTTATTTGGAGTCACCACCCAACTGGAGTTACGAAAAATTGTCAAGTTTAGGATTAATTGAGCAGATTAATCCTAACTTGAGCACTAGTCAACAAAATCATCTCTTTTTATTTAAAAAAAGGAAAAAAAAAAAAGAGATTCCTAATTCAGGGGCTAATTAAAACCCCACGATTACCACCTTAACCTTCTGAAATTTGGATTATATTTTTGTGATATCCTTTTTAGCACATATGAAAAAAATACTTATAAAAAAGGTAAAAAAAATAATAATAACGATTATACTAATAATAATTTGAAAAAAAATTAATTTAATAGAGTTGCCACATAAGGGTATCTATGTACCTGCTATTTGGGATCAAACAAGCAGTAGTTCGCTTATCATAAAACTTTAGTGCTTTAATTAATTTTAATTAAAAAAATAGCCCAAGCTTATATTTATTAGTATTTAATTTTTTTTAGAAAATTTTAAACCTTATTTTCGAAATTTGAAAAATAACTAAAACCTAACTTTTGAAAATATCAATTATTTTTTTTTATTTCACGAAAATCATTATTTTCTCGGTGGCAAAACATTTTTGTATTTTTATTACTTATTAAAAAGTTTATAAAGAAAACCAATGTTTTAAAATAAACTATTTAAGAACCTAATCAACCTTAGGTGATGGTTACACCATAACATCTAAAGTTTACACAATGGTTCTCCCCTTATTATCTATTTTTAAAACTATTAATTGAGCGAATTAATCCTAACTTCAGCACTGGTCAACAAAATCATCTCTTTTTATTTAAAAAAAAAAAGAGATTTCGATTCGAGGGTTAATTAAAACTTTACAGTTACCACCTAAACTTTCTGAAATTTAAATTATATTTTTGTGATATCCTTTTTAGCATATATGAAAAAAAAAATACTTATAAAAAAAGGTAAGAAAAAATAATAACGATTATACTAATAATAATTTGAATTTTTTTTTTAATTTAATAGAGTTGCCTAATAAGAGTGTCTATGTACCCGCTGTCGAGTCTAATTTTTGATTTCCCATTCCTAATCCGATCTATACTAGACCCTATGCTCATCTAATGTAGATCTTCGACTTGAGTTAAGAATTTCGTTTTGTTTTGGAGTCGCCACCCAACTGTTGTTGAGAAAGATTGAATTAAGACTAATTGAGCAGATCAGTCTTAATTTGGACCACTAGTCGTCATGATTTCCTCTTCTCGTTTTTGTGAAAAGAGGAAAGGGGAAAACCAGAGTTTCTAAGTTCGGAGGCTAACATATTAAAACCCTAAGGTTACCACCTAATCTCCTAAAATCTACTTTATCTAGAAATGTCTTTTATTTTATTTTTGTTGTCTTTTATTGTGTTTTTGAGTGAATTATTCTAAGAAAATGAATTTTTTTATTTTTTTTAAGGGTTGCCCCAAATGGGTGCCTACGTACCTGCTATTCAGGATCAAACATGTCGTAGTTCACTTTTCCTGAAAAAACTTTAGTGTGTTTGTGAATTTTAATTATGAAATTTCTTTTGATTTATGTTTTTACCATTTTAGTATTTTTCTAAAGAAATCTAAGCCTAAGCTTGATCATTTGATTTTTTTTCTTTTTTGAAAATAATAATTTTTAGGAAAAAACCAATTTTGGATTTATTCAAGAAAATGATTTTTCTAAGTGATAAAAATTTCATTTCTCTATTTTTCGACCCATTTCTACTATTATAAATTTTTATTGATTTTTATTAATTTTTATGAATTTTTTATTAATTTCTATAATTTTTATTAAATTTTCATTGAAAATTTTCTCCTAGATCTTTCACTTATCCTATTCTAAAATCTAATTTTTTATTATTATTCTTTTCTAATATTTTTATTATTTTCTTTATAAATTTTCACATTTTTATTATTTATTATTATAATTATTATTTTTATTCATATTAAATACTAAAACAAATAATCTAATTTCTAACATTTTTTCTATTTTTTTGAATTATAAATAAAAAATAATTAAATAAATAAATTCGAAATAAATAAAATAATTAAATAAATAAAATAAATACAAAAAATCGAAAAATCCAACTTACCTGGATCCGGGTCGGTGCGTGGGTCGGGTCGGTCGGGTCGATCGGACTCGGCGGCTGGCGATGCTCGTTGACAGTGTTCCAGTGGCCTTTCGAAGCGGTTGAGGTGTCGATTCTTAGGTTTTTGGGGGTGATGAACTCAACTGTGGCGGTGGTTTGCTCCAAAAGCGCCTCCTGGTAGCTGCTCGATGCTTGATCGGTGGTCGCGGTTTTGAAGAACTCTGGCGAAGCTTCGATTCTCTCCTTTTTCTCTCTTTTTCTTACTTTTGATCTGTGCTTCTGCCTCTCCAATTCATCCTCTATTTATAGGCGTTCAAAATCAAGCTGGATAAGCTCGGATTTCCACCGATTGAAGCAAATCAGATTTGCAGTTAAAAACCCATCTCCGATTTGTGCAAATCCATTGATTCGTTGAGATTTGATTCCAATTGGATGATGTTTATCTTATTTCTGTTGAAGATCTGTTGGATTTGTGCAAAAAATCGAATCAAAAAGGCCGAAATTCAAATTTTTCTCCTTGCCGGTGATCTCGGACAGAGGTTGAAGACAATCACGCGCCCGACGCGTGCGTTCGCTCCAGCCAATCGGCTACTGACACATGTCCCAGGCAGAGAAAAATTTCGCAAAACGCGGATTCTACTTCCCCCCCGTTTCGAACCCCTGACCGAGCCCACTCCCTCACGCGCCTAACCCTGGTCCGAACCAGCTGAGCTAGCCCACTTTCGCGATTTTATTATTTTCGCAATTTGCATATATGCAATGCGATTTTTTTATTTTTTTGTATTATTTGGAATTTAAAAAATTTGTAAAAATTATTTAATCCTTTTTATTGTCACTTCTACAATTATTTTCCAAAATTGATGTATTTTCCTATTTATTTTTATTTTTTGAACATTTTTCCTATTTTTGCTAAATCAAAGGAAAAAATGAAAAAAAATTGGAAAATTTTGAAAATTAATTATTGATGATTATTATTAATCATTAAGGCAAAAATAGGGTGTTTACAGCTACTCCTCTTTGTAGTAAAGTTTGAAAAACTTAACTACAAAGAAAAGAAAGACGCCATTTTTGGCCTCTTGATTGAATGGATAACGCCTTGGTTTGGCTGGTTATCTGGAATTTGGTTTCTAGTAGGAAAATGCTCCATGAGCTAATAATCCCACAAGTATTTTGTGATGGTTGGTATTGCCTAGGGATTGGTCCTAACAATCTAGAGTAATGTATCCTCCCAAAAAGTGCTCTATAGACTGACTAATTGGCGATAGGAAATACCTCAAGAATTGTTTAGGAGTGTAGAATAGCTGATGATAGGAAGCGTCTTATCGGACTAGCAACCTTGAAGAGAAGATTGTCTTAGGAAGCGCTCTTATGAGTTGGCCACCTGTTAACAGAAGCGTCTGACTTGATAGCGACTGTTTGGAAAAATACCTTCGAAGAGTGCTCTTATGAGCTGACTAATCGGTTATCGACAATTTGAAAAAGTACTCCTATGAGCTGACTAATTGATAGATTTGAAAAGTGCTCCTTTGAGCTAACTGATCGATAGATTCGAAAAGTGCTCCTATGAGCTAACTAATCGATGGATTCAAAAAGTGCTCCTCTGAGCTAACTTCAAGAAAATGTGTTTAGAAAAGTGTCCCTTCGTGGGCTAACTAACCTATAGCGAGAGGAAATGCCTCAAAAGGTGCCCTTATGGGCTGACGTTTTTTAATGTGTGTTTTGGAAAGTGCCCCATCATGGGCTGACTAACCTTATAGCGGGAAGTGTCTTCTTAGACTCACGACCCTGGGGAAGAAATGTCTCGAAAGGTGCCCTTACATGTTGACCTTGAGACAAGATATTTAGGAAAGTGCCCCATTGTGGGTTGACTAACCTATGGCAGGGAAACGTCTCAAAAAGGTGCCTTTGTGGGCTAACCCTAAGAGAGAATGTTTAGGGAAATGCCCTTCTGTGGGCTGACTAACCTATGACAAAATGTCTCGAAAGGCACCCCTATGGGCTGACCTTACGAGAGGATGTTTAGGGAAATGCCCCTATGTGGGCTGACTAACCTTATGCTTTTTTAACATACTTTTACTGACTGAGCTAAATGATTTGATGTTTTCATGATATGCGGATGATAGTCATTTATTTTAATATGCTTGCCAATTTATCATGGATAGCAACCAAACAACCGAACCTTTGTGCTGGTTTGCTTCTGCTTCACTTCTTCTTACTTTGACACAAGGTTGAAGATATTGATGTCCTTCCTTTCTTGTGCGCATGGCTCTTTTGACAGTAGTGTTATCCTACTAAAGCACCAGGTTTTAATACTCAAAAGTAGATAGAATTATATTACAAAAATTATTGAGATTCATTATCATTTTAGTGTTTATCCTTCATTGGTGAAGTGATGGGCAATGTGTTTAGGAATGTTTGTTGTAATTGGTTGGTTGGAATTATCGACCATTCAGAGACATTAACTTTGCTTGTAAAAAATAAAAACTAGACTCAACGAAACTTGTATTGAATATTAGCTTTCATAAACATTGGCAAAATTTCAATTCCCTTGCCTAAGGATAGTACATCTTAACAGCATTTGCATTGATGGGGTCTCTCAATTCTGGACCATCCATTTGAGTTAATATGAGAGCTCCTCCTGACAATACCTTTCTTATCACATACGGACCCTCATAATTTGGGGTAAATTTTCCTTTGGAGTCTTAGGCATTCAGGAGAACTTTCTTTAGCACCAGATCTCCTTCTTTGAAGCATCGAGGCTTCATTTTCTTGTTAAATGCTCGAGCCATCCTTTGTTGGTAACACTGGCCATGACATAGTGCAATGAGTCTTTTTTCATCAATTAGATTCAGTTGATCAAGTCTCTTCTTCACCCAATCTGATTCAGTTAACTGAGTTTCTAACAGAATTTTGAATGATGGTATTTCGACCTCGACTGTTAGCACTGCTTTTGCACCATATACCAAAGAATATGGGGTAGCTCCAGTAGATGTTCTTATTGAAGTCCTATAAGCCATGAGAGCAAACGGCAACATCTCGTGCCAATCTTTGCAAGTAGTTGTCATTTTTTCGATGATCTTTTTGATATTCTTGTTAGCTGCTTCTACTGCCCCGTTCCTCTGAGGTCAGTAGGGAGTTGAATTTCTATGGTTTAAACCGAAGGGCGTGACTTTGTAACAAAAAGTTCCCCATGTTGTGATGAAAGTCGTTTTGGTTTTATCTTCTTCAGCCATTTTTATTTGATTGTATCCTGAGAAACCGTCCATAAATGAGAAAAGATAGTTTCCTGCAGTGTTGTCCACTAGAACATCAATGTAAGGTAGGGGGAAGTTATCCTTTGGTGTAGCTTGGTTTAAGTCCTGGAAGTCTACGCATACGCGTACTTTTCCATTCTTTTTCATAATAGGGACTATATTCGCTACCCATTCTAGGTAATCGGACACTTCGATGAACCCTACTTCTAGCAGTTTCTTGACTTCTTCCTTATTCTTTAGTAAGATGTCAGGCCTAAATCTTCTCAATTTCTGTTTTTTAGGTTTGACATCTTCCCTTGTGGGAAGCCTATGAACCACTATTGATTGGTCTAGTCCTGGCATGTCACCATATAACCAGGCGAACACATCTGCATATTCAGTCAATAGCTCGATCATTTCGCACTTTTGCTCGGCACTTAAACCGGTTCCGATTTTAAGGTTTTTAGGTTTTTCCATGCTTCCTAGATTGACTGTCTCCACCGGCTCGTCGATTGAAATTCCGCTTTGTTCATGTTTTTGCCAATTTTCTTGTATTATTTCGTGATCAAGGATATCGCCTTCAACAACTTACCCAGCAGCGTTGGAAATGATATCAGCATTTTTATTTTCTGCCTGCGCGAAATGTCTCTGATGTTCGATGGTAGGAGATCTGGGTGAAGTAAAATGAAAGCATATATATAAGTAAGACAAACTGTAATTGAATTATAAAGAAGTCTTAATAAAAATTTGTTTAACAATCGTTCTCTATCCTTGAGCTGACCTAGAGCTATCAATAGGATAACAGAACCAATTATTGAGAGCTGGATGCTGATCGGACGTACGAGGGGTTGGGCTCCCATTGCTAACGTCATCTTCGCTTATCTGTGGCTCTTGAATGACAGTTGCTTTTCTAAAATATTGCTGGAGGGGTGGAATTTGCATCGGGGTGTTGCCTGGCTTCTCTTTCGTCTTGCCTTTGACACCTCTGGCTTGTACTTTTTTCCCGAGCTGTAGGAACGTACCCTAGTCCAAATGTCCTTTGCTGCCCCTCTTTAAACCGATGGCCCTCCTTGCTGGTCACCACATTCACCTCATGGAATATCTGGAGACCAAGGTCTTCTGAACCATCCTCCCCAATGTATGGTATGGCAGTTTCTTTGTATATGGCATAATCCTGCTCATCTAGCACAGTGACAATCTGCCCATTTGCAATAAATTTGACCCTTTGATGGAGACTGGAGGGTATGGCTCCAACAGTATGTATCCAAGGCCTTCCCAAGAGTAGGTTGAAAGATCTTGGGATGTCAAGGACTTGGAAAGCTATGTGGAACACTTGCGGGCCAATCTCCACCAATAGGTTTATCTCCCCTACTATGTCTCTTTTCGACCCGTCGAAAGCCCTGACCAACGTCGAGCTAGGTTTAATATGGCTTGGATCGACCCCCAATAATTCAAGGGTAGCCAATGGGCAAACATTGAGGGACGACCCGTTGTCAATAAGTACTCGGGAGATAATCGTGTCGTTGCACCTTACCACTATGAATAGTGGTTTTGTATGTTGGTTGCCATCCTCTCCTAGCTCTTCCGGGGAGAAAGATATCTGATCCATTGTGAAAATAGAATCCGCCACATGACTCATTTTGTCTGTAGCGATGCCTTCTGAGACTTGAATCTGTTTGAGCACTTTGAAGAGTGCTTCCCTGTGGGGCTCAGAGGCTGTAAGAAGGCCCATGAGTGATATTTGAGCTAGAACTTTATTTAGTTGTTCCATGATCTTGTATTCACTCGCTTTGACCATTTTTGTAAATGCAGCGAGCCCCTCTTCCTCTTCATCTCCTTTCTCCATGTTGGGCTCTTCAGTCGGGATTTTATATTTCGGGTCATATATTCTCCCAGAGCGGGTGATTCCTCCCACCATAGGAGGTCGCTCTTGCTCGAGGGTCTGATAGTCAAAAGGTGCGACCTTATACCTCTCTACCGGTATCGGGACATTGAACAAATATCTTTTCTTCGGGATCTGTATCTCAGTTGACTGTCCCTCATAGCATTTTATGACTCTTGGCTTTTGATTTGAATTGATCATGTTTACAGATTTCTCCCCTTCCTTTGGCAGGTTGTCCTCTTTTTCAAACTCGGGCCCCCATTCGCTAGGCGGCCCATATACAGTCGGGGTATAAGAGTAGTTCACCAGGTACTCAAATCTCCCATGTGATTCTCCCAAGGTGCCGATTGTTGGGTCTCCGGCTAACCATCTCCTTTTGATATGTGACTTAGGGGTTTTCTTTGGAGCTTGACAGGACTGCCTTTTCTATTGGTCCGTCGCCTTTTGCTTAGAGGCTTCTTTAGGAGCTGACTCCTCGGATGTGATCATGTTGATGGTGGGCTTATGATTGGGCAGCGGGTTGGTGTTGACATTGGGTGCTGGGGTATTAACAAAATCCAGCTATACAATTCCGGCGTCGATCAAATCCTGGATTTTATGTCGGAGCCTCTAGCATCTGCCTGTAGAATGCCCCTCTTGACCCATATGATAGTCACATTTGAGGTTCAAGTCAAAGTTTCTGGGCTTGTACCGGTCGTTTGGGATTTCGAAGCTGATCAAATTATCCACCCGTAGCCGAGCAAAGACCTGGCTGAGCGGGATCGGAATTGGAGTGAACTATCTTGGGACCCTGGTAGTATAGGTTTGACTTGCCATGGAGTGCTGGGCTGGGGTACTCGTAATCTGAAATGTCACACAAGTTCCGGCCTTGTCTGTCTTACCGGAGTGGACTGTGCTGACGGTAGACTCCTTGGCTCTATTACCTCCCAAGGGCCTTTGTGCTGGTGTGACCCTAGGAGGATCCATTGCTTGGAGTCTGCTTGTGGTGATGGCGCTTTCAATTTGGCACCCTGCAACTACCACTTCTGCGAAACTGGATGATGTCTAGCCCACCAGATGTGAGAAGTAGGTCTTGTCTAGAGTGTTGACAAATATGGATTTCAACTCTTTCTCAGAAATTGGGGTTGCTACCCTGGCTGCTTGAGCTCTCCAGCGCTGAGGATACTCTTTAAAAGGCTCAACGTGTCTCTTTCGAAGACTCCTTAGATCGATGACTGAGGGGGCGACTTCAATATTAAACTTGTACTGGTCATAAAACATTCGGGCAAGCCTTTCCCAAGTGTTGACCTGATTGAAATCCAGGTGGGCATACCAAACTAATGCAGGGCCCATAAGGTTGTCTTGGAAGGTCTTGATCATCAGTTGGTCATATTGAGCATACTTGCTCATCTTCCGAGCGTATAGCCTTATGTGCATTTTGGGGCATCCAGTACCGTCATACTTCTCAAATTCCGGGGTCTTGAATTTGTCAGGGTATACCTCTTCCCCATATGCTAGCAGAATGGTGATTCTGGCTTGCTCGAAACCATCAGGACCCTCGATTGTCTTCATCTTATTTGCCAGCTGTTGGAAGAGTCTTTTTTCCATCTCTTTCTGTCTCTCCTCCATCTCTTTCTTTAGGTCCTCAGAGGTTGAACCCTGGTTGATTTTCGGCTCATATTCAAAGGTCGGGTTAAGGTGGGAATTGATTTCTTCATATTCTGGAGGCTGCCCCTCCACTACCTTCCCTTTTCTGCCCCCCAAATGCTCTTCTTGAGTCGGTTGGGTGGTGCGAAGGAGGCCAATGCTTTCAGTCAGGAGGTGGACTTGTGCAGCTAAATGTTCGACCGTTTGTTCCAGGGATACGATCCTAGAGTCTGAAGCAGCATCAGCACTTGCGTTGTTGCGGTTGTCGCTACTGTTTGCCATCTTTGTTCTTGAATGTGTGCAAATTAGGCTTCTGGGAGGGTTCGGTTGTTTAGGAGTTATTTTGATACCTGGCGCACATTTTTTCTTTAGTATGATGTATGCATGAAAATGTGATGCATGTGTCACACGGATGCTAAAATAAAGGGGCTAACGATTGATTGATGACATAATACCGAAACTTTATTTTTATTAATATTGGAAACTTGGAGTACAATAGATCTATTTTCTAATTCTCTTGGTCTTCTACTGCGTAGGCGGCAGTCAATTGTGGAACCATCCTTCTATTACAACAGAAATTTCTAATTACAACAAGAACTATGTTACAATGATAGCATTACAGGGAAATGTATCTGAACTCCATGAACAGAACAAAAATATTACATCATCAATCTATTGTCAGCCCATGACGTTATGTATGCAAATAGGTAGGTTCTAACAGGTCCCCAAGCTCTATGGCCTCCCGCATTCTCGGAGAAATGGATCTCAGGCCATATCGAAGCATTGGGTGGGGTAGCCTAATCAGTCCCGAACAGTGATCATATCACTTCGCCCAAAACCTACACAATGGCCCCCTGTCTTAGGGTCCTAAGACGGCCCAGGTTTGACCGTATCTATTCACACATGTGATGCATGTAGACCCAACAACAAAAGTAAAATAACTTAATCATAAATTTAGCTAAATCCTTGAAAGGTTAGCAACAGAACAATAATCAAAAGACATTTCTTAGAAAGGAGCAATTTGAGGAGATTCAGGTGGCTAGCCTATTGGAGAGAGGTCCCTAGTGGAGTCGCCATCCTGTCGAGTCTAATTTTTTATTTCCCATTCCTAATCCGATCTATACTAGACCCTATGCTCATCTAATGTAGATCCTCAACTTGAGTTAGGAATTTCGTTTTGTTTTGGAGTCGCCACCCAATTGTTGTTAGAAAAGATTGAATTAAGACTAATTGAGCAGATCAATCCTAATTTGGACCACTAGTCGTTGTGATTTCCTCTTCTCGTTTTTGTGAAAAGAGGAAAGGGGAAAACTAGAGTTTCTAAGTTCGGAGGCTAACCTATTAAAACCCTAAGGTTACCACCTAATCTCTTAAAATCTACTCTATCTAGAAATGTCTTTTATTTTATTTTTTGTTGTCTTTTATTGTGTTTTTGAGTGAATTATTCTAAGAAAATGATTTTTTTTATTCTTTTTAATGGGTGCCTACGTACCTATTATTCAGGATCAAACATGCTGTAGTTTGCTTTTCCTGAAAAAACTTTAGTGTGTTTATGAATTTTAATTATGAAATTTCTTTTGATTTATGTTTTTACCATTTTAGTATTTTTCTAAAGAAATCTAAACCTAAGCTTGATCATTTGATTTTTTTTCTTTTTTGAAAATAATAATTTTTAGGAAAAAACCAATTTTGGATTTATTCAAGAAAATGATTTTTCTTAGTGATAAAAATTTCATTTCTCTATTTTTTGACCCATTTCTACTATTATAAATTTTTATTGATTTTTATTAATTTTTATGAATTTTATATTAATTTTTATTAAATTTTCATTGAAAATGTTCTCCTAGATCTTTCACTTATCCTATTCTAAAATCTAAATTTTTATTATTATTCTTTTCTAATATTTTTATTATTTTATTTATAAATTTTCACATTTTTATTATTTATTATTATAATTATTATTTTTATTCATATTAAATACTAAAAAAATAATCTAATTTCTAACATTTTTTCTATTTTTTGAATTATAAATAACAAAAAATTAAATAAATAAAATAAATACAAAAAATCGAAAAATCCAACTTACCTGGATCTGGGTCGATGCGCGGGTCGAGTCGGATCGGGTCGAAGCGGGTCGGGTCGAGTCGATCGGACTCAGCGGCTGGCGATGCTCGTTGACAGTGTTCCGGTGGCCTTTCGAAGCGGTTGAGGTGTCGATTCTTAGGTTTTCGAGGGTGAGGAACTTAACTATGGCGGTGGTTTGCTCCAAAAACGCCTCCCGGTGGCTGCTCAATGTTTGATCGATGGTCGCGGTTTTGAAGAACTCCGGCGAAGCTTCAATTCTCTCCTTTTTCTCTCTTTTTCTTACTTTTGATCCGTGCTTCTACCTCTCCACTTCATCCTCTATTTATAGGCATTCAAAATCGAGCTGGATAAACTCGAATTTCCACCGATTGAAGCAAATCGGATTTGCGATTAAAAACCCATCTCCGATTTGTGCAAATCCATTGATTCATTGAGATTTGATTCCAATTGGATGATGTTTATCTTATTTCTATTGAAGATCTGTTGGATTTGTGCAAAAAATCGAATCAAAACGGCCGAAATTCGGATTTTTCTCCTCGTCGGCGATCTCGGACAGAGGTTAAAGACGATCACGCGCCCGGCACATGCATTCGCTCCAGCCAACCGGCTGCTGACACGTGTCCCAGGCAGAGAAAAATTTCGCAAAACGCGGATTCTACTTCCCCTGCGTTTCGAACCCCTGACCTAGCCCACTCCCGCGTGCACCTGACCCTGGTCCGGACCAGCTGAGCTAGCCCACTTTCGCGATTTTATTATTTTCGCAATTTGCATATATGCAATGCGATTTTTTTATTTTTTGTATTTTTTTGAATTTCAAAATTTTGTAAAAATTATTTAATCCTTTTTATTGCCATTTCTGCAATTATTTTTCAAAATTGATGTATTTTCCTATTTATTTTTATTTTTTGAACATTTTTCCTGTTTTTGCTAAATCAGAGGAAAAAATGAAAAAAAATTGGAAAAAATTGAAAATTAATTATCGATGATTATTATTGATCATTAGGGCAAAAATGGGGTGTTTACACCCGCTATTCGGGATCAAACAAGTTGTAATTCGCTTGTCATAAAACTTTAGTGCTTTAATTAATTTTAATTAAAAAAATTGGTCAAGTTTATATTTATTATCATTTAATTTTTTTTTAGAAAATTTTAAACCTTATTTCCAAATTTTGAAAAATAACTAAAACCTAACTTTTGAAAATACCAATTGAATTTTTTTTTATTTCACGAAAATCATTGTTTTCTCAGTGGCAAAACATTTTTGTATTTTTATTACTTATTAAAAAGTTTATAAAGAAAACCAATGTTTTAAAATAAACTATTTAAGAACCTAATCAACCTTAGGCGGCGATTACACCATAACACCTAAAGTCTACACAATGGTTCTCCCCTTATTATCTATTTTTAAAACTATCAAAAATCTAAAAATTCATATTACTGAATCTAAACAAAGAAATTTTGAGCCAACAAACCATAACAAACATTTTAAGTTAAGTTTTCAAAATTTTATTATGCTTTGAATATGCAAACTAAACTTAATTTGATTTTATTAATAAAACCTATGTTAATCTTTTATTATTAATCAAACAATAAAACCTATGTTAATCTTTTATTATTAATCAAACTTATGTTATTAAACTTATGTGAAATTAATAAAAACAGTTAGACTATTGAAATTATTTAAGTACTTACGCTAATGCCACTAACTAAATGCACTTAAACTAAGATTATTAACTAAGTTAATAGTGTTAACTAAACTTATCTAATTAACCCATCTTATTAACTTTCTTTGTTAATTAACTTAATTAACTAATATATGTTATTAGTAAAATTAACGTTATTGACTTAAACTATGTCATAAACTCATCCTAATAATTGAGCTTAATGTGTCTCCACAAATCTGTTTTATTAACTATAAAAACTAAACACTACATGAGACAAGGCAAAAGGCTTACCTGGGCGCATGGAGAGTGGATGCGGGTTAAATCCAACTGGGTCTATGGCATCAATTGGATGAATAGTAGTGGTGGTCGTTGCCGTGAACACAATAAACCGAACTAAGGAGGCGCGGACCGAATCGAAACTCCAAGAAGTGGCAGTCATCAAGCTTCTTCGAGCACATTGAACCAACGTATCAAGTTGTGTAAGCGTGTACGACCATTTAACGATGATAGTTTAGTAGCAGCGATGTAAAGGGAGGTTTCGATGGCTGATGAATGGAGTAGTGGTGGCCATGAGTGGTTGCAAATCTAGTGGTTTAAGGGTGTTTCTATTTTTTTTTTTTTAGAGAGAGAAAACAATTGAGTAGATTTTTTGGATCTATTTTTTTTCCCTCTTTCACATGATCCAAGATTGAGTGATATTTATAGGCTTTGCCAAATCTATCCCAATAAACTTCGATTCTGTTTTGAATCGGATTTAAATGAGAAGGAATAACCCCTGACTTAACCGATTTAGATTTGTTTTTATCTAAATCTTTATACAAATCCTTAGGATACACTTAAATCTACTAGTTTGTTTAAAAAATATATCATATAGGAACTTTTTTTTTCTTTCGTTTTTTTCTTCTTTTTTTCTTTGCTATTCGGATCTGCTTGGGGAAGAAGAAGATCATGTGCAATGTATATGATTTCTCCGGCTAATGAGTCATTGCCACGTGGCAACCTTGTCTGCTCTACTAAAAAAAAAAAAAACTATTCCGTAATGCTTGTAGATTTTTTGGGTCTATTTTTTT
Organism: Laguncularia racemosa; assembly: GCA_037954665.1. NCBI lineage: Eukaryota > Viridiplantae > Streptophyta > Magnoliopsida > Myrtales > Combretaceae > Laguncularia > Laguncularia racemosa. Next base: position 1,091,180 of record JBBMOL010000108.1, read on the forward strand.
TTTCCTCTTTCAAATGATCCAAGATTTAGTGATATTTATAGGCTTTGCCAAATCCACCTCAATAAACTTCAATTCTAATTCGAATCGAATTTAGATGAGAAGGAATAACCCCTAACTTAATCGATTTAGATTTGTTTTTATCTAAATCTTTATACAAATCCTTAGGTTACACCAAAATCTACTAGTTTACTTAAAAAAAATCATATAGGAACTTTTTTTTTCTTTTGTTTTTTGAGTTTTTTTTCTTTGCTATTCGAATCTGCTTGGGGAAGAAGAAGATTGTGTGCAATGTACATGATTTCCCCAGCTAATGAGTCGCTACCATGAGGTAACCTTGTCTGCTCATAAAAAAAAAAAAATTCCATGGTGCTTCCTAGGATTTAAACCTATGACCTCACACTTCTGTTTCCTCTCGAGGCTTAGATCCTAGCCAACTAGGCTAAGCTTTTTTCTCAAATTTTATTGTACTCAACTTTTATTTAAACCTACAACATATCTTAGACCGAAAATTATTTAACAAAAATCGGACTTGGATTTAACTTAATGGGCCAAATTTACTTCCTAAATTCTGAAATTTAATATATTATTATTATTGCTTTATTTATTTGGTTACTTTTCTTATATTTTTCCTTTATTACCATTTTTATTTTTCTTTGTTTTTTATTATTATTATTATCCTAGCCTTGTTCTTTATTTTGATAGGGCAAAAATGGGGTGTATACACTCTTTAATCTCAATCTTTAAGGGTTGAATTTCTATGCCATCCAAGAGCTAAATCATATATGTCAATGTTGCTAGAACAATAGTGAATTGGTTTGAGGTTTTAGGCATATACGTGAAAGAAATCTTTTTGAACTTTTCCACTAATTCACTAAGATGTTGATGGTACGGTACTAGTTTGTTGTCCTTAGTCTTGTATTCTCCTCAAGTCTGGAGAATGATAAAAGACGAGTCCCCATATACTTCCAATCCTTAGATACCCATTTCTAATGCCCTCATAGCATACAGAAATTCAATAAGAACCTCGACTAGTGCCACTCCTTATTCACTGGTATATGGAACTAAAGCCGTTTTGCCTGTAGAAGTGGAAATCCCATCATTCAGGGTATTAGCAGAGACACAGCTTGATGAAGCAAAATGCATGAAGAAAAGGGTTGATCAATTGAATTTAATAGATGAAAAGCGACTCAAAAGATTATTCCACGGTTAGTGTTACCAACAAATGATGACTAGAGCATTCAATAAGAAAGTATGACCAAGAAGCTTCAAAGAGGGAGACTTGGTGTTGAAGAAAGTATTGTCAAACATATAAGACCTTAGGGGAAAATTCATTCTAAATTATGAAGGACCCTATGTCGTAAGGAAAGTGTTGATAGGAGGGGCACTAATGCTAGCTAATATGGATAGTCTAAATTTAAGGGGCCTTGTTAATTCAAATGCAGTGAAATTATATTATCTATGAGTAATCAATGAAATCTTTGCCAAGCTCAATGAGATTGCTAACGATACTAATCTTTGTATGATAATTTTTTCATCGTTTATGAGCAAAATTGATATCCTCTACAGTCATCGAAGTTAGATTGATCATTGACTAACCCCTTCCTTTACATTTCATTGATAAGTTCTTTTTCTCATTATCCCTACACCACATTATAAACATAAACCAAACTAACACACATGAATAGGATAAGTAATAAATAGCTAGATGCTCTATTATGACTTAATCCTTCTAAGGAGATTTTTATTGCCAAAAAAAGGACTAACATAGTTACAGGAGTTGATATGCATTAGAAGTGATGGTCAAGAGAAGAGTTGATCTTACAACAGACATGGGTGGTATAACCACGATGATCAATTGCAAGCATTCCACTAGGTATTCTAGCTTGACAAGTGAGTGATTACTAGGTAACAAGTAAGGATCTAACACTTAGATGAAATCAACAAGGTCGATAAGATCCATTCATTAAATAAAGTAACTTTATGGATGTAAGAGTTGTGAAATTTGAGAAATGTTTCAACATGCTTTTGAAACCTAAAAAGATAAATATAAAGATAATCTACCTAAGTCCAGCCTTGTTATTGGCTAGCAATAATTAAAGTCCAATCTTATCAATATATGGCATTCATTTAAGTCCAATTTCGTCAATAGATGACACCTATTCAAGTCCATTCTTGTCAATGAATGATAGTTTAATAGATCTAGTCTCATTAGTAACTAGCAACTTTTGTAAGTCCATCATTATTAGTGATCAGCACATTCTAAAGTCTTACCTCACTAGTAGTAGGCGTGTCATTCAAAAATTAGGGCAAAAATCATATCTTTTTGGTCTTTATAGTAAAGTTCTATTCGAACTTTACTACAAAGAAGAGTAGCTATAAATATCCCATTTTTGCCTCTGTTTACATTAATTAAAACAAAATCAGGTTTACGGAGTAAAAATAAATAAATAAATAAAATAATAAAAATAAAAATATATATAACTAAAAAATATAACGAAACAAAAATGAAAAAAAATAATAAAAGAGTGATAAAATAACAAATGACAAATTAAATAAAATATATGAATATTTCTAAAAAAAATGGAAAAAAAGGGTCTCTAAATTAAACTTGAGCACCTCAATTAGTACAAAATCAACTCAGCCAATCAATTGAGATACAAATTCATTATAGTAAAAAAATGAAAAAGTGGCTAACTTAACTAGTCCGTGTCCGTGCTCGTGTTTAATGTGTAAGCGTACAGGTCGTGGGTTTGAATCCGCAAGAGGCCCTTTGTGCCATTTTCATTTTTTTTTTTACTGTTGTTGCCACATGGTAGCATGTGATTGACTAAACTTAGATCATGTATGTTGCACATGATTTTCTTTAACCTTCGGTCGACGAACATGGGAAGAAGATGAAGATGTGTTTGGATGTTCCAAGCTTGGTTTTTAGCACAGATCTACCAACATTTAGCCAAAAATTGATAAACATAATCAAATAAACACGTATTTAAACAAATAAATGAATCTAACCGAATCGAGGGTATGTTACACATTTCTATCTAAGATCTTATTCGTGTCAATTTGAAGTCCTTCGAGCTCACTAATGGCACCTATAAATACTTTAGGCACCCTATAAACAAAAGAAAAAAAAAAGGGACCAAGAAATCACTAGGATAAAGGCTAGTTCAAAAAACCTCATCCAAAACCCATCTTCGTCATCGGCCATCACCTCTGCTACTGGAAACACCACCCATACACCACTATGAACCCCCACTTAGGTACTAACATATTCTTGGTGACCACTAGCATTAGGTAATATAAAGTTTTATTTTTGAGTACTTGTTGAGTTACTGTGGTATATATCATCACTCAATGGTGAATAATAATAAAAATAATAATAATCTATAAAATACAAAAAATAAAATAAAATAATGAAAATCTTTAGTATAAGCTAGAATTAAAAAATATAAAATATAAAAAACAAAATTAAAAATAATAAGTAAAAAATCTTTAGTACAAATAAAAATTTTAGGAACAAAAACAAAATAAAAATGAATAATAAAAAAATAATAAAAATAAAAATATAATAAGAATAAAAGACAAAATATAATAAAATAAAAAAGGTTTTTTTTTAATTAAAATCTAGTGTTATGGGATGCTTTGTTAAAATCCTACGTTGCATACATGTAAAACCCAAAAAGAACACCCTGAACCACGTATAGGCCCTCATAAATCCCTCATGGCTTATAGAGCTGACTGCCAACACCTAATGTCTTTTCGTTGTTGACCCACAATGACGCAAATTGATATTAACTGGCACTTGTTCCTTATCGATCGTACCAGACTAATAGCTTTTAGCAACTTGATTGACCTTTGCAATACTTAAGATTAAGAATAATCGACCATCCTTCCGGTTTCCTTGCATAGACATGAGTAGACAAACCAGCATCGAGACCGGGTCTAAGGTTGTGATGTTGCAATATTGCACCGTTGGTGCTGGTTACAACCCAATTAGCTAATTCAAGGATTAAACAAGATAATGACTCTTAATTTCAATGTAATTTTGTTCAATATGTTCATTTATAAATACAATGAAAAGATCTATTTATAGAATTATCTTAAGTTGAAATGTAATCATAAATCACGAGATAAATCTAATTAAATAAGAGCATACTGAATTTACAATATATAGTTTTGACAAAATAACATAATTATTTAAAATATTAATAAAATAAAAAAATAAACAGAGTCAGTTTCGATTTGGAAAGTATAGTAATTGAGGGTCAAATCCCATTAGTCAACTCCTCAAGTTGGGTAGTTGACTCTCTAGCGATTCTATACTCACATCCTTTCTTTTGGATCAAATATTAACCTTACAAATTTAATTTTAAATTTGTTATTTTTCTCGTTTGCCATACTTATGTATTAGCACCAATGATAATGATGGATTCTGTCTCAACTCAAGATATAAGGTCATGAATTAAATTATATTTACAACATTGAGCTTGTCACGAAATTTAAAATTTTTTACAAAGTTCACACAAATCTTAAATAAAATTATTATCTATATTATTTTATTCTTAAACCTATATTATTGAAAACTTCAAGATTAACACATCTATTGTGGAATAAAAAAAAATTACACCACTTCATTCCACCTCTCTCTACTTTATCTTTCTAGTTCAACTGTTTCTCTCTCTCTCTCTCTCTCTCTCTCTCTACTCTACTTTACTCTCTTTGCATCTCTATTTGCTGCAATGGAATTCACGGTCCGAGTGGGTGTGGGTCTGTGGGTTTTGGGTAGCATGATGCAATTTCAATGGGTTTAGGCAGGTAGGTTGAGTGGATCTAAGTGCGGTAGGTTTAAGAAGTTTTGGGTGGATCTGGTTCGATGAATCCTGTTTGTGGTGAGTGGGGTGGGTTTGGTAGGTTTGAGTGTAGTGGGTGGGGTGGGTCTAATAGGTTTAGATGTAGTGTATTTGACGAGTTTAGGTGGGTAGGTAAGCCTATTGGTTTGGTTGTGGTGGTTGGGTCTTGATGGTGGTGTGTGGGTAAGATGTGTGGTGGTGGCATGTTGGTGATGATGGTGGTGGTGATTGCATGATGGTGTTCTGTAGTGAAAGTGTGTTGATGTTGGTGGTGAAGAGAAAGAAGAAGATAGGGGTAATGGTGTCTTTCTCTTGTTGAATTGTGATTCTTAGGTCCAATCTAAGAATTGCAATTAAGCAAAATAAAGAATTGTAATTCCTTATGGAATTACTATTACGGGTTGAAAATTGAATTAAACGATGCAATAACAATTCCATAAGGATAAGGAGGGAATGGAATAACCATTGCCCTCAAGTGAGCAGGCAATCATTATCACATGTTTTGAAATCGTTGGAGGTGCTATCACAGTCATTATCCTCCTTAATTTTAGAGATGTACCCATTTGAGATAAATCGAGTTATACCATCCATATTCCAATTCCACGATGTGATAATATGAATCTAAAAATTCTATAAAATTAGTCCTCAATTGACCTCTCGAATCATATTCCTAATTGTTAAAAAAATAAAAAATAGAATTAAATTAAATCTATTAGTGTAAAGTCTTAGATCAATGGTTATAACTCGAAGTTAATTATAGTAATACAACACAAGTTATGAATTCATGGGCTTTTGCAAATCTAAATCTATTACTAATTCAAATAATTAGTTGTTGTAAATATCTGGTTTAGGCTAGTAAAATTCTTGTTCTGTTAATTGTGATTGCAACTCTTGTAGCAATTAAAGATTTATGCTATGCAAGATTACAAGTAGTGAAGTTGAACTCCTCGGGGAAATATTAAGGACTTCAAATGTAGAGGGAGAGATATCAAAATGTGGAGCTTCAAGAGTTGTTAAGGAATAAAAAATACGAGGGTGGAAAAGCCTATTACCATCACCGGGGGAGCGGAGGGCGGGGAGCAAAATTCCGATAAAATCAGTTGCTTTTATAATCCTAAACTATGTTGTAAGCTTTTACAAATTTCCTAAGAAGTTACGACAGCGATTGCTAGGCGTAAGTTGAAAGGAGATCGAGAGAATAAACAAATACATGGAAAAAACTGAAAAAGTCAAGCATTACCTAGAAACTATGCTATAAGTGTTTTTTAAATTCCTTAGGCACTGCGATGATGTTGTATACTCAGATAGTAAATAACAAAGGCTTTAGCTTCGTGCTAAGAGATGACCAAGCAAATTTGCTAGCCGTTAAATCAAGCTCCACCAAGAGTAATGACATTGAAATGATAGAAGTTGCTGTTATTTGTGAGGTGTTGAAACTAATAATTCTTGTAGACCATCCAAAACTCCTTAAACTACAAAATCCACCAAAAAGGTTATTTTCCTTTTGTCATTTTAATATAATTAATTGCAAAATTAACGCTTATACTAATTGGGTTACATCCTAAAGTAAAAAAAGAGACGTACAAAGTATTTAAAATTTTCGATTTTCCATTTTTTTTATGCTTATTTGTTGATGCTAGGTCTCTGATATGTAGGGTAGCCTTTTTCTTCTCGTTTGTTTGAACTTTCCTTGAGTTGATGCATTTATATGTTCACCTGGTTTTATTTTATTTTTTTTAAATCACCTTAATGGATATTTCAAATGTTTGTTAAAGAAATTTTTTATATTTTTTTTATACTAATTATATATATTTAAAAAAAATAAAATAAGATAAAATGCTACAGACACCATATTTCCCATTCAGGTGGCACATTAGACTGTGGATATAGCTTTTGGAAATATCGGTCCAGTTCATCTCATTGGTTAGAAAGGACAAAACGCTTCCTGCTTCCGCCACGGCATTTCTGTCCGGCCAATGACGATGTTCAAAATTTCGTTGACAAATTGTCAACAAGCTCAGTGCGGGATGTCCCGATTCTGTCTGAGTCGGTCTCATAATAATACGACAATTGACAAACTCAAGAATATGCTTGAACACACAACCATTTTTTTAATGGGCATTAACCAATGGCAAACACCAACTAATCATCTTTATCCACGTGCACTAAGCCCCAACCCCACTTCACAACTCTTTAAATACCCTTGAAACGGCAAAATCCCGAACATCACTAGTCGACGTTCCAACTGCAAGAATAATCGATTTCGTTCCAAAAACTCAAAACTTAAAATCAATCCCTTAATCATGTCGTTTGAAATTTTCAATCTTTTCGGTCTTAGGGTTGTTTTTATTGCTTTTGAAGTGAAACCCAGAATATGTTTTTTACTTGTCTATGCTGTTTTCGCTCTATCAATTCCCAAACTAAACTCGACTCAAGTCTTTCTTCATTTCATCTTGAAAACCAATCTTTTGGGACTTGGAGTCTTTTTATTGCTTTTTACATCGACCCAGAATTTGTTTCTGCTCGTTTGTGTTGTTTTGTAGCTCAAACCCTTCTTAATTCCCAAAATTCAAACTCAGACTGAAACCCTGCTCTCGGTCATTTATCTGCGAAATTCAATCTTTTGGGTCTTAGGGTAGTTCTTGTCGCATTTCAAATGAAACCCAGAATTTGTTTTTGCTTTTATGTGTTGTTTTCACTGTGTTTCATTAAAGTTGAGCCAAAATGTAGTCAACGGTGTGATTTGGCCTTAGCTTCTTACTATGTTTGGCAAAATGCAACCCTGACATATATAAGTACTTATATGAATGCTTCCATTTCAGATATCCTCAGTTACAATAAAGATGATATACAAAATCCGCACTTTCTTCTGGATGATACTAGAATTAATATCCCTTTTACCTGTGATTGCATTGAGGATTCATTCTTAGGCCATATATTTAGTTATAATGTTAAATCAGGGGACACTTATGATCGTGTTGCAACGCACGATTATTCAAATTTGACCACCGCAGAATGGTTGCAGCATTTCAATTCTTATAATGCGACTGATATTCCGGATACGGGGTCGCTTAATGTTACAGTTAATTGTTCATGTGGAAATAGTCCCGTTTCCAAGGATTATGGGTTATTTATTACGTATCCACTTCGGCCTGGGGATACCCTTCAATCAGTTGCAACGGATGTGAATTTGTCTGCTGCTTTAATACAGAGTTACAATCCAGGGGTCAATTTTAGCTCAGGGAGTGGTCTGGTGTATATTCCAGGAAAAGGTAATATATCTTGTTGAGTTAATAATTGATCTTTTTGTTTATAGATGATAGTTACTTGCTGTATCCGTAGAGTATATTGCAAGCCTTAATGATGGTTATTAAGGCTGGTGCTTGTATTTAAAAATGGATCCAGAGGATTACTACTGTTCCATATTGGGATAGATTTGTGTAGTTCAAGAGTTGATCAGATGGTTTGCTTAAGGAATTTTGTAGCATAATTCCATAGTAAAATGTACATTCTGAAGTCGAAATTTAATTTAAAGTGAAATTTTAGGCTTTTGTGGTCTTAAGTTTAAACTTAAAAGTAGACTCTTCCATCGAATTTCATCTGTACAGGGGCATATCAGTGGAGGTAGTACTAGTGAAATGTCAGTGCAGGCATCTAGGAGTGACTAGTTTTATGTGGAAGCTGCTCTTCCTATTAAATTAACATGTGATCTAACTGTTTTGAAATACAATAGTGTCCATATCAGACATTTGCTCTAGATTACAGTGAGTAATGTGTTCAATGATTCTAACTTGATAAACAAATGCTCAAAAAGGTGCTATATCACATAACCTAATCTCTGGAGAGTAGACAGCATTGTGACCACAATAGAGAACCGGCTGATATAGCTGGACACTAGATTCAGCACATCCTGATAGCATTTACAATGACATAGCTTACTAATAATCTCCTTCTGCTTGCAGATGCTAATGGAAACTATCCACCTCTATCATCAAGGTAGTTTCCAGTTGTAAGCCATCAAATTTCCTGTGACCTTTTGCTTCTTTCCTCATTGTAGTACCAACTCTCTAATTTATGTTATTTTACTTCTCCTTTGCAGCACAGGTGGTCTGGCGCTCTCTACGTCCTGTCTCTATGATCACTATCTTTATTTTCATATGGAAATGCCAGGTTAAATGTCAAGTTGCAAAATGCTACATTGAACTTTTTTTTGCTTCTGCATAGGACTGTCTGGTGGTATTATTGTGGGTATCTCCATTGGAGCGGTTGTGATGCTGTTGCTTGTATTTGTCATATGGATTAGAATCTACCGAAAGAATAAGGTGAAGGGAGCTATATTGTCCTTGGGATCCCAAGAATTATCTGCTCTAGATGGGCCTGGTAATATATTGTTCAATCCATTCTATGTCTCTTTTTGTTTGCTTTCTGTTGTTACCCAGAAAGAAAAAGTTTTTGATGGTTTACTTGTGCTTAATTTTTATGGAAGTTCCACATAGTATAGCACACATACTGGTTTCTTTCATGAACTCCATGGCCTTTTCATTCAACAAGCTGATTGCTGACAGCCATCTTAGTAGTTTGATCAAGCACTGGTGCAAATGCTGTTTGTTGAGGACCGAAAGGCCAAACTAATCAGAAGCTAAAACAAAGTCATATATTGCATTTTGCTAAAGTTTCAGTCATGGAAAATATATATATATGTTAAACAGCCACATCAATTTGTTTGAGTTTCTGTTGATACTATCTGCCCTGTCCTATCATCCCTAACCTCTTTGAAAGATTCAGCATACAGTCTAATCTAATTAACACCATGAAAGAAATAAAACCCACGACTAGCACTCGTTCCTCATGAAACATGTGTCCAAGTCCATGCACTTTGTGTAAAATCTCTTACTCCCATATTTTTATAGAAGAGATAAAGGAAAACAGTGGTATTAAGATGTTTACATAAAAAGGATCCTCAGAACACATAATGATAAATTTTAGCTATTTCTTCATCATTTTAGTTGTCCAATATGTCAGCCATAGATTTCGTGTTCGTGTGCCTAATGCAGTATAACTGGTTTCTTGTTGTAAGCTCTGCTTGCTATTTTAAGTTAAAGGACAACGAGTCTTTAGTGTAACTTACTTAAATGAAGCCTTATTATGTTAAATCTCCACCAAGTGACTCAGCAAAACCTGAATCTATTGGTCCAGCTGGAGGTGCTTATCCAGGTGTTACTGGCTTCACTGTGGACAAATCTGTGGAATTTTCATATGAAGAGCTAGCAAAGGCCACTGATAACTTCAGTTTGGCAAATAAGATTGGTGAAGGAGGTTTTGGTGCTGTGTACTATGCTGAACTGAGAGGCGAGGTTTGTGTTGGCATTCTTCTTCTTCATTGTATTCATGTTTAGCTTTACCTGGGCATTTAGATGGGAGAATTAACATCTGGACAGCTACTATGGATATGGCATTGTTTTTACCTCTTTAGGTAGGATTTTTTCTTTTCTACTACCTTACATAGCACTTAGGTTGGCGTTAAGATGACTATAATTTGTCTCAGCAGACTTATGTTATATTTGTTTAAACCCACCTCATGCTGCGATTCCTTACTACACTTGCCATTATTTCTTTTCGTAACCATGCAGAAAACTGCAATAAAGAAGATGGACATGCAAGCATCAAGAGAATTTTTGGCTGAGTTGAAAGTTCTAAGTCATGTTCATCACCTCAATCTGGTAATAATTCTTTTTTATAAATGTTAAATTGTCGTCTACTTTAGATTTTCTGCTCAAGAAAGTTAGTTTTTAGAGCCAGATGCAACTTCTTTTTTTTTTTTTAATCAGTAAATGACACCAACTACTATATTTAATAAAGCACCTAAACAGCACAAGCATCTGAGCTAAAGATAGATATAGGAAAAGGTCCGTCAAATCTAATGTTTGTATGCCTGGCTGTCCAGGAAAAGTTAAACAACCAACAAACAAGGCATGTACTTGTGTGCATATAATTAATAGATAATATCTACAGATATTACCTTTTTAAAAATGAGCAAAGGTGCTTGTTGTGTGTTGATGCTGAAGCTTTAGATTACAACCAGTAATGCGAGCCGAATGGGCCGGCCTGCTCCGACCCGCACCGGCCCACGGGTCGTCGCGGGCTGGCCCGCAAGGCTGGCAGGTCAGAAAAGTCGGCCCGCCCCATCTGCTGGCCAATGCGGGCTGGCCCGCGACAACCCGCAAAAAATTAACGACGTCTAACAGGCGGCCGGCGGTGGTGGCGCGACATCCAGCTGCGTGCGGACTGCGGACGAGGTGCACGGATGGACGACGGTGCGACTGGGCTGCGGAGTGTGGTGTGGTGTGTGTGTGTGTTTGACTTCTACGAAGGAGAACTGGAGAAGTAAGGTGCGCACCGTGCGGTCGGCAGCGTCATTTCACAACCGGTCATTTCAGTCGGCGGCGGCGGTGCAGGGCAGCTCGTCAGTCGTCTCGTCATGTCCCCACGGCCACATCGTCCTCGTCATGTCCAGGGTCGTGTCGTCTACAGTGCAGGGCAGCTTGCAGTCACACGCAGGCAGGCTGCATTTTCCGGCGGGTTGGTCGGCGGCAACGGTGCAGGGCAGCTTGTCAATCGTCTCGTCATGTCCCCACGGCCACATCGTCCTCGTCATGTCCAGGGTCGTGTCGTCTACAGTGCAGGGCAGCTCGCAGTCGCACGCAGGCAGGCTGCGTTTTCCGGCGGGTTGGTCGGCGGCGGCGGTGCAGGGCAGCTCGTCAATCGTCTCGTCATGTCCCCACGGCCACGTCGTCCTCGTCATGTCCAAGGTTGTATCGTCCACAGTGCAGGGCAGCTCGCAGTCGCACGCAGGCAGGCTGCGTTTTTCTGCGGGTTGGTCCGCAGCCCGCGGGGATTGCCCGCCCCGCCCCGCAGTCAAGCGGGCGTGGGCCAAAATGGCCCATACCTCTGCGGGTCAAATTTTTTTTGTCCGCCCCGCATATTTTTGTGGGCAGGGCGGGTCAACCCGTGGATCCGCCCCGCAATTACCGGCCCTACTTTAGATGGATAAGTTCTTACAATGCAAGCAAACCAGCAGTATAAGAAAAGAACGAGAGAAGAACAACAAACAAGGCAACAATTTATGTGGAAAACACCCAAATGGGAGTGGATGTACATACCTTACTACAAGTCTACAAATAGGTATCGTATAAAACCAGGGTCACAGTAAGCAATAAAAAGAAACAAAACTGACTGTTTTAGATGGCCAGGTTGACTGCCATAGTCAGGCTTGGCCATCCTTATTTGACCGTTATGGCTAGCAGTTGACAGCCTGTCATCCTGCATTCGATCAACCTTGGTCACACCATGGTCAACCAATCTACGGCCCCAATTGACCACCACAAGCTTTCAAATTGCCTAAAAAACTGAATTTTGACTTGACTTCGGGTTTTACAACCTTGATTACCTACCAATAATACCTTTATATGACATGGCTTCATTGGCAAAGGTAAGAAACTATGTGATTCTTCTCCATCTGCTCTGATTTTTGTGTACATCGCATGCAACAGGATTACCATGAAACTAATTGTAAATCAGTTGACCTGTAATATCTAGGATAAAAGTCTCTCGTGACTCTTTGCAGCATATATTCACACGCAGCATAGCTATTCTCACATGCAATAGCAAGACAACAAAGTTGAAAGATGCCTGCTTTGTTTTATCAATCCCTAGTGTAGCCTTACAATTTGTTAATGAATGGAAATAAGGTGACAAACCATTCTGGTAAGGGAGGCTGCAGATATCTTAAATTAGAGGATGACAATGTGCCCTTCTTTAGTCATGTCAGGTGTTCTGTGGTGTTTGCTGTATGTGATAGTCTATATACCCAAAAGAAGAACAGTCAGAAGGCTGAATAACCAACTAGAAGCCTTTTAAAGGGTAGTCATCCACCTTAAACTAAATGAGGTCCTCTTTGAATCAGTCTGTAGGTAGAACTGAAATTTATGGTGCTGGACTAAGATGTTTATTTGCCACAGTTGGTGAGTGATCAATTTGTTGAAAAGGAGAAGAATGGTTGTGAAGTGCCTTGGATACTAGATGTAGGATGGGGATATGAGTCCACAACGGCTATGACAGAAAGAAAATGTGAAATGAGGATAATGAATCTGATTGGAACAATAGCTTGTAATGTTCATTGGTCTAGCTGCTTATTCATGGTGTGGATGCTTTGGAACTGATGTTTAATCTCCAGTTTCCCCCATTTCACCATGATGGGTGGGTCTGAAATGTCTTCCATTCCCAGTCCCTTGTCATATGACGCCACTTCTGTTATTTTTGCTTCCGAGTTAAGATGTTGTTTATTGGATTACCGATGGCCAGCCTAGTGATACTAACTTATAAAGCTAGGCAGGCGAGTGGGTTTTGAACCTCCTCTCTCTCTCTCTCTCTCTCTCTCTCTTCTACCCATAAAAAGGAAAATAAAACATCAGTTGTTTCTGCAGTATAATCTCATAATATTTGTTTGGTGCAATCCTCATAGTTGTTCTTGCTTTGAGTAGAGAGGTCAAAAAATTACTTTTACATCCAGAAAGTTGTATGAAAGCATGTAAAAGCTTATTGTTTGACCTGAGCTGTAAAATAACATTTGGGTAGTGATTTTTCCTAACATTTTCAGGTGCGATTGATCGGATATTGTGTGGAAGGATCTCTTTTCCTTGTTTATGAGTACATTAAGAATGGAAATTTAACCCAATATTTGCGTGGAACAGGTGTGTTTTCGACAGCATTCTTTAGGTGCCATGTGGTTGCATAAATGCAATGGGATTCAATTACCAATTGTTTTTAACAAAAAATTTGCGGGGATGCAAGGATGAGGATAAAATAACATGATTACATGTTTCTCAATTCCACAGAATCCCATTCAAGGGAGAAGAATCAAATTTTAGGGAATTGCGAGTCTTCATGATCTTCATCCCTATATTTTAGCTTTCAATAAATTTTATTTTTTTTATTTTTTTTTATTTTTTGTAAATCTTATTCCCTGAAATAAACCAAATGAAAGGCCTTAGCATAACATTGGACCATGCAAATGCACCAATAATTTAGCTTGATGATTTTCAGGGAGGGAACCACTGCCATGGTCCACCAGGGTTCAAATTGCCCTTGATTCTGCGAGAGGTCTTGAGTACATTCATGAGCATACCATCCCAGCTTATATTCATCGTGACATTAAATCAGCCAATATTTTGATAGATAAGAACTTCAATGGAAAGGTTATTCTATTTTCAACTTTTTTCTTTTTCATCTAAATCCTATGTTCAAAGTTGAACGATGCTGCACTGTTGCTAAATGGAAATATATGGGCCCAGGTGGCAGATTTTGGATTAACAAAATTGACTGAGGTTGGGAGTACTTGCGTTCCCACAATAAGACTCGTAGGCACATTTGGATACATGCCACCAGAGTAAGATTCAATCTCAATCTTCCTATCTCTGCATACATGCATGCAAGTTTGGATGTGCTGTGCCTATTTAGGATGGAACTGTAACCAAAATGACAACATTGGTATTTGCTGTAACACGCACTGGAACATTAAGAGTCTGGTAAAATTTGAGATCCTTGGCCCTTTCTAGCTTCTTGATCATGGTTTTGGGGGGGTGAGTAATGGCTTTTGTCCATCGTACTTGTAAATATCTATGACATGCTAGTTAGTATATACTATAACTTATTGCAGTTGTTGCTTCTTATCTTACCCACTTTCAGATTTGATCATATAAATTCTGAGTTTTATTATGAATTTACCATTTTTGGCCTTGGTTGACATGGAAGTGAAAAATTATGATTTGGTGTATGATGTTGAGTTTAGTTTCGCAATCAGCTCATCTGAAAGCTTAAGCATTTGAATTGGTCTGGGAATTATTTTACACTCCCCCAAGTGAACTATTTAATTCATTAGGAGTTGAATGGCAATGCAGGAACTTCAACTCAAGGTGATCTTCTCTAATACGATAGTAAATTTTGCTCCACAAGCAGCTGATCTAAAATTTTAAACTTGTATTGATATGGGTACTACTTAACATCTGAGACCAATAGGAGAAGTTGGGCTGCCAGTTTCTGTTGTGGCTCAGAGCGCTTTTTTACATACAAAGTTAAATATGAAATAAATGGATTAATGTAAAAGTACTGGGTCGGTAGGTCCACAATGGAGGGGAAGGCTCCCTGTTACTTCTCCATATGGGCTCTAATCTCTGACCATAATGCGCTGCTTCAGGATGACTAGCAAAGAGACCATTCTCAGGGGAAAGTGTGCACTTTCTTCTCTATCTTGGGATGATTAAAGGTTCATTTGTGCGCAAATGGAAATCACATGTTGCAATTTCTTCTTCACTCTCCGTAAATAAACTCCATTGAGTAAAAGAACACCTGGCATGCTGTTTCTAGTGTAATATAAGTTGCGGAGTTGTTTCCTTGTGGGCTCTTTGAAGGAGTACATACAGAAAGTATTGATGTGTGGAAGTTTTCTAATGTCTTTGTCTTTTATTTTAATCTGCAGATATGCTCAGTATGGAGACGTATCTGCAAAAGTTGATGTGTATGCTTTTGGTGTAGTTCTTTATGAACTTATTTCAGCCAAGGAAGCCATAGTCAAGACTGGTTCTGCTTCTGAACCAAAAGGTCTTGTTGCATTGGTAATTTTTCTAGCCATATCTTTGCTGTAATTTAGATTACAAATTGCATGGAATAAACTTCTCTTCTACAGAAAATGTTTTCCAGATATTTTTTCAATATTTATTATTACTAAGTTTTATAATTGTTTAATATTGTGGCTATATATTTAATGGTTGCGATGACTAGTGGCTTTTAGCAATAAGTGATAATGGAAGGTAAGGATGGCAATGAATGACCAGTAATGGTGTTTTATCATAATAAGAAACACACCGAAAATGATCTCCACTTCTAAAAAGAAGAAATCATTTTTCTCACTGTCCATTGTTATTTTTCCATAGCTTTTGACCACCACCATCAGAGGGCAGCTGCTATTCGTGATTTTTAGCCGTAAGTGATAATGGAATGTATAGAAAGCCATGGAAAAATAGCAATTACTCATAATGGCTTTCTATACATTCTGTGCACTCTCAGCATCTGGAAGGATGCCATGTGTAATTGCTATTTTCTGGTGTTTTGCAGTTTGAGGAGGTTCTTAATCAACCCGATCCCACAGACGACCTTCGCAAGCTAGTTGACCCTCGTCTTGGAGATAACTATCCCCTTGATTCAATCCGAAAGGTGAGGAAAATTCTTATAGTACATGCCCCAATTTGAGCATCTAAACGATATTATATGATAACATGATACATTTGCAAGAACTGCAGACGGCACAACTCGCGAAAGCATGCACACAAGAGAATCCTCAACTCCGTCCCAGCATGAGGTCTATTGTGGTTGCTCTAATGACGCTTTCATCCGCGATGGAGGACTGGCACGTCGGTTCTTTCTACGAAAACCATGCTCTTTTTAATTAAATGTCAGCAAGGTAGAAATGCCACAAAAATATGGCTCTGCCATGCAGCCTTTCCTTTGTGAACGATACATGGTGTTCACTAGTGATAGGCATAGTTTGCTTGAATCGAATTAAACTATATATATGTATTTTTAAATTGAACCAAACTATATAGTTTAGTTAATAATTTTTTTGAATATAAAAAAAATGGTTCAATTCAATTCTATTCATAATTCTAATCATTTTGACACATTATTAATTTTTTTTTCTATATATAAGTCAATAAGTTATGAAAAATTATATTTGACATAAAAAATATTTAATTTATTATCATCTCTCAATATTATTCACCATGTTCAATAATTAATACCCATTTGATATTTGTAAAAAGATTTTAGAGTCTTCCTCAAAACAATTATGATTTTTATATTGATCAAAAAGCAAAAATAAAAAATAAAAAAATAATGATTTAGTTGATGAAAATCAAATAAAAAAAATGAATTGAGTAAACAATATGGAATCATCATTTTTAATTGTATATTTTTTAGATTTTCATAACCATTTTCTTTATATTTACTTTTCACAATTCGGCTTGGTTTGAAACAATTAAGTTCAGTTCATAATTTTTTCAAATAAAAACAAAAAAATAGTTTAGTTTGGTTAGTAATTTTTTCAATCCTAAAAAACAGTTAGAACCTAACTTTTGGTTAAGTTAGGCTTG
The DNA here is from genome assembly GCA_037954665.1 of Laguncularia racemosa. Taxonomy (NCBI): domain Eukaryota; kingdom Viridiplantae; phylum Streptophyta; class Magnoliopsida; order Myrtales; family Combretaceae; genus Laguncularia; species Laguncularia racemosa. The sequence continues at coordinate 1,108,233 of JBBMOL010000108.1, forward strand.
ATTCAGTCTAATTTGATTTACAATTCAATGGTTTTTTTACCCAGTTAGGCTATGGTATTTGAAAGCTCTGTTGTAAATGCATGTAGTATTGGATATTGGACCTTATGTAAATTCTTCAATTGTAGAATGTTATTCCAAGTTCGGTTACATCAATAGCTCAAATCAAATTCAATTGCATTCGTTGTTGAAATTTCGAGGAAAATTCGGACATGTAGACCTTAGAAAGTATAGTACGTGTATTATAGAGATAATAGCAGTATCATTATCTATATAGGGTGTATACTATGCTCTAACAAAATCAATGTACAACAAGCTTACCAAAGAAAACACCTCTTTTGGAGTATCAGATTTGTGATTCTAGTGTTAATTATGGAATGATTTTTTTTTTTTTATGTGAAAGTGGAAGAATTAATGCTTTTTTAGATCTATTTCTAATAGTGAATGAAACATCCACTCTCGTTTGCTTATCTCATTATACACATAATAAATATTTAATAGATGTCATGCTGTTGTATTTGTATTAATTAATGGATAATGTATTTGCATTGCCGATGTCAATAATTATAAGCAAAATTGTTAATAAAAATGATAAGAATATAGGTATCCGTGATATAAGCACTTTTTCTCTATCAAAATATAAGAACCCTTAGCAAATTGGAGAGCTTTTAACAGTTTAAGAATTTGAATCAAGCTGCTTCAAATATAGTTCAAACCATTTTAAAATTACCAAGTTCTAACAAATATAATTGTACATGATACATATTATCGGTGTATCTTTTTCTTTTATACAATTTAATGCAAGATTTAAAATAAAAATAATAATAATAATAATAATTAATAAGTAGATATAACCTCATATGTGTAGAAGAAACAAAAGAATTATAAATTTCCTCAAACTAGCTTTAACTTGCTCCTCAAATTTATCATAATTCCTTACTAAATCATCCACATTATATAATAAACATTTTTTAAATTCAAATATATAATAAACAAGTTGAAAAGATGAATAGATTAAAAAATAATAAAATACTAAAAAAACTTGCTAAGTTGCTCTTTATTGCTTGATGTGATGTCCAACCCACATCACATAATACTAATATATTTAAAAATTAAAATCAAGAGGCTTTATTTACCATAAGAGATTACAAAATAAAGTTTTACGTACACAAACAAAACACTATAGTTCAAATAATTAATAAAAGATAGTCCCATATCTCCTCCAACTTATAAGCTTCTCATTCAACTTTAAGTGTTTAACTACAGCCATATTATCTATTTTATTTCAAATACTCAAGTGCATTAGGCAATTGGAAATAAAAAGGAAATACAGACAATTCAATACACATATTATTATATTATACGAACACATAATATACATATTAAATGATCATTTTAAAACTAGTTGATAATAAAAAGGAAAGGGTTCAATTTGAGTCACAAATCGTTTCAACTCTCTTTAAATTGAATCAAGATATACATATATATTGGTTAGTTTTAGATCCTTCTTACAATTTTCAAGAACTACCTAATAGAAGAATTCAAATAATAATAATAATAAAAAAAGCATCCAAATTTGAACTTCCTCTCCGATTTCCATTTCTCCTTCCACGAAGGGGGGGGGGGGTGGACATAAGAGAGAGAAGAGAAACCTTTCTTTTATTTCATCCATTTTATTATGATTGATTTACTAGAATTGAATAAGGTTTAAAAGCAATTCCTTTGATGTATTTTTTATCATTGATATATATGGAATAAAGGTAATATTCAATGAGGATATTAGAAATTATTTATAGTATAGAATTTACAAACCAAATAAAGAATAGCTATTTCATGAAAATAAGTCAAATTATTTCATTTCAATAAAACAAACTCAACTTTCTTAATGCACTTGACTGGAGGATAAAGAATTAATTGACTCTTTGAAATTCCAACCTTTGAAAAGGCCACATTAGTGAGAATGAGGATGCATTTCTTGGCTTTGGTTGCAATGATGCGCGAAACCAATCCCCATGTGGAATCCTCTCTCATCTTTTTTATGTTTAAATTTGTAATATCAAGAAGACCACCCAATTAACCTTGTGTTCGCATTTGTTGTGGTGGAATAAACTAGTGTCGCTGAGAGGTAGGCAACATTAGTAATACATTCTCAGTAATAGTTATCATCAAGGCATAGTTATTCTATTACTTATCTATTATATTCTAGATATAATTCATTGATCAAGCTGACTTTTTCGGTAATAGGAATAGCCATTCATTCCCCTTTTAAGAAAGACCATATATTTTTAAATACTTAATGGAAGATTTTATTAAGGGCCTGTTTAGATTGTCTTTTTTTCATTTATATTTTACTTATATTTAATTTGAATCTAATATGAAATTTAGTATTTGGGAAACTATTTTATTTAGATCTAATCTTAATAATTATGATGAAAATAGTAATTGAGAAATAAAAGTTCATGTACTTTTAAGATGAAATGATTTAAAAGATATATTTTATACATTGGAAAATGAGATATTAGTTAGTATTTTTATAAAAATGAACAAAATAATAGATAAAAAAGTAAAAAAAATTAGGAATATGTTAAGTATTTAATAATTTAATAGGGTTATATATGTATTTTTATTTTCATCTTTTTGACATCTTATTCTTATCAAACATATATATTTAATTGAATGCCAAATGAATGCCAACAAATTAAAAAAAAAAAGACAAACCAAAAAAGCCCTAAAATACAAAAACTTTAGCCTTTTATAACCGTTCATAATTGCATTTTCTTTTATAATGTTAACATTAGTAGTTTATTTATTTATTGCATTGTTTATGATTCTAAATTAATTTGGAAGACTTATGATCATATCTTGTTAGATTTTACTTCATGTAGTACTTTAATGGGTAGTTATCATTGCTCTATAATACATAAAACCTAGTAGTAGTACAAATAAAACCATTGATAACTTCCTTAATATTGTCAACAACTTTTATAAAAAACTATCAATTGATTTTATATACGATAAAAGATAATATACTGTGATTGTACTATATAATTACTCTTAAGTGACTATATCTTAAAATTTTCTCCAAATAAAATAACCTATTGTCAAAGTACATGGATGGTCTAATTTAGGGATTCTTTAAATTGCCAATGACACAAAGAGAAGCCTTCAAACTCTCCATCATTATTTCATCAATGGATAGCATATCTAATGCTGGATTGTGTTGCCGAAGCATAGTTAAATTTAGTCGGCATTGTTGAGTTTCCTCAAAGATTAATGGCATCTCTTACTTTTACTTCCATTTGATATGTATAAGGTTTTATTTCTACAGAGGGTTAAATTTGATTCATGGACTTTTAGCATAATATTTTAATTAATTTGATTTCTTGGACTAAGGTGACAAGACTTAAAGAATCAAGTCCATAGTTTGGGATGATCGGGGGAGATTTAGCATAGTGAACTTAAGGTAAAGCCCGTTAGATCAATCGGTCTAATCCAACCTTTCTCTATAAAACTCACACATTAAAGGTCCTTAATGAGCCTAAATTTATGAAAAGCCGATATGCGGACTCATTTACTAAAAACTGTTTAATTGTCATTACCATCTAACAGACAAAATTCATAGCCAAACCTTATAAATATTCAAGGCATCCTCATTTAAGAAAAACTCTTTTTAGGAAAAACATCATCACTTTACCGATTTTTTTTAAGAAAATTAAAACCATAATATATCTAAGAACACTCATCTATGACCAAAGTATTGAGTCTTATTTGAGATCATCTACTTCTTCTCTTCATCTCATTCATCTCTAATCATTTTCATATGTGTTACTTTCCTCATTAGGTCACATGTGACACATTTTTATGCAATATATGTGTGATCCTTGCACCCAAACATGTACCCTTATAATTCCTCAATGGCAGCATTGAATAAAAAATACCTATGCCTTCTTATTCAAACTAATATAAAATTGTATTCAATCATTTATTGTTCGATGCCTGCAGATATGTTACATTTGACCAACCCACTAAATAAGACTTCTTGAAAGGAAAATCTTTCCCATTTGTTGGTCTCAAGGCAAGCAGACTCTTACTACTTATTACATTATATTATATCAACTTATGAAAAAATTGCTAAGCTATGTTTAAAATAGTGAGGTTTGAAAGTTTAAATTTTATATATTAGAGATGTTTAAAGGGATGTAAATTATAAAAGATGATATATATATATATAATTGATATTATAAATAATAATCAACTCACTTTATACTATCGTGTTGAATCTTATACAAACTAGTCATCTCCTAATCATTTGGAGTTTTCCACAAAGCCCATTTTTTTAATCAAAATGTGTCGCATATTGTGATTTGGTTTTTTCTGTTTTCTTAAATAAAAAATTATAGTGCATTAGCTTATAAAATATAATTTTTTATTTGAAAATTGTTTATCAAATGAACAACTTATAAAATGGTTTATATTTATAACATTTAATTATTTTTTTCATTCCCATTAGTGAGTACACCTAAAACACTAGTTGATAGGTTTAAAAAAGAAGTTATTCATTAGTTCCAAGATTAGTTATACATTACACAAAAAAAGGTAGATGTATAAAAACGTATGAAAATTTCTTTATTTAGCCATTATTAAAGTATTTATAAAACACCCGTTAATATTACTATCATGTCAATTTGTTTCATAATTGCAATTATCGGCATTTTGCACAAACATGAGATGGGATTGGAGGTGAAAATCCCGCTACGATCTTCTACATGCAACAGAGATTGATGGAGTAGTGCTGATGGATGGAACATCACCTTAACTAACGCACCTTATTTGAATTGTAAGACAGCTAAACCGAAGCAATATCACAATGGCCATGATGTAGTTAATGTACCACCAAATAGCTAAAAAGTAACAATATTAATGGATCACTAGCTTTTCAGGCCTAAGAAGTAATGATTCGTACAAAGAAATCAACCTATTTGTAAAACATGCCGACATTGTTCCCAGTGTTTTCACTATAGATGTGTATAGTTTGTCTTTCAAAATCGCAAAATACCTTTGTCTCCATTTTCTCCTCCTCTCTCTCAAATGGGTTCTCTTGGAGTGGAAGTTTAGAGATGGGTGGTTTTGAAGCAAAACTGTTGTATGCACATAGAGAGAAGCATGTAACAAATACATCTCAGAATAATAGCCACTGTATCAAGTATATTGTCATAAGAAAAACCAATATAAATTGCACGCTACCTACTCAAAGCTCATGAGATATGATTCAACTCTCAATTTGCATTTAATGTATCGTTAAATTCAAGCTCCATCAACTTTGGCATACAATTTATTTAATTGCATTCAGATGTAGTAGAAACACTAAAAGTTCCATTGTTATTTATATATAATCATGTTTTAAAAACAAAAATTAAAAAATCAAGTGCAGTATTATGTAATGCCTCAAAACCCGAGTGTGCTACAGTCCACCACGTGTTCTCAGTATTTGATAGCACGCAAAAGCTCAATCACTACACATTCTCCTTCGTATCTTAATTCGTTTCTGCTAAGGTTTCATTATATCCTATAATCTCTCCTGTAGCAACTGCAATTAAAAAAAAAAAATTCCCACGAGGGGTGAGCTAATGCTCAGCACTATGTATGCCTATAACCACATACGCATGCCATGATAGAATTAACAACACATGCACGATACAACACAATATTCATACATAATATTATTCATTTTTCATAACCTTTAGCCAATACACAATCACATCATATACATTATCACACATAATTTTCACAACATCCTTTTATAATCCTTCCACAAATAATATATACACACATATATATATATGACAAAGGGTGTTCCTCTTTATCCATAAGTCCATTTTCCATACATAATAATAATAATAATAATAATATATGACAATGGGTTCTCCCCACTGTCCATAAGTCTATGAGTCCTTTCAACCTTTCAATTCTCGCATAACATCCTTCCACAATCAGTCATACAATATGGTGGGAATTTTTCCAATGACCTAGATGGCTATAGAACTTGATTTGGATGATGATTCAAATCACTCATATTTACTCTTGTTTCTTTTTTATCTAATAAATATTTGAGTGATAATCTTATAAGTACAATAATATTTCTCTACGGGATGCCAAATGACTCTCATTGTTGATCACTTAGGGACATCATCAGATTCTCATCTAATGGCCCGCTGTGATCAACATCGCCTCGATGCATTGGCTCTTTGAGGATTCTTATTATTTTTGTATTTGTAATTATTTTTTTGGATTATTTATGTATAAGCTTTTAGGACACTTTCATTTGCTTATAATTGTGTTTTTAGGACCAGTCACCCTAAAGTGGCATAGTTGTAATTTTGAGGACTTTTTAACCCTAAAGGGAGCAAATATAAATACTTGCTTAAGTAGGGTTTTGGGAGACTTTTGATAATTTTCAGAAAAAAAAAAAAAAAAAAAAAAAAAAAAAAAAAACACCTTCTTGTGGCCGTAAGGAGTTCCCTTGCATTACCAATGATCTCTTATCAATTTCATCATTGAAATTGTAGCGAGAACCAACTTGAAAGTGATTGTGAGTAATATCAATCATTTCTTGTTATTTACAAATTGTACTTAATGAGTCATATCTATGTGTTATTTGTTGTTTCCTTTGGTTCACGTGAATTTAGGGTTCTATTTTCAAATTTGAAACTTTTTCAATTTGAATTGGAATATTAGTTCATTTCCTTTATTCATCCTTGATAATCTTGCAATTGGTTGTTCCATATATCATTTTGGTTTCTATCTTCGTAAATTAAGACTAATTTGTGAAGGAGTTGATCAAGCAAAGTGTTGTTGATTGTTATTGTGTTCACGCCTCTTGTGGAGTTAGTTTTATTGGGTTATGTTATGTGCTTGAATCATTTAAGCATATCTCCATTTGGTGTCACATCTTACTCGGTTTTACCATCCAGAATCACAAGGAACTAGGGGTTTACCCTTCTTGTGGAGTGGTTGTTGATTAGAATTGCTACTATTTGTTGAATTGTATGTGCTTTAGCCCTTTTAGGCACATCACAATATCCTTCTACAATGTCTTTCCACAAACAAATATCCTTACATAAACTACTTGGATCATTTTGGTACACAATTCCATTAGGGACAACGTCACATATTGATCATCTAAGTGCCACCTCAAGAACATCGACCTACACTCAATTTTTCAGACTCAACAATTCACAATCACATGCACATGCAATCAAGTTCATGTACAATAATATTAAATCCACACATAATATCTAACTTATCAAACATAAGCAACAACCAAGGTGTACGCGTACCTGGATTCCAAACTTTGACATTTTTTTTCCTTACACTTCTATAGCTTCACAAATCCTCCAAACCTATACATGATTCAAATTATATAATTATATAATTGTATTCCTATATATATCAAAAGGAAATAGATGTGTTTCAACTCAATACGGTCATGTTAGAGGTCGTGTAAGTGAACACAAGGTAGTGCACAACCATGCCAAAGGTCGTGTACATTTCTTCTTCTTTTCTTTTTTTGACATGGGCAAGATACAATCATGTTAAGAGGCTAAGTATCTCTCTGTTCACTTTGTTTTTTTTTTTTTTTAACAGGGTTTTAACATGGTCATATTGAGAGGTTATGTATCTCTCTATTCACTTTGGTTCGTTAACATAATTTCAACATGGTCATGTTGAGAGATCATGTATCTCTCTGTTCACTCTTTAAATTCAACACACCCATAACACGGTCATGTTAAAAGACAATGTATCTTATTGTATACTTCGTACATTAATCCCTCAATATGATTTCTAATAAATTTAACCTAATTAATCTATCTAATATGACAATGAAATACACTAGTAGGTACACTTACTTGACCCGAATCATTATCGTGATGCTTGAATCGCTTGTTTCGTCCCTTGCGTATTACAGATGGACTTTGATCTATTAATAACCCTAATACGTTAATTCTCAATTTACAATGTACACAAAATCAATGAACAATTGTTATTAATTGATGTACTCACCGTAAAAAAATTGGTGAATCGTAGCATGTTTTTGTCCTTTTCTTTCTTTGATTTATGTAGAGTGTGTCTAGGATTTTGTGAAGTGTGCAAATGAGGTAAAAAGGTGTTAACCCTAAGTTAAATTCACTTATATACTTAAGTCATAAAATTACCATTATGCCTCCACCACTTTAAACTATTTACCTTCTTGTCCTTAGTAGATATATATTCTGAGTAATTACATTCTCTTCCCCCTTACAAGAATTTTCATCCTTGAAAATTACTTAAATTACTAAAGAGTTCTGAATATCTTCTTCTCATCTCCTCTTTTAATTCCCAAGTTGCTTTTCTTTCTATTTGATTGCTCCACTGCACTTTAAAGTATTTGATGACCCATCTTCTTAGAATTTGTTCTGTAGTATCCATGATTTTAACATGTCTCTCAACAGTCATGAGGTTTAACTGCACTTGTAGAGGTTCTAGTGCAGCAATTTGATCTAAGTTGGGCATATATTTCCTTAGCATGGAATAGCATGGAAATGTAAAGTACATCGTGTACCTCAGCTAGACTTGGTGGCAATGCCAGTTTGTATGCCACTAGTCCAATCCCCTTGAGAATTTCGAAAGGTCCTACATATCTGAGATTCAATTTCCCTCTTAGTCCAATCTTTATCACTCGATTCGTAGCTGAGATCTTCAAAAACACATGATCTCCCACTTGAAACTCCAATGGGTGTCTCTTTTTGTCTGCACATGACTTTTAGCGGCTTTAGGCTAATTGCATTTTTTGCTTGATCAACTTTACTTTGTTTACTATATCTTGTACTAGATCAGGTCCCAATATTTGTTTTTCACCCACCTCATCCAAATGCAAAGGCAACCGATACTTTCTTCCATACAAAGTCTCATATGGTGCCATTTGGATGATAACTTAATAACTATTGTTATAGGTGAACTCCACTAAGGATAGATGTTCATCCTAATTTCCACTAAGCTCTAATGCACACATCTTCAGCATATGCTCCAATATCTAAATTGTTTACTCTAACTGACCATCCGTCTATAGGTGAAAAGTCATACTAAATTGTAGCTTTATCCTTAGAGCCCTATGCAGACTATTTCAAAACCTCCTTATAAATCTCATATCTCTGTTTGACACCATAGAGATCGGTACCTCATGTAACTTTACAATTTCTTTGATGCAGATTTATGCCAGTTTCTCAAGTTTGTACCTAGTACTTATTGGTATAAAATGAGCCAATTTTGTAAGTCAATCTACAATCACCCATACGGTGTCCAATTTTGTTAAAGATTTGGGTGGTGTAGTAACGAAATCCATGGTAACATGTTTCCATTTTCACTTTGGCATAAGTAACGGCTGTAACATGCTAACGAGTCTTTGATGTTCTATTTTGATATGTTGGTAGGTCAGACACCTAGATACATAATCAGTTACTTCTCTCTTCATATTCCTCCACCAATAATGGTTCTTTAGATCTTTATACATCTTAGTACTTCTAGGATGAACGGAGTACCCAAAATAGTGTGTCTTCTTTAATATTTCTTTCTTCAGTTCATCTACACTTAGCACACATAACCTGTGACCATACCTCAACACCCTCTCTACGTCTTCATTAAATTATAAAGCTCTTCCCTCTTCCATTCTTTTCTTTATTTCTTTTATTCCCTTATCTTCAAATTTTGCAGCCTTTATTTTGTCGCTTAACACTGACTGTATTCATAGGCTAGCAAGTTTAGCTCCAATTTCATGAGTCACAATCTCCATATCTAATTTTACATATCTTCTAATATCTTCTTCTGAGTTGTGATCAAAGTTACTAAATTACCATGCTTCTTTTTACTGAGTGCATTAGCAACGATGTTAGCCTTTCTAGGATGATACCGGATGTCTAAGTCATAGTCCTTTATTAGTTTTAGCTAACGTCTTTGGCTCATATTTAGCTCTTTCTAGGTAAATAAATGCTTGAGGCTTTTGTGATCTATGAATACCACAGATGCTAATTCCAGATCATGTGTCGGGTAATTCTTCTCATAAGGCTTCAACTGCCTAGATATATCATACATATGCAATTACCTTATCATTTTTACATCAACACACATTCGAGCCCTCGAATAGAGGCATCATTATACACTACAAATTCTTCACCGCTGATTGATAGTGCAGGTACTGGTGTAAAAGTCAATCTCTCCTTCCTTGTCATGAAGCCTTCACATCAGTCATCCTATATAAACTTTACTCCTTTTTTAGCCAATTTAGTCAAAGGGGTTTCCAATTTGAAGGATCCTTCCACAAATCTTCAATAATATCCTACTAATCCTAAGAAGCTTCTAATTTTTGTTACGGTCTTTAGCCTAGGCTATTCATTTATAGCTCGTATCTTCTTAAGATCTACAAATAATTCATCCTTACTAATCACATGTCCCAAAAAGGTGACTTGCTTTAGCCAAAACTCACACTTCTTAAACTTGCCATACAACTTTTTTGCTTACAATCTACTCAATACTATCCCCAAGTGCTGCTCATGATCTTCGTTTCTAAAGTATGTTAAAATGTCATCTATAAACGTGATGACAAACTTATCCAAGTATTCCCTAAATATCTTGTTCATTAAGTCCATGAAGGCTGTTAGTGCATTTGTGAGTCCAAAAGGCATTACTTGGAACTCATAATGCTCGTATTTAGTTCTGAACATAGTCTTCTGGATATTTTCCTCCTTGATCTTCAATCGATGGTACCCGGATCTCAAGTCCATTTTTTAGAAGACTTGAGATCTTTGTAACTAATCAAACAAGTCGTCAATCATCGGGAGAGGGCATTTATTTTTAATTGTAACCCTGTTCAACTCTCGGTAGTTTATACATAACCACATACTATTGTCTTTTTTCTTTACAAATAGTACCGATGTACCCCAAAGTAAGACACTTGGTCTAATAAATTTCTTGTCCAACAACTCTTGTATTTGATCCTTCAGCTCTTTCAACTCTGTGGGTGCCATATAATATGGGGCTTTAGATATGGAAGCCGTATCAAGCATTATATCTATGCTGAATTCAATTTTCCTTACTAAAGATAAACCTAGCAAGTTATCCGAAAACACTCCTACAAACTCCTTTACTACCTTTGCTCTCTCAATTTTCATCACCTCTTCAGCTTTAGCTGTTACTGATGCTATCATACTTTTACCCCACATTTCATATATTGGCAACCCTATAGGTTTATATGCCTCTAATTGGAAACTAAATTGTTCCTCTTCTAGTGTGTTGAAATGGATGGTTATATCATAACAATCAATTGTTGCATGATGTCTAATTAACCAATTCATTCCCAAGATTACATCGAAATTGGTCATGTCTAACACCAAAAGATTTACAAACAATATTCTACCCTGCACTTCTATACAAACCTTTTTACATATTTGGTTCAATTCCCTACCCACACCCATAGGGGTACTCAGACTCAATACAACATCCAACACTTCTTTACATACATCATATTTATTTCTAAATCCATAAGATATATAAGAATGTGATGTACCGGTGTTAAACAAAACATATGCTTTAGTAGAAATTACTAATAGTGTACCTGCTAAAGTCTCTATATCTGGAGTGTCCTATCTTTGTAGTGTAAACACTCATGCTAATGTCCTTTGCCTTGGCCCTGCCTATTGAGGTCTGCCATTATTAGTCCCAGTCTAGCTTCTTGCTGCTGGTGCTGGCTGTATATTCTATTTTCCATTTTTTGGGCAGTCTACCATCCTATGACCCTTTTGTTTGTAAGAGAAGCAAAATGTCAGTGGTATTGACCTATCTCAACAAGTTTTTCTATTGTGTCCAATCTTTCCATATGAAAAACAAGCACCCTCTGGCCATTTGTATTCACTTAGTTCATGTGGCCCATAATGTCTTCCACACCTGTTAACTTACCCCATATATGAGGTTTTCGCTTGGGAGAAAGGTACTGCTATAACCATAGGTCTAGTCTACACTATATGAGGTCTTTTGCCCTTATCTAGAGTTACAACATTCTGAATGGGTCTTTTCCCCTAATACCATTCGTGTTCCCAAAGTCTTCATCTTATCAATTATCTTATGACTCTGTTATAAAAGTTTTGTCTTGTTTGCAACTTCCAAGTAAGTTTTTAGTTAGAAGGCAACTACCTCAAGCTGTAGTGTGGGCTTTAATCCCTATACAAACCGATGAGCCATTGACTTCTCATCAGCTCTAAATGTAGGTAACATAACCTTCATTAGACAGTTGAGTTTCGTCTCATATTCATCTATTGATCTCTTTCCCTAGCAACAACTGTAGTATGATGCTTGCATTCTATCCATAATGGTAGTTAAGAAATATTGCTCATACAACATTTTTTTAAACCTATCCCAAGTGATCACCCCCATGGCGAATCTGGAAACACTTGACCACCATTCAAAAGTTGAGCCCCTCAATGAATACAATACATATTTCACTTTCTTATCTTCAGGTGTTTCTAGTGCCTCAAAAGTCTTCTCTAGTTCATCGATCCACTGCTCAGCATCCAATAGATTGTCAACCTTAGGCCTGAATTCTCTGACAATTATAACAAAACGGTCTAGACTCATTTCTCTAACTAGCCTCTCTTTAATCTCTCCCATCATCTGGGCCTATCTCATGTTCAACACTCGCATCTCTTGTATTTGTTGTTGTTGTTATGCCACTATTCTAACTAGAGTATTGATAACCTTTAGCATTTGTGTAGCATTCACCTCATTCCCTCCTTGTCCCTAATGAAGAGCTATAAGGGGGTATTCTGTTATCAAAAGCATTATCTCTAGCTCCTAAAGATGATCTTAGTCCTGAAATTCTCCTAGGCATTCAAGAAAACAAAATACAATGGTAAGGAATGATATAGGAATATATATACACTCCTTAGAGTATGAAAAATTTAAACATGACATTTTCAATATTACTAAAGGGGTTCATAAATCAATAATATCAGTAATATCAGTCCCATTTTCTAACCATTATCGGTAAATATCTTCATCCTATAAATCCAATACCTAATTCACCCAAAGATCATAACTTACTTTCTATTGTTTGAACATATATTATTGATCCTCACTTAATTCTAAAGATCATCAAGCCTAAGTAATTTATAAATTCATCAACCTAAGCTCTAAAGATCACAAACCTACATTCTTTTTATTAAACTCTAAACTCCTGGGATTATCAACTTATGCCTTAATACCACCTAAACCGTAACGCTCCGAAACCCAAATACGCTATGGCCTGTCACGTGTCGTCAGTATTTGAAGACATGCAAAGACTCATTTACTATAATTTTCCAAAACATTATCTTTCAATTATTCAATTAAATAAATGAACCTCTTAAATTACTACAGTAGAAGCATTCATAAACTTCAAAGATACCATAATTTTTAAAAGAAATGTATATCCTCCAAACATAATTCCTGTTCAATCTCCTCAATTTAAATATAGCGGAAGCTTTCAAAAATTTAAATTACATGATAATCTAAACCTCAAATACAAATTATTCCATATTCTCCTTTCTCTTCATTGAGATACTACTCGTCATAATACACATACTCCACATTATCCTTCATATCCTGATTCATTTCCATTAAGGTTTCATTAAACCCTACCATCTCTCCTATAGCATCTGCAACTAAAAAAAAAAAATCCCACGAGGGGTAAGTTAACACCCAGCACTATATATACCTATTGTCACACTTCGAAAAGGGGCCTAGAAGTCTCTATTAAAACCATCATGGCACATGTGCACCCATTACATGATGATCGTCTTATGTGTCAGAGATTGTAAGACTTTAAATAAATAATTGCATTTACAACTAATTATAGTACATATAATTAGATAATAAAATACAACTATGGATCCCGTACCCCACAGTCAACCATGATCGCAGAGAATCAGTATCCCCTACCAATCAGTAAAATAAGATAAACCCTAAGTTTCTCAATTTCAAATTCTATTACATGGGGTCTTAACATCTCATCTAAGTAAATCTATCCTTCACAAATCTTACTTTGTTGTTTTGGTCTTCCAAAACTCTCAACACTTCACATCTTATCCCATCTTGTGCTTTTGTAATCGCTACCTGTAAAAGAGTCTATGAGGGGGTGAGCACACTATAGCTTAATGAATGGGATGGTAACACTTTCAATGCTACGTACACACAAGCAAATTACAATTCAAGTTATCAAACATATGCTATGCATAATCAACCATACGAATGTAGCATCTCACGTGGTCTTCCGGTAACTGACGTGAAGTCTAGGGTTTATGCCCCCCTTGACCTTAGGTTGAGGATTCCAAAGCCACCATTAGTGCCCAGATCATTATCCAATTTATTTATCTTATCACTTTGTTAATTATGATATTTTCTTAACTCAACAGTGAACGCTCTCGCGCCTCTCTACACCAGACGGAGCAGAACCTTCAAAGACAGGCCGAACTCGGAACCGTCAAGGTGCAACAATCCCCTAATCACTTAGTTCGCACTTGGTGGAACATCGATCCTCTTGATCACTTCTGACGCATCCTATAGCAGTAACGACCTTCAATCTCATGCACATTTCTCATGAAAATGCATGTCAAATTTTAATCTTGTCCACTTTATACTTTAATTGATTAATTTAAAGTGATCAAATAACATATATAATTAAAATCAATTCTCAATCATACCATAGAGGTAAACATCAAACATTCCATTTCACACTCATTACAATCAAGCAAGGATCATGCCTTTCTTATCACTCAAGATAGACACTGAACCCAGACCCCATGGACATAGACTTATCTAGTCTTACAATAGATTAAATTATCTCGGCACCTCTCTGTACCATTTCTTTTAAATGTCAACCACTCAGGTTGATTTACAATCATCATCTCTGACACCTTCGTGTCATTTATCTTACATGTCAAACCAACCATTCGGGATTGATTTACATTCATCATCTTTGACACCTCTGTGCCATCGCACTTCTCAAGTGCTTTATCATTTTCATTTCCGAGAGCCAATAAGGTCATCTCGTATTTTCTTTTTGATGTCCTCAAGACATTTGTATATAATATATATATATATAGATAAATATATATATATGTTCGTGACACATCTTTAATTAAAAACAATTTACTAGACACTTTCCCTTACGAACTTAAGAGGGTAAGAAAACAGGATCGTTAGGTTGTAAAAACCAAGGTTGCAATCATGATTTGTACAATTGGGTTCATGAGTGTATTTCATAAATATAATAGGAAATAATTTTGTTTAAGTATATGTATACACATTCAGGAACCAACTCTGATATGTATACATAATGATACCTAGACACCCTATTCCAACTAAGCCCACCTACTCGGTAGCTATAGAAGGAAAAGCTAAGTTTCTATGTTCTGGTCTGTTTTTGAAGAAAACAATTTTTAAATCATGGGTTAAGTTCGTGGTTATAGCACTAGCAATATAATGCTCGGTGCTATCATTAAGGTAACGACATCTATTCCCTTGGACCATTCATTTCTCTACACTCTTCACAACTTCTTTCTTAACACATTAATCCCCACTACATAACTCAACTCAACAACAATCATATCAAATAGCAAACACAACAAACAGCAATTTCACATGCATAACATTCAACATACAACACAATATAGTAGCATATCATTAAGTTTCTCACTCACCTATTTAGAGTTGTCATAATCTTAGTCGTCATTAAGTGATTCCGGTGTGTGATCACTTTGCCCCTTTCAAGCCAGAGGCTTCTAAGGTTAGCTAAATTGTTGAAGCCTACAAAGTTACGGAGAATTGCACCTTTGGAAAATGCTAGCTCGACCAATCCATTTCTCCCATCTCATTTGTATGAGCTAATACAATCAGTGCCTTGAGTGGTTGGTCAAAAATTCTTTCCCACTCCCTTAGAAGGCCTGCCTCTCTTCTCGGCATTGTAAACACCTCATTTTTGCCTTTAATCATTAGTAATATTCAATTTACAATTTTTTTTTTCATTTTTGCAAATTTTTCATTTTTTTTTTCAATTTTAGGAAAAATAAAAGAAAAAATAAAATAAATAGGAAAAATATCCCAATTTTGGAAAATAATGATAGAAATAATAATAAAAGGAGTTAAATAATTTTTACAAATTTTTATAATATCAAAATAATATAAAAATAATAATAATTGCATCACATATATACAATTTGTGTAAATAAAAAAAAAAAAAAAAACTAAGAAGTGGGCCAACCTGCTGGTTCGGACTATGGCTTGGCGCGCGTAGGGGGGCTCAGTTGCAGGTTCGAAACACGGGGGACACATTTCGCATTTTGCAAAAAATAAATTTCATTTCTCAAGACACGTGTTAGCTTATGATTGGATGACACAAGCGCACACGCTGAGCACGTGCTCGTCTCCTACCTTTGTCCGAAACAGTCGCCGACCATAGGAAAATTGAAATTCGACTGTTTTGATGCGATTTTTTGCACAAATCCACTAAATCTTTAACCAAAATAAGATAAACATCATCCAATCGGAATCAAATCACAAAAAAATTAAAGATTTACATGAATCAAGAGCAAATCGAAGATGGGTTTCAACCACAAATCCAATTCGTACTTATCGAAGGAAATCCGAGCTTATCTAGCTTGATTTCTAGTGTCTATAAACAAAGCACGACGGGGGGAAGCCATAACACGGATCAAAAGTGAGAAAAGAGTGAAAAATCAAAGGTTTCGAGAGTCGCCGAAGTCCCACCCACATCGCGACCGCTGACCAAGCTAAGAACCACCACCAGGAGGCATTTCTGAAAAAATCCACCACCACGGTTAAATTCCCCACCCCCTAAAAGCTCGGAAGCCGCCTTTAAACGCCCACAAAAACTGCTAGAACGCCGCCGTAAAAAACCCTCTGATCGCTGCCTGATTCGACTGAATTCGACCCAACCCGACCTGCAATCCACGGCTCGTAACCAAGTAAGTCAGTTTTTCTAATTTTTTATTTATTTTCTTATTCTTTATTTTATTTATCCGTATTTATTTATTTATTTTGTTTAGATATTTATTTCATTAGAAATTTATAATCTTGAAAATAAAATAATAAAATAATAATGTTAGGGTTTTAATTAGTTTTTTTAGAATAGATATGTTTAGTTTAATATAAAAATAATAAAAAAATAAATATAAAAAGGTAAAAAAATAAATAATGAGAAAAAAATAAATAAATATTTTAAAATTAAATAATTAGTTGGGATAATAACGTGAATTAATAATAGATTGTTTTATTACTTAGAAAAATCCTTTTTTTCAAAATAAATCCAAAATTGGTTTTTCTTAAATCAAAATTTCTTTTAAAAAATAAAATAATAAAGCTTAGGCTTAGATTTTTTCCCAAATTTTGAAAACGATAATGAATTTAAACCCAATGTATTTTCATAATGAACAAATCTACTAAAGCTTTTTATAAAAAGTAAACTACGGCTTATTTGATCCCGAATAGCAAGTACGTAAACACCCTTATAGGACAACTCTAAAAAAGAAAAAAAAATCATTTTTCAAATTAGTATGAGTTGTTTTAATAGAATAAAAAATAATAAAATAAAAAAACAGCAATAAAGAAATATTAAAATATGATTCACATTTTAGAAGGATAAAGTGGTAACTTTAAGGTTTTAATATGTTAACTCCCGAGTCGAGAATCTCTGGTTTTATTTTTTTTTTTTTTTCAAAAATAAAAGAGGAGATTTTGTCGACTAGTAGTCTAAATTAGAATTAATCCGCTCAATTAATTCTAATTTAAAAAAATTTTCCAACTTCAATTGAGTGACGACTTCAAATAAAATAAAATTCTTAGTTCAAGTCGATGATTTATATTAGATGAGCATAAAGTCCAATGTCAATTGGATTAGGAATATAAAAAAAAAAAAATCAAAAATTAGACTCGCCAGGCATGAGCAAGCGTTGACACTCATTGATTTCCACTTTTTGATTTCCACTTTACTATTAAGATGAAGAGCAAGGTCTCTTAAACATCATGTTGAGTGACAAAGACCTCATAGTGACTGGTATACATCTCTCCAACTCGAGCTTCTTTCACTAGGGTACGTAGATTCTTATCTGAAAGTTCTACAAGAATGACGAAGGCTTCCGCTTCATCGATTTCATGTATCTCCATCCACGTATTTATGAGGACATCCGAAGGAATCTTCATATCTTCCGGAAAGGAAACCAAATCTAGGAAGCACTCTTTAACCTTTCTAGAAAATTGTTATACACTGATTGCCACTCGTTCCAGTAATTTGCTTTCATGGGATTCGTTAATTGGCTCGCCCTTTGATAACCCCGTTCTTGCACTAGACCAGTACATCTCGGGTTGATCCCATAAGGATGATCCGATAACTATGTGGGCTAAAGGAAGTCCCTTGCATTCACTAGACCAGTCTGCTTTACCAAGCTTTCATCTACACCTCAAGGAATGGACTTTTGGCTGAAAGCATAATGGTACAATAACATTATCGCTTCATGCTCCCGCAATAATTCCACGTCATAGGTCATACTGAGAATTCTGGGGAATTTAAATCATGAAACGACAAGGATCTTTAGTCTGGGTGCTTCACAAATCAGTTGTTCAAGATCTGACTCTTTCCAAACATCATCCAGCACAATGAGGGACCGTCTAGCTGTCCATTGTGCATGGTAAGAGGAATGAACAGCATTATTAATCTTGAGTTTTAAGGACTCCAAATTTGGAGGCTGTGACACTGTCAGGAACAAAATCCTATTGCCGAAGTGATCCTCAACTTGTTCATCTCTGCAAACTTCGTTAGCCAAAGTAGTTTTCCCACAACCACCAATCCCACTTATCTCCACAAGACACAAATCATCTTTCTTCATTAACATCTCCTTGACTTTCCTCTTTTCTACATCCAAACCTACCCCAAAATCTAACTTCCCTCCACCACCAGTACAATAACTGACATCTACCCCCACCTCTTCTCTCCGTTGAACCTCCTCTTACACCCACCCACCAAATGCTATAGTCTCGGGAAAGAGAGCATACATAACAACTACATTTGGGAATTATAGATAAGGTACAGAGGTCCTCATATTGGGGCTTGAACTCCAACAAATATCAACATAACATGCTATAGTTATAGGTGAAAGACACGAAATCTCTTAATAGGACAGAAACCATGTAGTATCACTAGTGAACGTTGCAATAAAGATTCGTTGTATGCTCCCAATAGGGTGCAAAAGTTCACGTAAGGAAATGACAGCACTATGACCAAATGAACTTTGCTCCACATTTTTAAGGCGGTTCGAACAAATCTTCTCCTTTGGAAAGGGAACCAGGATCAGCCTTTGCTTCATTCATAGAATTAACACTTGAAGAGCAAGAGCAAGATTTGGAGGCACAGGACTTACAGTTGAAGGATTATCATTAGCATCAATAACAGGGGCCAAATGACCAACTCCTTGATAGAAACATTCATCATAAACTACAGCAGCTGCCAACTTAGATTTAGATTCTAGTCTTGCCACTGCCTCATCTCCTTGAAGGGCATGGGAAATGAAGTCCATCCTACCACTTATCAAGCTTCCATATCCACACGAGTATTCGACTTATGATGGGGTATCAGTTGATGCTTTGGCCTAAGACCGGGTAGGACACTTGCTAAGTTACGTTCATGATGGGGAGTAAGGTCCTCTAAGAGAAGATTATTGTTTCCAAAGATAGAGCGGTCCTTATGAACCAACAAACTAAGCGCTGGGGGTTCAAAAGATATTGGACACTTCTTATTGCAAGATATGGGATCGGTGGAATAGAGTATGTCTTCCCTTTTTTTTATTTAAAGGAAATAGAAACTTGGTCTTACTTCCACGCTCGGAGCTTTTGGACTTCAAACTCATTTTCCTGTTTAACTCATGCACAATAGCTCTACGAAAATTGGATAGGCTTGCATCAAATGTGTATACTTGTTCACTAGATTAAAGAAACCCCTTTAAAAGTGAAGATACCTCATTTTGTGTACCTTTAGCTTTTCCTCTTTTAATTGGTTTCATTTTTTTCTTATCCTCTTTCCACTTTCGCTTTTACTATCGCTGTTGTTGTTGTTCTTGTGGATGTTGCCGATGTTGCTGTTCTCCTCCTCCCTGCTCACCGAAACCAAGATGTTGCTGGGACTCGCCTGAAGCCTTGAGTGATTACCTCGTCGAAATAAGGAAGCAAAAGAAAAGGAGATGGAAGAATACGGGAAGAAGAAAGCTGGGGAATGTGACCGATGCAAGAGAAGAGAAGAAGAAGGTTTGCATCGGCAGACGAGGAAGGAAGTGCGGCCAGAAGAAGAAGAAGTAAAAGGAAGTAAAAGAA
Source organism: Laguncularia racemosa (assembly GCA_037954665.1). Classification (NCBI taxonomy): domain Eukaryota; kingdom Viridiplantae; phylum Streptophyta; class Magnoliopsida; order Myrtales; family Combretaceae; genus Laguncularia; species Laguncularia racemosa. The sequence continues at coordinate 1,128,669 of JBBMOL010000108.1, forward strand.
AAAGAAAAGGAAGAAGGAAGAAATGAGGGATGAGGGAATAGCGGGGGCAAATGATGCGACCGGGTATGGGCGACGTGACTGAGGCGACCATTCACCCTGCTGCTGCTGCCGTTGTCTAAAAGGAAGGGCTGGACAAACGTGTGATGTGAACACTCCTTTCCCTTTTTTTTTTTTTTACACAGTTATATATGTATATATTTATATATATTATATTATATTTTGTATCATAATGTTTGTTCTAATATTCTTCTCATATATAAAAATATTTTTAAATTTTATATTTTTAGTATTTTATTACGAAATCTTATATCTAAACTAATCTAAACATCCCGAACATAAATATTTACTCTAAATTTTTATTTAAAATTCATAGGTCTATAATTTAAATTAATTTCATTATTTAACCTAATATTATTTGAAAATTATGTTTCGAAGAATTTATTCTTTTGATTTAATTTACTCAAACTAAAGTTAGGACTTATGATTATTTTTATTTATCCTTTTATATATATCTATATTCGAATATTTTTCGTTCACTTTTGCTTCCTAAATTTATTCGATAATATATTTCATATAATTAAATTTGTTACGTTTGTTATCTTCTTTTCTTTGTAAAGATTGTTCTTTCTAGTTGTTTTATTTGTAAAACCTATTATTATCGCCATTTATTAAAATAATATTTATGCATCGCAATATTTGAATTTTTTTCTTACATTTCTCAAAGTTTTTAATATTATGAAATTGTTCCTCTCGCTATGCCGACCTAGAAACATTTATTATTCTATTTATTTTCTTTAGTTTTTTATATAGTTTTTCAAAATTTTTAGGACTTTATACCTACAACTACATACGCACGCCATGATAGAAATAACAACACATGCACGATGCAACACAATATTCATACATAATATTATTCATCTTTCACAACCTTTAGCTAATACATAATCACATCATACACACCATCACACATAAGTTTCACAAAATCCTTTCACAATCTTTCCACAAACAATACACACACACACACACACACATATATATATTTGACAAAGGGTGTTCCCCTTTATCTACGAGTATATTTTCCATACATAGTAATAATATATACGATAGTAGGTTCTTCTCACTGTCCATGGGTCCATGAGTCCTTTCAACCTTTTAATTCTCACATAACATCCTTCCGCAATCATTTATAAAATATCTTTCCACGATATCCTTCTACAAACAAATATCCTTACACAAACTACCTAGATTATTTCGGTATATGACTCCATTAGGGACAACATCACAAATCGATTATCGAGGTGCCACCTTGAGAACATTGACCCACACTCAATTTCTCGGACCCAGCAATTCACAATCACATGTACACGCAATCAAGTTTATATATAATAATATTAAATCCACACGCAATATCTAACCTATCAAACATAAGCAACAAACAAGGTATACATGTACCTGGATTCCAAACCTTGACTTTTTTTTTCCTTACACTTCTATAGTTTCACAAATCCTCCAAACTTATACATGATTCAAATTATACACTTTTATAATTGTATTCCTATATATATATAAAAGAAATAGACACATTTCAAATCAATAAGGTCATATTGGAGGCCATGTAGGTGAACACGATGTAGTACATGACCGTGCCAAAAGTTGTGTACATTTCTCTTTCTTTTTTTTTTTTTTTTTTACATAGGCGAGACATGATCATGTTGATGGGCTATGTATCTCTTTGTTTACTTGGTTTTTTTTTTTTTTTTTAACAAGGTTTCAACATGGTCATGTTGAAAGGCCATGTATCTCTCTATTCACTCTTTAAATTTAACATGCCCATAACACAGTTATGTTGAGAGACCATGTATCTTACTGTATACTTAGTAAATCGATCCCTCAGTCTGATTTCTAATAAATTTAACCTAATTGATCGATCTAATATGAAATTTATAATGTAATACACTAGTAAGTACACTTACTTGATCCGAATTGTTATCGTGTTGCTTGAATCACTTGTTTCGTCCCTTGCATATCACAGATTGACTTTGATCTATTAATAACCCTAATACGTTAATTCTCGATTTATGATGTACACAAAATTAATGATCGATTATTATTTATTAATGTACTCACCTTAAACAAATTGGAGAATCATAACATACACTTGTCTTTTTCTTTCTTCAGTTTTCTACAAAGTGTGTTTAGGGTTATGTGAAGTGCGCAAATGAGGCAAAAAGGTATTAACCTTATGTTAGATTCACTTATATACTTAGGTCATAAAATTACCATCCTACCCCCATTGCTTTAAACTATTTACCTTCTTGTCCTTAGCAGATATATATATATATATAAGTAATTACATATTAACTAATCAAGAGTAAGTGCCCTATACTTATTAGCAAATCCAATGGAACTTGCCATGTTTCCTTTATTGCTTGTTTTAAATGTATGAAGCCTTAAGCTAATTTGGGGTTTAGGGTTTTAACTAAGTAATGGTATAATTACACTGAAAGTATTTATGTCTTAACATAGTAAATTTATTGTTCCATTTCCATGGTTTTTCACTTCAAGTTCATTATAGATCTTTTTATATAATTTATGTGCTATCTATTTTTCTTTTTTCTATTGTCTTCTTTAGTATTCTTTGATCATATTATAATAACCCATGCGTTCACAGCTTTTGTATCGATATACAATATAGATAAAGTCTCATTTCTCACATGTGTGACCTAGATCTTACATGTTGATAAATTAACTAAAGATAAACTTAATAATTGATACCACTAAATGCACCCATTTTACCTCCATTAAGAGAAATCATAAAAATAAAATGGAAAGGGAATGAAAGATCAAGTACATGAGTATTAGGATACCTCAGCATTTTTTATGGATTAAGGATCCAACATGTATAAAAAAAATAAAACATAAAAACATATCTATAGATGTGTCGATGAAGAAAAGGGATCATGCTTAAAATAATAATTCAATTCAGTCCTTACTAAATGGAAAAAAATGAAAGATTATTGACATGGTTAGTGGTAGCAAAATATAATGAACTAATTCTAAAGTTTCTGAATACATATTTTGGTTTTTTATAATATTTAAAGGGTACACATTAGTTATGTGTTTTCTATATATATATAAATTGATTAAATAAAACTATTCACTAAATGCATAACTCCTTATATTTCCTATATCTTAGAACGGCTGAATATTAATTATATAATAAAATATCTAGATCAACAATTTTTCTTTCTAAAAAATTATGGTACAAAAGGTGAACATAATCGAAAGACCATAAAAATGGAAAGGCAAAAAATGAGTACAAGCTAAAAAAATCTAATTGACATCAAGTATTACGAGCCTAAACCAAACAAACAAAATTTGGGCTAAAGCCGAATAAACCTTTTCGGCAAAAATCGGCCCACCATCATTTGTAATTAGAATGATTCTGTTTATGGTGTTTCAATGCCATTAAGTATTCAAACCTTAAGGGGAAAAAAAGAAAAAACACTCAAGCCATGAATTAGCAATCAAATATATTTTAGATGCATCCCATTATTCATTCATAGGAAACTTAATTTAGCTTATTATGTTTAGTCTATGTCAATTTTGTCCAACTTATATCACATTTTCTAGCGATTTGCAATAATACACCTAGAATTCTTATTACATCATTAAGATTTTTGTTGCTTAATGATGTAAATACTAGTCTCCAAATGAAATTCAACCTTATAGTTCGATTTACGCTTCCAAAGCTTTGAAGTTCTATTACTTTTCCCACTATAGGAGGTTCCCCCATAGCCACCTCAATTACGTGGCGTGAGGGATGAAGCAGATGGGCTTCTTCCGCATCTATAGTCCAATTTTTCAAATTATAAAACTTTGGTTTAGTTCAATTCGATTAAAAAATTAAACCATAATATATAATTTATGATAAATTAAAGACATAATATATAATCTCAGATTATAAGTACTAAATACTTTTAATAATAATTTGTTGTAGCATTATATATATATATATTTTTTATAAAGTTAGTAACATAAAATTAAGTAATTTCAAAGATACTTTATCAACTATGTTATTCATAAAACTAGTATGTGATAAAATTTTTGAATATACTTGTATACATATTTTGATTCTGATAACATATTGTCATAAAAGTCAAATATGTATACACTAAGCTCTACTAAAAAATACTAGCTACCATTTTTAACTCTAACTTCCAAGCCAGCTTTTATAACTAAGAAAAAGAAAAAAGAAAATTAAGCAAATAAATCATTTCAATAAGTTCTTATTGAAGTCGTTGAAATACAACTTTACCAATCGCACAGATGCAAGCCATGTATTTTTATTTTTGGTATGCAACATAATTTATACCTTTGGGTTTGCATCTATTTTATTCCTCAAAATTTGCCAATGCTCCAATTATAATCTAAACACATGGAAAATAAACAAATAAATAAATAAAGCTTCGACCCATGAGATTACTAAAGTTTTGTCAGAAATTCATAACCTAATTATCGTTTGATTATTAGAAGAGAGAAAGTGTAGGGGTGTTAATAACTAGCAAAGCAAATAAATACTAAAGTAATTTTTGCCTGCATATGTATTATTTTGGAGGCCTTTAGGTCTTTATACAAAATATATGGTGAATAATACTTATATATTATTTAAATATACATTGAATATCAACTAAATTAATTTAATAACTTATAAGATAAGAAAGGCGTCTATGGAACAAGTAAATAGCTGATCGATTCCATTTTTTACCATAATTTGTATTTAGCCGGGTAAACTAAATAGCAAAATAGTTTGACTGACCTAGAAACTTTTGAAGGTAGAGCTCTATTTAAATTGTTACCAATAATACAATACATCTCCTATATTTGATTCTCATGTAAATGATATAATTAAACCTTAATACATAGGAAAAATAATTTGAAAAAAAAATGATGCGTATTTTCACACTTTTACAATCAATCAACTAGTATTTTTGCTTTTAACAAATTCATGATCTATACTCTTTTTCATTATGGAATTGTCAAATGCTCTATTAAAATCCTATGCACGTTGAACGTAAAAAGAACACCCCAAAACACGTATAGACCCACATAAAACCCTTATTGCGTACATTGCTGGCTGCCAATGCCTAATCTCTTTTCGCTATTGACCCACAATAATTGATAGAGAAATCTACTAAAATAATATAAATTTTGAAAAATAATCATGGAATAGGTTACCTAAGAAAATTTATTCCCATATGCAGAAGACTTCATTACACCTACAATGCAATTATAAATCTACACAAACTGAATTGCACTCTCTCCAACTCTCTTCCTCCTTATTTTCTTTCATTCTTACACAAGTTTCGTGGATAGAAGAAGAAAAGTTTGTATATCTATGAGTCTAAGAGCATCAATAAGAGATCTTCCCAATTTCTTTAGCAAAAAAACTTGATTAAGCTACATTTTGATACACTTTTTCATCATAAATTTATTTTTTTTTCTTATTATGTTACTCTTCATCAATCTACAAAACATTAACTATAATTTTTCGTAGTCTTCTGTTTTCATTAAAATACTAGTAATTGTTATTAATTTGTAGAGTATTAGACATAATTTATATAAAAATTGTTGTGTGTAACGTGTGAAGAAGATCAACATTATGCACATTAAAAATTTCGTATTATTTTTAAGTGTAAAATTTTGGTTTATTATTTAAATCATTTAAATTTTTTTGTAATTAAATAATCATTAAAAAAATAATTTAAAAAATACATGTTAATGAAAATGTTAATATTAAATTTTATTGTTTGAAAACAATTTTAAGAATGAATTCCATAATTTGAAAATTTTTCAATTTTAAAATTTTGATACTTTTCAACAAAATTATGAACTTTTTTTATTTTTAAAACAAAATTAAGAAATTTTAAATTTATTAAAAAATTAATAAACTATTCTTTCTTCTATTCTTATGTAAACTTGCAATTTTTTTTATGAAAATGTTTGAAAAATTTTTAGATTAATTTTTTTTAATTTTTTTTATATGTGAAGAAAATGATCATTGTTGTGTATTGTGAAGGTTAAACAACCAACATTTGTTGTTTTTGTATATTAGTTGATTATTTATCTATGTTGTAGATGGATAACAATGGGTGATTATGTCAAATTTCTAATCTATGCATTTGTAAATATTGTAAGTGCCCACATAGACACGATAATAGTTAATTAACCCCTAACTTAGCCTTACATATTTATGATGTTGAATTGTTACCTGTATAATGCTAACGTTTTTTGTTTTTGTAGTGCAGATTAGATGGAACTTGCACCTTTTGATTGATCCATTTTGACGCAGCAAGAAGGGCATCGTTCATAGGTTATTTGGGATGGAGAGATAAACCACATGTAACTTGTGAAATTGATTACTTTATGTTTCATTGCCAATAGTACAACATTTTACTTCTTTACTTTTAGGATTAATTATGGCTTGTCGTTTGAGGATGTGAGTTATCACTTTGGCACGCCAAAAACATTATCCTAGTAAATCTATGGATGAAGTCATATCTACAGTTGATGGGTTTTCAAGGTTTGAGCTGCCTGCTCTTTATATAGCTAGATTGGCATATGATCACTACCCTAGTTGAGAGGTGGAGGCTAAAGATACATATGTTTCACATGCCTATTAGGGAGTTCACTATTACTTTATAGGATGTTGAGGTTGAACTAGGTCTCCTAGTTTATGGTTAGGCAGTAACAAAGAGCAGTTCCCTGGATTAGATTGCTACATGTCAAAGGTTACTTAGGGTGAGACTAGGGTCAGGCAGTAGGAGGGTTGCATTAATATGATGTGGCTTCAGGATATGTACTGGGTCATATTAGAACACACAAATGTTAAGCAAGTTACATGTCATACGTGTGCATATCTCTTGCAGCTGCTTGGCAAATTTATCATTGTTGATAAATTCAGTGCCCTCATTCATAGCATGTTTTTGCCATTGCTAGAGCACTTTGATGTGATGGGCACATACAGTTAGGGGTCCACACGTTTGGCTTGATTGTATCGCCAATTTTGTGTTGTATTTGCTACGTCGGCTTACGAGATAGGAGAGGCAATGATACTTTTACAGGTTTAGGCAATGGATAGATTCCCCCATGTAGTGCCTATCAGCCACCATGGTCTTGTTATAGAGGTTAAAGTTCCCTTGGCAACATAATGGAGGATGAGTCTAGACACTCAGTATCACCCAACCTATGTTGTTGCCACTTATCGGGATGCTCTCAATAGAAATAATACTAAGCAAGTATTTCTTTAACCTTTTTTTTTTTTTCAATTTTCCATTTCATCGTATTCATCATTACACCTAAATTTTACTTACTACCCTTTAAGTCAAGTGGAAGTCATATGCGGGAAATCTGATTTACATCATATCACCTTTCTGCAAAGTAGGTAGACGCATTTGGAATACTCAGGTGCCAATCATATATTTCCACATAATCGAATAGTATTTTCCAAACCATGTTACTAGGCAATTTAGGGGTTGCCAATATATTCCATAGAATGTTAACGCATAGCCAAAGCTTCATCAGATCGACCTACGTAGGAGGGTTAATATAGATTGGTCGATACAGCATACACCGTACATAGCTTTATAGGACGAGCGTCTAACTTGGTTAGTTTACATACGAGGCCCTCAGGGGGGGGGGGGGGGGGGGGCAGCAAGAATACATGAGGTGTATAGATCTATCAACCATCAAAATATAGGACGTATAAGAGCGGTTCTTAGACATCTGGTAATTACAACATCAACACTACCTGGCTAATTTGTTGTGTATCCGATACTAATTCAATTTATGATCCATTGTAACATACAGGTTGATACATTACGGCAAATCCACTTATCCTCATATCATGTTATGGTTGTTACTCTATCTAATCATAGTCTTGAGTTTATACATGATCATAAAGGGTAACACTGTACCCTCAGGCTCACTAGAATCAGGGTGCAAAGGTTGAGGCAAAGGTGTAATCTGCTGACATTTGGCAACAACAATAGTCAATTCCTACACGTCATAGGACTGTTGGACATAAACGACCCTAAAATTAGGCTTAAGCACAGGAATATTCAGTAAAGGACCAACAACTCCCACCAAATGTTGATGAGATGGATAACAGCTCGGCCCTAATGCGTAGCACATATGTCATACCACATCATCATTCTATTAGTGGTCATTTCCCTACATTAGCTGCTCTACAAAAGAGTCGCATTGGTAAGTAACCAATGTATTAAGGTGAATTTTCACAGCATGCTACAAAATGGAGTCCAGTGCCTCCTCGTGATTTCAACGATGCCCTCTAGCACCATCTAACACAAGAGTTACAAGCTCTTCTTGCTTCAGATGCAAGGCCGGCTAGAGAGCACACAAATGCATTTTCTCGGCTAACACGATAGTTTAGTAAAAGAAGGAACAAGAGGAGATAGGATAATATTTTATCTTATTTGACATGTAAGCCTTTCATCGATAATTACGATTCATGTAAATTACTATTTGAAATTTATAAATTTATTAACATTGTTTAATACATTATTTTTTCCCATTTTTATATGTACGCTTTTACATTTTTTTTTAACAATTACTTCTAAGATTTTTTTTTATAATTCTTTTCACAAAATTTATTCATGATTTTTCATAAAAAAAATTTCTAATGAAAAAATTTCTTAAATTAATTTTTTAAACTAAAAATTCACATCGGAATAGCAAAATAATAATAATAATAAATTTAAAATTATAAATATTAATTTAAAATTTAATAAAAAATTCACGATAGCGAAAGCGTATCTTGAGTACACGCCTTTAATACAAATTTAATTCAAGATGCGTTTTTTGTTCGCACCTTCACCACCTATTTTGATAATGACTTTTTTAGATACCATATTTTACGATTATTTTTCAAAATTAATATTATTTTAGTAGATTTCTCCAAATTAATATTAACTTGCATGCCAGACCAATAGCTATTAGCAGCTTGGTTAACCTTTACTGTACTTGAGATTGAGAATAATCGACTATCCTTCTGGTTTCCATGCATAGATACGAGTAGATAAATCGGCATCGAGACTGGGTCTAAGGTTTTGATGTTGCAATATTGCACCATTGGTGCTGGCTACAACCCAATTAGCTAATTCAAGGATTGAACAAATAATGACTCTTAATTTCAATGTAATTTTGTTCAATCTGTTCCTTTACGAATGCAATGAAAAGATCTATTTATAGAATTATCTTGAGTAACTTTCATAATAGATTTCAACTTATCATGTAATAATAAATTACAAGATAAATCTAATTAAATAAAAACATACTGGAGTTTTGACAAAATAACAGAATATTAATAGAATAAAATAAAATAACAAAGTTGGGTTTGATTTGAAGAGTATAGCGATTGAGGGTCAAAGCCCATGATGTGACAATATGAATCTAAAAATTTGATAAAATTAGTCCTCAATTGACCTCTTGAATTATATTCCTAATTGTTAAAAAATAAAAAATAGAATTAAATTAAATTTATTAGCATCAAAATTTTAGATCAATGGTTATAACTCAAAGTTAATTATAGTAATACAACAAAAGTTATGAATTCATGGGCTTTTGTAAATCAATTATGGAGGGCGGGGTGCAAAATTCCGATAAAATCAGTTGCTTTTGTGATCCTAAACTATGCTATAAGTTTTTTTCAAATTTCCTAAGAAATGGTATAGTGATTGCTAGGTTTAAGTGGAAAGGAGATCAAGAGAATAAAAAGGCATATTGGAAAAAATGAAAAAAAATCTAGCATTACCTAGAAACTATGCTATAAGTGTTTTTAAATTCCTTAGGCACTGTGATGATGTTATATACTCAAATAGTAAATAACAAAGGCTTCAGCTTCGTTCTAAGAGGTGACCAAGCAAATTTGCTGGCCGCTAAATCAAGCTTCACCAAGAGTAATGACATTGAAATGATAGAAGTTGCGGTTGTTTATGAGGTGCTCTCCTCCATGTTGAAACTGATCGTTCTTGTTGTTTCATTTCTATCGGGACCATCCAAAACTCCTTAAAACTACAAAATCTACCACAAAGGTTATTTTAGCTTTACAATCTTGTTTTACTTTTTATCATTTTAATATAATTAATTGCAAAAGTAACACTTCGGCTAATTGAGTTACATCCTCAGGTAAAAAGGAAATGTATAAAGTGTTTAAAATTTTCGATTCTTCATTTTTTTTTTTGTGGTTATTTGTTGATGCTAGGCCTCTGATGTGTAGGATGGCCTTTTTCTTTCTTGTTTGTTTGAACTCTCCTTGAGTTAGTGCATTTATATTAATTCGCCATTTGGGGTAAACTTATTCCTATAAAACAGTTTGGGAAAAGCATTTTTCGGAATACTATCTTGAAATTATAGGTTAGAATTGCAATTTCAAAAAATAAAGAAATCGCTTGTTTCCTAATATGCAATTTCTTTTTAATCGAAACTCGTAATCCCAACCTGCGATTTCTACAAAACTCACATCTACAACATGTGATTTCTATTAATGTCTTATGTCTTTCATGAAAAAACAAAGAAGAAACATCCTAGTTAGAAAAAAGAACTTTGTCAACCGAGTAGGCCATAAAAACACAGACATTTGACTCACTAAAAAAGGGCAAACGCCATTTGGTTCCAACCATAGTAGATTCAAATAAGTCTTTTATATATATATATAATAAATTCCGTAACTCCACATAAACAAAAAGTTACGACACTTCAAAGTTGGAAAAGCAAATCACATTAGTTTTTTTTTTTTTTCAAATACACAAATCTGACCCTTAAAAATGGGGGAACAACAAAGTTGTTTGGTTTCAATTATAGTAGACTCAAATGAATTTTGTTCGATATATTATGGGCTTTGTAACTCTATATAAGTGAAAAGTTATAACCCTTCAAAGCTCTTCAAATGGAGCTGAAATGGCAATATAAGCTAAATTGCAAGTTGGATATACAATTTTTTCACATTTTGAAATTGCATTCTCAAACTAACACATATCTCTTTATATGTTTACCTGGTTAAAAAAAATCCCATTAATGGATATTTCAAATTTTTGTTGAAAAATTATAATAGAAGCCTAACCCCACTTCACAATTCTTTAAATCCCCTTGAAATGGTACATTACCAAACATCACTAGTCAACGATCCAACTGCAAGATTAATCGAATTCGTTCCAAAAACTCAAAACTTAAAATCAAACCCTTATTCATTTCATTTGAAAGTTTCTATGGAAGAGGGGTTCCAATAAGAGTAATCACGTGAGTATTATGTGGGTACCGCACTGCACGTAACTTCAGAGAAAGTGATGTGGAGATGGCATGTGATGGGATGACTAAGGAGAGAGTGATAGGGGGGAGGAGCAAGCAATCTCGAGAGTCTCGAATGCACGAGTGACAGATAAGAGAGCTAAGGGGACTTTAAGCATCTACCTTGCAGTTCTTGAGTAATGGAAATCGTTTTTGGCCTAAACTCTTATTTGATCTTTGATAATAAACAATTCTTAATGAAATATTGTTTCTTTGATCTCTAGAATCTAAAAAAATCCTTTAATGAAAAGGAATGACCAAGTATTTATAGACTCTTGGGCTTATTGATATTCTATTGATATTCTTTAGATCCCCTTAGCGATCAACGGATGAAATTGAATTTGCTCATTTTAGGTTTATCCTAATGAGCTTGCTATAAACCTAAGGCTAGTAGCTTTCCTCATAAGTGCATGAGCCAGCTTGAGAAAAGTTAAATGCGGACAGATCGATCCAACGATCCCTATTCCGAGCTCACCAAGCCAATTCTCCCTTAATCATCTCAATAATTGGACCGGATTTACCAGGCCCTGTCATCTAACCCAATGAGTCAAGCCAAATAATTAGTGGGCTTAGCCCAATATATTTATATAATATTTTCCCTCTACATTTTGCCCCTTAACCAAATTTTTTTGGGTGGAGTCAAAGTATTTTAGGCATTAATTGCATATTATGAATAATTAGGTCGCAGCTTAGCTGATACGCACTATAAAGTAGCAGCACTACTGCTAAGTGCGCTCTCTTAGCTTATGAATTTATTTTATAGATGGATAATAGTATATGAGTTTAACACTAGCACTACAAATTTATTTATTGTATATATTTCAGTGTGCAAGCTTACGATACTACTTAATTGTGCGTGTTGCTTTAGACTACCAAAGTGACATTATCCCCCTTAACAGCATGTTAAGTAATTCTCCTCTCTCTCTCTCTCTCTCTCTCTCTCTCTCTCTCTCTCTCTTTAATTATATAAGAACACCAATAATGAAGCGGAGCCTAATAGATCACAACCGAATCTTCTATTTTTTTTTTATGCTTGAGATAATGTCATGATTGAAAGTTGTATTTCTTGTAATGTGTCTTCTTGATGTTGTATCAAACGAAGAAACCATGGGTTGTATACTTGCAATCATTTACATCTTCTTTTCACTTAAAAACTATCAAAATAGAAAAGACAAACTTTTTCAAATCTTTTCTAACCCTTCACTTGGCCGAATGTATCTCAACAAGAATTTACTTTTCTAATATAATATATCCTAATAAATATCAAATCTAGCTTTATCTTTTTTCATTGATCGGCCATATATGTATATGCATCTATTTACTTCCCTTCTTGCTTCAAGACCGATTAACTCTCTCTCCAACCATTAAGCGACAACAACTAAGTGTGATCATACTACTAGGTGTAACAAGAAATGCCATACCCCATCAGAGATAAGCATTGAGGAACTTTAATATAAATATCAAGTGAATTGAGGCGAACTTCCATCGTGAGACAAACGTCAAATACCGACTTTAACTTGTACGAATTTAGGCAAAGTGGCTCTTGTGACTTGAAGAATAGTAGTTAATGCTTCCCCACTTGCAATGTTACCACTTCTCTTCTTCAATCCCTTATTCAAGTTTATATATATATAACTAACCTCCCCTTTTTTTTTCTTATCCTCTTCACTCTCTTCCTCATTTTTCAGTATCTTAGGAACAAGGTCCTTATGCTAACTATGAACAATCTTCGTTGAGTTTTCATTCTACTTAACAACAGCATCATACGCCACATTACCATGAGCATCAATAGTCACCGGCAAGATCTTCGACCTAGGCTTCTCGAACTTATCCCTTCCCATATCAAGTGGATACTGAGCAATATGACTCTCAAGGAATGTACCCCCATCGCTAAAATCACCAATTTTCCAAGGAACAAAACCCTGATGCTTTAAATATGAGGGCATCGGGTTGTGCTTGACGGTGGCAAACTTTTCAGTCTCAAATGCAATGAATCGCTGCTTGAACCAAAGGTCATTCAAAAGATCATAATACATTGTTGTGTTTATAGGAGGTAACAAATCCTTCAAAGAGGCCATATTTACTGATACCTGAACGCGTCAAGATCCAATTTTTTCCCAATAACCTCTCCTTAAACTATCCACCCGATCTCTTTTTCTTTCATGTATGATCCCATCCTCTCAAGCATGGGATGTGGAAATTGTTTCAATTGCCGAGGCTTGTTAACGTGGCAAGGGAAGCTTCAATCATGTACTTAAACCTTTTTTTCTTTTTTAAAAAAAAACCCATGCATGTTCTCACGCAAATATATATATGCATTCCTTTACCATATGTTGTAATTATGATGGCACTCTATTTCCTTTATATAAGGGCGTTAATGCACAGCACATCTGCCAACAAATATCAAACATTTATGAGGATGGAGGATACATTTGTCGATGAAATGTCATTTGAGAGTGTTGTTTCTTCTTTTTCTTTTTATTAGTTCAATTTCATGTTGTTTGTTTCTATTCCTTCATAGTTGATATAAGTGTGACCAACCAAGAAATCTAAATCAAAATAATGGTGGTTTCTTTGATAATGGCACATGTCTTGCTCACAATTAGGCTTTGATTTCTTTCTATTGAACCCAACATAAGCAACGTTCCTCTTCTTTTTTTTTTTTTAATCACAAGTTTGCTTCAATTGTAATCAATAATTTTATCAAGTTTGACCAGCAATAGGGACATTGTCCCTCTTTCCTTTTATCATGAGTGTGATAGGAACTTTGTTCCTTTTCTTTGTAGAAAGTTCTCAACAAGAGTATTTTTATCCACCACAAGGTTAGATAATATTGCTCTCTTGAAGAAAATTAAGATTCTTCATGCCATTACTACTTCCACTTGACTGTGGTTCCCACACAAGAGCGAGATAGAAGTGTGGCTATGACTTAAGATTCTTTATGCCATTACTACATCCACTTAACCGTGTTCCCACATGTGAGCATGATGGAAGTGTGATTCTCATGTTTCTTTGAGTATTTGAGGAAAGATATCCCCAAGTTCTAGGTCTAAGCTATAGAAGGGAGTAAGTATTCTCATTTTGTGTGCTTATATATTCATATGAATAAATCTTATATTGCCAGCTTATGCATTTCCTTCTATCATTGCAAGTAATAGAAGTTGGTTTGTCAATTCTATTAGAGCAAGAATGTCACAAGGTTGAATATAGTAGGCCTCCAGCAAAATGAGCCTTGCATGCAGTAGACCCTAACAGGTCTTGAGTGTAGTGAACCTCAATTATGGCATGTGCTACACATAGAAGGACTTGAGCATAGTAGGCCACAAGCACAACTAACCTCAAGTGGATCAAGTCTTGAGCATGGTGAGCCTCAAGTAGATTAAAGGGTCACCATCAAAGGTGATTCGATGTTGCGCTTTAGGAATGAAAGAAGAGAGTTGCCTATGTTTGTCACCTAGATTACATTCTCAAGTAGTCGCCTTCTAAGTAAAAGTCTTGGGTAGAGCATGCCAGCTTTGAAGTCGGAGTACATGGCTCTTTGTGTTCTACACCTAGAATATCTCTCCTTCTCCGGTAGCAAACATGTCTTATTGAGACGGGGTAGTAACTCTAGATTTTGGGTAAAGCTTTTCCTCTCACGACTTTGTTATACCATCCTATCTAATAGCACCACCAAAGGGCCTCTTGGTAGCCTACATTATTTAAATATGTGTAAGTCATCATGCGCTTAGGAGGCAATGCCTTCACTTAGCAGCAGTGATGCAAAGATCCACTTGGAGGGGCGTCATGGATATGAGACTACTTAGACTCTTAAGATCTAAGAAGCCTCTAGAGTCGTATCGTGCATTAAACCAAAGTTCTCTCTAGCTAGCAATGATGTATAAGAGATTTATTTTGGTAAAATATTCAATTGTGCTTAAGCAACGATAATGGCATTCATTACCTGAAGTTGTGAACTCTCTTTTATTAGTCAAATGGGGTATTTTCCACTAGTTCACTATTTAGTATGAGTTACTAGGAGATTAAAAATACTCCATGATAGAAATTTTATGAGTGAGCATAAGTAGATTGATTTTCTTACTTAGCTGCAGCGGCTTATGATGCGCTTGGGAGACAACGCTTTACCAATCTACATTGGACAAGCCTAACTTACCGTCGTATGCCTAGGAGTCAAAGCTTATACTAGTCTAGACTGTTCATGCCTGACTTTCCATCATGCACCTAAGAGTTAAAGCTCTTACCGGTCTGCATTGTATATGCCTAACTTTCCATCATGCACTTAGGAGTCAAAGCTCTTATCAGTTAACATTGACATTTACACTACCCCTTATATAGTTATATACTTTGTTTCAGTGAATCATGAATCTTGTGTGGACTCTAACATGATGATTCATTGGGGTATAGGAGTAAAATGGCTAAATGTTGCTCAAGCTAAGAAGTAACTTCATGGCCAGCTTCAAGGGAATGAGCAAGTTTTGCTTATAATTCGAAGTATTGGTGTAAGAGTTGAGTGCTAGTGCGTTGCCTAGGCTTAATGTGTGAAAGTCGTGATGTTAGGGTATTGCCTAGGCTTAAGGTGTGGAAATCATGATGCCAAGGTATTGCTTAGGCTTAAGGCATGGGAGTCATGATGGCAAGGCTTTACTTGGGCTTAAGGCATGGAAGCCAAGATGCCAAGGCATTACCTAGGCTTAAAGTGTAAGTATATAAGACTATAATGCAAAGTTTAAGAGAAAAAAATAAAACTTTTACTATTTGTGGTCAAATCTGCTCTTTATTTTCTAAAGTAATGTTTAGTTTTAACCTTGACTTTAGTGCTTAATAATTCACTAATTACTATCAGATAAAGTCTCTCATAGAATATCCTTCTTAAGCCTTGGCAATCTATCTTCCTCGAATTTTATATACTGTCATACGTAGTATACCCTTTACCTATCTTCGTTAATGAATTCCCTTATTTCTTTTTTGCTTTTTCTTGCCCTTATAGGAGCCTTGCATTCTCTTCTTTTTCTTGTGCTTCTCTTGAATCTCTTCCCAAGTGGGTAGTACTGTACTAGAGGGTTTTGAAATAGTAGTCTCTCCCTCTTCGACGTACTCATCAAAGAATGCAGCCTTGATGAGGTATGACTTATTATGCTAGAATGGATTATTTGTAGTAGGAATAAATAGGTCTTTCCCTTTCCAATGGCCTTTAATGCACTACTGCCACATTGAGGGTATGAGATTATGATTATGTAGCCATTTCCTTCCAATGAGTAGATGGTGGGATTCAAACACATCAATCACGTGGAACCATGTAAAGCCCTATATAAGGCCAACTTTAAAGTCCACATTGACATACTTTACTCTGTTCGTAGATGCATTAGTGAAGCTATTTATAGTAATAGGTTGTTTCACTAAGTGCTGATTATTTATCCCTGTAGCCTTAAATATAGACATCGGCATTATATTTATAGATGAGCTATTGTCTATGAATGTCCTCTTAATGGGATGCCCATTGAGCATGCTTCCTATAGAAAGAGGATGGTTGTAATTAGGATTTTTAACACATATGTCTATGTCTATAAAAAGTATCGCATTCTCATGCGCAATAGCCATTCTTCGTATAGGTTACACTAGACTGCACTCCCCATACCATCTCTCAGTGATTTAGGTAAGTGTAGTTGTCACTGCAAGCTATGCATCATCATTAAACCTTAGTAAGTTGAAAATTTTTCTAAAATTAGTTGTCTTCATCAGTGCGGCAACCTCTGGTAGGCATGCGCCCTCATCATTCCCAATTGGAGCCTCTTGCTTGTTATATGTCTCGATGTGTAACACATTTCCTTCTTCAGTGCTAGGATCATGGCTGAGAGTATTTACAGTACCCTACTAATTATTATGTGCAGGAAGCAAATTATTACGAACATTATTATCTTCTATGACAAGTTCTCCATTATGGACCTTGTCATTAAAAATCTTCTTCAAGGTCCAACACTCCTTTGTAGGGTAACCTATGGTCTTGTGATGTCTGCAAAATTTGGGATCATTCTTCTCGTTTTGAATCGGTAAACGATCTACCTTAGGAGCTTGATATTCCCATCTTATAGCTATTGGTCAAGTAAAGCAGATACTTTTCCCATTAGGCATAAGAAAGAAAGAGTTGATGTAGAGCTTTATGATCTATCATTTCTTGGCTTCTTATTGTCTTTAGAAGTCTCAACTTAGGCCGAGCTAGCAGATGTTGCTCGTTTATCAAACCTTCCATTTTTTTCTTATTGCCTTGCAACAAAGTTGTTAGTTCTTCTCGCGGTCTCAACGAGTGTCGAGAAGGAATTTAGGTTGAAATTTTCTAAGTGGACTGCATACTCGATGAACATCCCTTGGATTCAGATCCTCACTAACTCTCTCTCATCACATACATCTTGGATGTCTAAGGTGTGTTCTCTAAAGTGCTCTATATAATCCTTCAAGTCTTCCTTGGGATACTGTTATGTTCTTTCCATATCTGTTATCGTGACTCGTTCTTAGGTGGAGAAAAATTTCTCCAATAATAGCTTGCACATAGACTCCCATGAATCAACTGACCCTGTAAGGAGATTAACATACCAGGTATATGCCTTTTCAATTAGCAACTTAGAGAATTCTTTAAGCTTTAGGTCGTCATCCAACCTGTATATTTCTAGGGTCTTGATAAAGTTAAGTAAATGTTTTTTAGCACTTCCTTTTTTGCCATTGAACAAGATGAACTTAGGAATAACATAGTCCTTAAGATAGGGTTTCTTTGCAATGTGCTAATGATAAGGGAGTCTTAACTCTTGCACTCCCACAGTCGATTTTACTTGTATTTCTTTTAAGTATATTTCCAAGTCTTCCTTCATTACAAAAGAGGTCCTTAAAGCAAATACTATAGAAGCAGGTGTAGGGTATAGGCTGACAGCTGGATCCACTGAGAGCATTGGGAGGGAGAACATCTAGTAGAGGGGGCTGTGTTCTAAGGAATGTTCTCCTCGTCAATGGGAAGATTAGTTGGAGGAACTGCATGCATGGATGACACCTTGTTGTGCAGCAATGTTAGTGTTTAGTGGAGCCACACCTTGTTGCACAATAGCAATGATAGCTAACCTTGTGACAAGCGGAGTAAACATGGTCATGAGTTGATTCAGAGCCATTGTGTTTTCCTACATAGTTTGCATCATTTGTGTAGGATCTATAGGAGCCTCAAGTTGTGAATTGCCTTGACTGGTATTTTGCGGTATTTGAGGCACGTTCTACTTCATTAGTTTAGTGTTAGGATCTTGTTTTTGAGAAATATTGTCAGATGGTCCTTTTTTCCTAATAGGTGCCATTATTCTTTTATCACTTAGCTCTGTCCCAAGAGGAGTTGCTAAAAATGTAAATGAGGGATTCTAATAAAAGTGGTTACGTGAATATCACGAGAGTACCGCACTGCACGTAACTTCAAAGAAAGTGATATGGAGATAGTATATGATAGGATGACTAGAGAGAGAATAGTAGAGAAGAGAAATAGGCAATCTCGAAAGTTTCAAATGCATAAGCGATGAATAAGAGAGCTAAGGGGACCTCAAGCATGTACCTTGCAATTCTTGAGCAATTGAGATTATTTTTCATCCGAGCTCTTATTTGATCTTTATGAGTAAAGAATTTTCAGTGAAATACCATTTTTTTTATATCTAAAATCCAAAAAAAATCTTTAATGAAGAGAAATAATCGAATATTTATAATTTCTTAGGTTTGATAACATTTGTTGGATTACTTTAATGATCAATAAATGAGATAGAATTTACTTATTTTAGGTTTATGCTAATGAGGTTACAATAAACCTAAAATTAGTATCATTTCTTGTAAAAACATGAATCTATTTGAGAAATGTTAAATATATACGGAGTATTACTATCTTTGTCTTGAGCCCACCGTAATCGTTTCAAGAATTTGACCAACTTACCCAATCCTATCACCTGGCCTAAATAATTAATAAATTTAATCTAATATATTTATATAATATTTTCAGTTTTCGGTAGTTGGGTTGTTTTTATTGCTCTTGAAGTGAAACCCAGAATCTGCTTTTTACTTTTTCTCCGTTGTTTTCGCTCTATCAATTTTCAAACTCAACTTGACCCAAGTCTTTCTTCATTTCATCTTGAAAACCAATCTTTTGGGACTTGGAGTCTTTTTACTGCTTTTTACTTCGACCCAGAATTTATTTCTGCTCGTTTGTGTTGTTTTGTAGCTCAAACCCTTCTTAGTTCCCAAAGTTCAAACTCAGACTGAAACCCTGCTCTCGGTCATTTATCTGAGAAATTCAATCTTTTGGGTCTTAGGGTAGTTCTTGTCGCTTTTCAAATGAAACCTAGAATTTGTTTTTGCTTTTATGTGTTGTTTTCACTTTGTTTCATTAAAGTTGAGCCAAAATGTAGTAAAGGGTGTGATTTGGCCTTAGCTTCTTACTATATTTGGCCAAATGCAACCCTGACAGACATGAGTACTTACATGAATGCTTCCATTTCAGATATCCTCAGTTACAATGAAGATCTTATACAAAATCCGAACTTTCTTCTGGATGAGACTAGAGTTAATATCCCTTTTACCTGTGATTGCATTGAGGATTCATTCTTAGGTCATATATTTAGTTATAACGTTAAATCAGGGGACACTTATGATCATGTTGCAATGTACGATTATTCAAATTTGACCACCGCAGAGTGGTTGCAGCATTTCAATTCTTATAATGCGACTGATATTCCGCATACGGGGTCGCTTAATGTTACAGTTAATTGTTCATGTGGAAATAGTTCCTTTTCCAAGGATTATGGGTTATTTATTACGTATCCAATTCGGCCTGGGGATACCCTTCAATCAGTTGCAACAGATGTGAATTTGCCTGCTGCTTTAATACACAGTTACAATCCAGGGGTGAATTTTAGCTCAGGGAGTGGTCTGCTGTATATTCCAGGAAAAGGTGATATATCTTGTTGAGTTAATAATTGGTCTTTTTGTTTATAGATGATAGTGTACTTGCCATATCCGTAGAATATATTGCAAACCTTAATGTTGGTTGTTAAGGCTGCTGCTTGTATTTAAAAATGGATCCAGAGGATTACTACTGTTTCTTATTGGGATAGATTTGTATAGTTCAAGAGTTGACCAGAAGGTTTGCTAAAGGAAATTTGTAGCATAATTTCATAGTAGTACATTCTGAAGTTGCAATTTAATTTAAAGTGAAATTTTAGGCTTTTGCGGTCTTATGTTCAAACTTAGAAGTAGATTCTTCCATAGAAGTTCTACTGTACAGGGGCATATCAGTGGAGGTAGTACTAGTGAAATGTCAATGCAGGCATCTAGGAGTAACTAGTTTTATGTGGAAGCTGCTCTTCCTATTAAATTAACATGTGATCTAACTGTTTTGAAATACAATAGTGTCCATATCAGACATTTGCTCTAGATTACAGTGGGTAATGTGTTCAATGATTCTAACTTGATAAATAAATGCTCAAAAAGGTGCTATATCACATGACCTAGTCTCTGGAGAGTAGACAGCATTGTGACCACAATGCAGAACCGGCTGATACAGCTGGACACTAGATTCAGCACATCCTGATAGCATTTACAATGACATAACTTAATAATAATCTCCTTTTGCTTGCAGATGCTAATGGAAACTATCCACCTCTATCATCAAGGTAGTTTCCAGTTGTAAACCATCAAATTTCTTGTGACTTTTTGCTTCTTTCCTCATTGTAGTACCCACTCTCTAAATTATATTTTTTTTACTTATCCTTTGCAGCACAGGCGGTCTGGTGCTCTCTACATCCTGTCTCTATGATCACTATCTTTATTTTCATATGGAAATGCCTGGTTAAATGTCAAGTTGCAAAATGCTACATTGAACTTATTTGTGCTTCTGCATAGCAGGACTGTCAGGTGGTGTTATTGCGGGTGTCTCCATTGGAGCGGTTGTGATACTGTTGTTTGTATTTTTCATATGGAGTAGAATCTACCGAAAGAATAAGGTGAATGGAGCTATATTGCTATTGGGATCCCAAGAATTATCTGCTCTAGATGGGCCTGGTAATATATTGTTCAATCCATTCTATGTCTCTTTTTGTCTGCTTTCTGTTGTTACCCAGAAAGAAAAAGTTTTTGATGGTTTACTTTTGCTTAATTTTTATGGAAGTTCCACAAAGCATAGCACACATACTAGTTTCTTTCATGAACTCCATAGCCTTTTCATTCAGCAAGCTGATTGCTGACAGCCATCTTAGTAGTTTGATCAAGCACCGGTGCAAATGCTGTTTTTTGGGGACTGAAAGGCCAAACTAATCAGAAGCAAAAACAAAGTCATATATTGCATTTTGCTAAAGTTTCAGTCATGGAAAATATATATATATATATATATTAAACTGCCGTATCAATTTGTTTGAGTTTCTGTTGATAGTATCTGCCCAGTCCTATCATCCCTAACCTCTTTGAAAGATTGAGCATGCACGGTCTAATCTAATAAATGCTATGAAAAAAATAAAACCCATGACTAGCACACGTTCCTCATGAAACACGGGTCCAAGTCCATGCACTTTGTGTAAAATCTCTTTCTCCCGTATTTTTATAGAAGTGATAAAGGAAAATAGTGGTATTAAGATGCTTACACAAAAAGAATCCTCAGAACACATAACGATAAATTTTAGCTATTTCTTCATCATTTTAGTTGTCGAATATGTCAGCCATAGATTTCGTGTTCCTATGCTTAATGCAGTATAACGGGTTTCTTTTTGTAAGCTCTGCTTGCTATTTTAAGTTAAAGGACAACAAGTCTTTAGTGTAACTTGCTTAAATGAAGCTTTATTATGTTAAATCTTCACCAAGTGACTCAGTAAAACCTGAATCTATTGGTCCAGCTGGAGGTGCTTATCCAGGTGATACTGGCATCTATGTGGACAAATCTGTGGAATTTTCATATGAAGAGCTAGCAAAGGCCACTGATAACTTCAGTTTGGCAAATAAGATTGGTGAAGGAGGCTTTGGCACTGTGTACTATGCTGAACTGAGAGGCGAGGTTTGTGTTGGCATTCCTCTTCTCCATTGTATTCACAGCTAGCTTTACCTGGGTATTTAGATGGGAGAATTAACATCTGGACAGCTACTATGGATATGGCATTGTTTTTACCTTTTTGGGTAGGATTTTTTCTTTTCTACTACCTTACTTAGCACTTAGGTTGGTGTTAAGATGACTATAGTTTGTCTCAGCAGACTTGTTTATAGAGTGCAAATAGAACAGCAAGTGAATTTATTCTTTGAAAGAGGGATATCTCAGGTGTAATGTTGTGTCCAGTTAAAGTCAAATTCCTCTGATAGTGTACTCATGGCTAGCATTAGGTGAATGAGTATTAATCTGGTCAGCAAAAGCATACTGTTTAACGTGGCATCCTTTGGCTACGTAAGTTAATTTTGAGGCAGTGGCTGATCAACATGCACCAGTCACCCAAAGGGGTTGATGCAGTGGAGAGAGCCCAAGAATTCTTATGGCGGTTTGCATGAGGTCTTTGTCTAAACCCCCACTAACAACACCCTTCACAGTGCAAGCTATAGCTGACCAGGATCTTGTAGGATGATCTATCTTATATTTGTTTAAACCCACCTCATGCTGGGATTCCTTACTACACTTGCCATTTTTTCTTTTCATAACCATGCAGAAAGCTGCAATAAAGAAGATGGACATGCAAGCATCAAATGAATTTCTGGCTGAGTTGAAAGTTTTAACTCATGTTCATCATCTCAATCTGGTAATTATTCTTTTTTATAAATGTCATATTGTTGTCTGCTTTTAATTTTCTGCTCAAGAAAGTTAGTATTTAGAGCCAGATGCAACTTCTGTTTTTTTTTAATCAGTAAATGACACTAACTACTATATTTAATAAAGCGCCTAAACAGCACAAGCATCTAAGCTACAGATAGAAAGGTTTCACTTATCCAACAAGGAATTCAAACTCTTACCTATATAGAAAAAGGTCCATCAATTGTAATGTATGCTTGGCTGTCCAGGAAAAGTTAAGCAACCAACAAATGAGACATGTCCTTGTGTGCGTATAATGAATAGATAATATCTACAGATATTACCTTTTTGAAAATGAGCAAATGTGCTTGTTGTGTGTTGATGCCGAAGCTTTAGATGGATAAGTTCTTACAATGCAAGCAAACCAGCAGTATAAGAAAAGAATGAGAAAAGAACAACAAACAACACAACAATTTATGTGGAAAACACCCAAATGGGAGTGGATGTACATACCTTACCACAAGTCTACAAATAGGTATCATATAAACCCAGGGTCACAGTTCGCAATAAAAAGAAACAAAACTGACTGTTTTAGATGGCCCGGTTGACTGCCATAGTCCGGCTTGGCCATCCTTATTTGACCATTATGGCCAGCAGTTGGACAGCCAGTCATCCCCCATTTGACCAACCTCCTGTCACACCATGGTCAACCAATCTCTGGCCTCAATTTTTTTTTTGGATAAATGTCTGGCCTCAATTTACCATCGCAAGCTTTCAAATTGCCTGAAAAACTGAATTTTGACTTGACTTCGGGTTTTACAACCTGGATTACCTACCAATAATACCTGTATATGACATGGATTCATTGGCAAAGGTAAGAAACTATGTGATTCTTCTCCATCTGCTCTGGTTTTTGTGTACATCACACGCAACAGGATTACCATGAAACTATTTGTAAATCGGTTGACCTGCAATATCTAGGATAAAAGTCTCTGGTGACTCTTTGCAGCATATATTCACACGCAGTATGACAACAAAGTTGAAAGATGCATGCTTTGTTTTATAAATCCCTAGTGTAGCCTTCCAATTTGTCAATGAATGGAAATAAGGTGACAATTCTGGTAAGGGAGGCTGCAGATATCTAAAATTAGAGGATGACAATGTGTGCTTCTTTATTCATGTCAGGTGTTCTGTGGTGTTTGCTGTATGTGATAGTCTATATACCTAAAAGAAGAACATTCAGAAGGCTGAATAACCAACTAGAAGCCTTTAAAAGGGTAGTCATCCACCTTAAACTAAATGAGGTCCTCTTTGAATCAGTCCATAGGTAGAACTGAAATTTATGGTGCTGGACTCAGATGTTTATTTGCCACAGTTGATGAGTGATCAATTTGTTGAAAAGGAGAAGAATGGTTGTGAAATGCCTTGGATAATAGATATAGGATGGGGATATGAGTCCACAACGGCTATGACGGTAAAAAATGTGAAATGTAAAATATTTTTGGGGATAATGAATCTGATTGAAACAATAGCTTGTAATGTTCATTGGTCTAGCTGCTTATTCATAGTGTGGATGCTTTGGAACTGATGTTTAAACTCCAGTTCTCCCCATTTTGCCATGACGGGTGGGTCTGAAATATCTTCCATTCCCAGTCCCTTGTCATATGACGCCACTTCTGTTACTTTTGCTTCCGAGTTAAGATGATGTTTATTGGATTACCAGTGGCCGGCCTAATGGTACTAACTTATAAAGCTAGGCAGGTGAGTGGGTTTTGAACCTCTCCTCTCTCTCTCCCTTCTACCCATAAAAAAAGAAAATAAAACATCTGTTGTTTCTGCAGTATAATCTCATAATTTTTGTTCAGTGCCAATCCTCATAGTTGTTCTTGCTTTGAGTAGAGTGGTCAAAAAGTTACTTTTACATCCAGAAAGTTGTATGAAAGCATGTAAAAGCTTATTGTTTGACCTGAGCTATAAAATAACATTTGGGTGGTGATTTTTCCTAACATTTTCAGGTGCGATTGATCGGATATTGTGTGGAAGGATCTCTTTTCCTGGTTTATGAGTACATTGAGAATGGAAATTTAAGCCAACATTTGAGTGGAACAGGTGTGTTTTTGACAGCATTCCTTAGGTGCCATGTGGTTGCATAAATTCAATGGCATTCAATTACCAATTGTTTTTAACGATAGCTTTGTGTGGATGCAAGGATGAAAATAAAATAACATGATTACATGGCTCTCAATTCCACAGAATCCCATTCACCAGTGAGGGAGAAGAATCAAATTTTAGGGAATCGTGAGTCTTCATGATCTTCATCCCTATATTTTAGCTTCCAATCAATAGAGATAAAATCGGATTTTATTTTAGTTTTTGTAAAACTTATTCCCTGAAATAAACCAAATGAAAGGCCTTGGTGTAACATCGGACCATGAAAAATGCACCAATAATTTAGCTTGATGATTTTCAGGGAGGGAACTGCTGCCATGGTCCACCAGGGTTCAAATTGCCCTTGATTCTGCAAGAGGTCTTGAGTACATTCATGAGCATACCGTCCCAGTTTATATTCATCATGACATTAAATCAGCAAATATTTTGATAGACAAGAACTTACATGGAAAGGTTATTCTATTTTCAACTCTTTTTCATTTTCATCTAAATCCTATGTTCGAAGTTGAAAGATGCTGCACTGTTGCTAAATGGAAATATATGGGCCCAGGTGGCAGATTTTGGATTAACAAAATTGACTGAGGTTGGGAGTACTTCCCTTCCCACAAGACTCGTAGGCACATTTGGATACATGCCACCAGAGTAAGATTCAATCTCAATCTTCCTATCTCTGCATGCATGCATGCAAGTTTGCATGTGCTGTGCCTATTTTGGATGCTTCTGTAACCAAAATGACAACATTGGTATTTGCTGTAAAATGCACGGGAACATTAAGAGTGGTAAATTTGAGATCCTTGGCCCTTTCTAGCTTCTTGATCATGGTTTTGGGGGGCGAGTAATGGCTTTTGTCCATCATACTAGTAAATAACTACAACATGCTAGCTAGTATGTACTATAAACATGTTGCAGTTGTTGCTTCTTATCTTACACGCTTTCAGATTTGATCATATGAATTCTGAGTTTTATTATGAATTTACCATTTTTGGCCTTGGGTTACATGGATGTGAAAAATTATGATTTGGTGTATGATGCTGAGTTTAGTTTCGCAATCAGCTCATCTGAAAGCTTAAGCTTTTGAATCGGTCCAGGAATTACTTTACACTCCCCCAAGTGAACTATTTAATTCATTAGGAGTTGAATGGCGATGCAGGAACCTCAACTCAAGGTGATCTTCTCTAATACCATAGTAAATTTAGCTCCACAACCATCTAATCTAAAATTTTAAACTTGTATCGATATGGGTACTACTTAACATCTGAGGCCAATAGGAGAAGTTGGGCTGCCAGTTTCTGTTGTGGCTCAGAGAGCTTTTTTAGATACGAAGCTAACTATGAAATAAATGGATTAATGTAAAAGGACTGGGCCGGTAGTTCCACAATGGAGGGGATAAGGAAAGTTCCCTGTTACTTCTCCATATGGGCTCTAATCTCTGACAATAATGCACTGCTTCAGGATGACTAGCAAAGAGACCATTCTCATGGGAAAGTGTGCACTTTCTTCTCTATCTCAGGATGATTAAAGGTTCGTTTGTATGCAAATGGAAATCACATGTTGCAATTTTTTCTTCACTCCGTTAGTTAATAAATCCATTGAGTAAAAGAACACCTGGCATGCTGTTTCTAGTGTAATATAAGTCGCAGAGTTGTTTCCTTCTTGGCACTTTGACAGAGAAGTCTGTACAGAAAGTATTGATGTGTGGAAATTTTCTAATGTCTTTGTATTTTATTTTAATCTGCAGATATTCCCAGTATGGAGATGTATCTGCAAAAGTTGATGTTTATGCTTTTGGTGTAGTTCTTTATGAACTTATTTCTGCCAAGGAAGCCATAGTCAAGACTGGTTCTGCTTCTGAACCAAAAGGTCTTGTTGCATTGGTAATTTTTCTAGCCATATCTTTGCTGTAATTTAGATTACAAATTGCATGCAATAAACTTCTCTTCTACAGAAAATGTTTTCCAGATATTTTTTCAATATTTATTATTACTAAGTTTTATAATTGTTTAATATTGTGGCTATATATTTAATGGTTGTGATGACTAGTGGCTTTTAACAATAAGTGATAATGGAAGGTAAGGATGGCAATGAATGACCAGTAATGGTGTTTTATCATAATAAGAAACACACCGAAAATGATCTCCACTTCTAAAAAGAAGAAATCATTTTTCTCACTGTCCATTGTTATTTTTCCATAGCTTTTGACACCACCATCAGAGGGCAGCTGCTATTCGTGATTTTTAGCCATAAGTGATAATGGAATGTATAGAAAGCAATGGAAAAATAGCAATTACTCATAATGGCTTTTTATACATTCTGTGCCCTCTCAGCATCTGGAAGGATACCATGTGTAATTGCTATTTTCTGGTGTTTTGCAGTTTGAGGAGGTTCTTAATCAACCCGATCCCACAGACGACCTTCGCAAGCTAGTTGACCCTCGTCTTGGAGATAACTATCCCCTTGATTCAATCCGAAAGGTGAGGAAAATTCTTATAGTAAATGCCCCAATTTGAGCATCTAAACGATATTATATGATAACATGCCACATTTGCAAGAACTGCAGATGGCTCAACTCGCGAAAGCGTGCACACAAGAGAATCCTCAACTCCGTCCCAGCATGAGGTCTATTGTGGTTGCTCTAATGACACTTTCATCCGCGACAAAGGACTGGGACGTCGGTTCTTTCTAAGAAAACCATGCTCTTGTTAATTTAGTGTCAGCAAGGTAGAAATGCCACAAAAATATGGTTCTGTTGTTGATTTAGAAATACGCACGGTTAGGTTTGGTATGATTTGTTCTTAAACTGAATTGTGTCGATCCTCACTATGCAGTTTAGTTCATAATTTTTTCAAACTTAAAAATATGGTTTGGTTCAGTTTGATTCACAATTCAAATCATTTTTATGTGTATTATTAACTTTTGTATATATAGAAGTCCATAAATTATAGAAAATTATACTTCATATAAAAATAATTAATTTATTATCATTTCTTAATATTATTTGCCATGTTCAATAATTAATATTCCTTTGATATATGTAAAAAGGCTTTACAGTTTTATTTAAAGTAATTATGGTTTTTATATTGATTAATAAGTAAAAATACAAAATAAAAAAATAGTGAGTTATTTAATAAAAATTAAATAAGTAATATGAATTATTTTTTTAATCGTATATTCTTTAGATTTTTATAATTATTTTTTTCTTGACTTTTTATTGTTCGGTTTGGTTTGAAATAGAACAATTCAACTTGTTATTTTTTCAGATCTAAAGAAAAAATTAGAATCTAATTTACGATTTAGTTTGGTTCAGTTTGATTTAATTCATAGTTCAATCGGTTTAGCTAGGCTATGGTATTTGAAAGCTATGTTGTTGATGCATGTAGTATTGGACATTGGATTGGACCGAATGTAAATTCATCAATTTTAGAATGCTGTTCGAGGTTGAGTTACATCAATAGCTCAAATCAAATTCAGTTGCATTCGTTGCTGAAATGTCGGGGAAAATTCCGACGTGTAGAACAAGCTTACCAAAGAAAACACCTCTTTTGGAATGTTTTTTTTTTTTTTTATCTATTTCTAGTAGTGAATAAAAATCCACATCTCTGTTAATATTCTCGTTTGCTTATCTCATTATACATATAATAAATATTTAATAGATGTTATGTTCTTGTATTTGTATTAATTAACAAATAATGTATTTGCATCGTAGATGTCAAAATAATTATAAGCAAAATTGTTAATAAAAATGATAAGAATATAGGTATTTGTGATATAAGTACCTTTTTTCCCCTCAAAATATAAGAACCCGTAGCAAACTAAATAGCTTTTAACACTTTGGGAATTTGGGCCAAGCCGCTTCAAATATAATTCGAACCATTTTAAAATTACCTACTTGTTCTAACAAATATAATTGTACATGATACATATTATCTGTCTTTTTTTTTTCTTATACAATTTAATGCAAGATTTAAAGTAAAAATAAATAAATAAATAAGTAGATATAACCTCATATATGAAAAAGAAATAAAAGAATCATAAATTTCCTCAAACTAGCTTTAACTTGCTCCACAAACTTATCATAATTCCTTACTAAATCACCCACATTATATAATAAACATTTTTTTTAATTCAAATATATAACAAACAAGTTGAAAAGATGAATAAATTAAAAATTAATAAAATTCTAAAAAACTTGCTAAGTTGCTCTTTGTTGCTTGATGGGATGCCCAACCTACATCACATAATACTAGTATATTAAAAATTTTAAAATTGAAAGGCTTTATTTACCATAAGAAATTACAAAACAAAGTTTTAAGTCCACAAACAAAACAATATA
Source organism: Laguncularia racemosa (assembly GCA_037954665.1). Lineage (NCBI taxonomy): Eukaryota > Viridiplantae > Streptophyta > Magnoliopsida > Myrtales > Combretaceae > Laguncularia > Laguncularia racemosa. The sequence continues at coordinate 1,158,299 of JBBMOL010000108.1, forward strand.
GTTCAAATAATTGATAAAGGGGGCCTCATGTTTCATCCAACTTATAAGCTTCTCATTCAACTTTATATGTTTAACTACATCCATATTCTCTATTCTATTTCTAATACACAAGTGCTTTAGGCAGTTGGAAATAAAAAGGAAAAACAAACAATTCAATACACATATTATTATATTATACAAACACATAATGTACATATAAAATAATCATTTAAAAACTAATTGATAATAAAAAGGAAAGGGTTCAATTTGAGTTATAAATCGTTTGAATTCTCTCTAAATCAAATTGAGATATAAACATAAATTGTTTAAACTCTAAATACACACACACACACACACACACATATTCGGTTAAGTTTAGATCCTTCTTATAATTTTTAAAAACTGCCTAACAAAAGAATTCAAATAATAATAAAAGAAGCATCCAAAATTGAGCTTCCTCTCCAATTTCCATTTCACCTTTCACAAGAAGGGAGGGAGAGAAGGGAAGAGAAGAGAAACCATTCTTTCCATTAAAAAGCAATACTATATAAGTGGATTATGTATGTATTGCTAGAATTGAATAAGGTCCAAAAGCAATTTCTTTTATTTTTTTATTTTATGATCATGGATATATTTGGAATAAAGGTTATATTCAGTGAGGCAATTAGAAATTATTTATAGTATAGATTTTACAAACCAAATAACAAAATGACTACACTATAAAAATAAGCCAAATTATTTCATTTCAATAAAGCAAACTCAACTTTTTTAATGCACTTGACTAAAGGATAAAGAATTAATTGACTCTTTGAAATTCTAGCCTTTGAAAAGGCCACATTAATGAAAATGAGGTTGCATTTCTTAGCTTTGGTTGCAATGGTGCGCAACTAGTGTTCACGTTTATTGCAATGGAATAAACCAGTGTCTTTGTATCAAAATGAACTGAGGTTGAATATTGAAGCAGACACCCAGCTCTTTAAATTGCTATTTGAGATTGTTATGAATAGTAATATTATGGCATATTCACTTGGAAGTAGAGAGAGAGTAGAATAACTCTTTTAAAAAAACTCTCTATTCCCTTGTTGACCTAAAAATTGGTCTAGAAAATTTTATTTTCCATGACCTTTCTATTTTTCTCTATATAGGAAATAGTTATTTATAAGATGGAATTTTTTATTTCTTTTCTATAAGGAATAAAAAGTTAAAATAATTGGACAATTTTACCACCAATTAATAAGGGAGGTTACATGATTTTTCGTAATTTTCCAAGAAAATCTAATAGGGCCATATTGATTTTTTTGTCACATTCCTAGTTTATTATTACAATTAATGAGATAAAGCAAATATTAGTACAAATATTCTTTATAGTAAAAATTTACACGAAGTAAACGCTAGAATATAAACTTGTAGTATATTCTTAGTAATAGTTATTATCAAGATATAACTATTCTATTACTTATCTATTTTATTCCAAATGTAATTCATTGACCAAGTTAACTTTTTTGGTGATAAGAATAGCCATTCATTCCCCCCTTTAAGAAAGACCATATATTTTTAAATAATTAATGAAAGATCTTATTAAGGGCCAGTTTAGATTGTCCTTTTTTTTTTAAATCTATATCTTATCTATATCTGATCTAAATCTAATATGAATTTGGTATTTAAGAAACTATCTTATTTAGTTCTAATTTTAATAATTATGATGAAAATGGTGATTGAAAAATAGGTATTAGGAAATAAAAGTTCATGTACTTTTAAGATGAAAGGATTTAAAAAATATATTTTATATATTGAAAACCAAGATATTAATTAGTATTTTTGTAAAATGAACAAAATAATGGATAAATAAGTCCAAAATTTTAGGAACATGTTAAGTATTCAATAATTTAATAGGGCTATATATGTATTTTTATTTTCATATTTTTGATATCTTATTCTTATCAAACATTTATATTTGAACAAATGCCAAACGAATACCAACAAATTAAAAAAAAAAAGATAAACCAAAAAAGACCTAAAATACAAAAACTTTAGCCTTCTATAACTGCTCATAATTGCATTTTCTTTTATAATGTTAACATCAATAGTTTATTTATTTATTTCATTGTTTATAATTCTAAATTTGCTAGTCCGCACCTACAATACAAATTGAGAAGGTGCGAACCTGATTCGCGTCTTCATAACCTATTTTTGAAATAATTTTTCTGGATACCTTATTTTGCGATTTAAAATATATATATATATATATATTATTTTAGTGAATTCCCCCAAATCACCATTTTCTCCCCCTCTCTCTCAAATGGGTTTTCTTGTAGTGGAAGTTTAGAGGTGGGTGGTTTTGAAGCAAAACTATTGTATGCTCATAAAGAGAATTGCACCCTCAGTTTTAAATTTTGTTTGTAGCAAATACAATTCGGAACAATAGCCATTATATCAAGTGATATCATAAGGAAAACCAATTTAAATTGTACATTACTGATAGAGCCATTTTATACTCAATCTTTATAGTATAAATTGTGTTAAATTATTATTGATTTTATAGAAATCATAAGGAAATGGTACTTTAATTCTATCATCGTGATAAATCAGGTTAAATGGAGTCAAGGATGCCAATTCAAGTAAATTAGAGAAGTCATCTACAACTTGGTTCAAAGACAAGGATTTACACCGTCGGAGGAAGTACATGGGCGTGTAATTGAAGTACACGGCCGTGTACTTGGTTGTGAATCAACAGGAAGATACACGGTTGAAGTACACGGCCGTGTATCGGAAGCACGGTTTGAGGCACGACCAAGGTTCAAACCGTGTTACACACTGGACAAGAAGACGGAAATGTGGACTTTGAACAGAGAGAGACACGGCTTAGGGCACGGCCGTGGTGGAAGCCGTGGGAGAAACCGTGCTTGGAGCCGTGGTGGAAGCTAGGTGTGCCAAGGAGAAGAAAGTGTGGAACATCAACCAGATGAAGGCACGGCTTGAAATCTAGTCGTGGGTGTAACCGTAGTACACACTGGGCGCGGATGAAGACTTGAAGAATATGCACAGAGGATGGCACGGCTTGACCCACGGCCGTGTGGTGGGGCGTGCCAGGCAGACGGATCTTCACTTCTCGAAATCTACTTGGAAAAGGAAAGATATTTTCGTATCTTGCTAGCAAAAGATCACATGCTATCCATCTAATAATATAAATAGAGCCAACCCTAGAGGGTTAGGAAGAACTTTTGAATCTTTGAATCTGGAATCACCTTGGAGACAAGAAGGAAACGAGGAGGCAGAGCAGGCAACCCGGTTCATTATGTTTTTACTTTTATTTTTCGTTTTATTGATGAACATGAGTAGCTAAGCTACTTTTCTAGCCAAAGGGTCATAGATGTTTAATTCTCCACGAATTGTGAGGTCTAATTGACTTGTATTTATTATATTCTTTGCTTTCGAGTATTCATATATCTTCTGATCGTTTTTTCATTATTATCTTTGTTGATTGGTATGAATAGAGCTCTTCTACTCAATTAGCAAGTTAATATATTGTCAACTAGCATGTCAAATCCGTAATTATTTGATTGTCCTAGTCTTAGTGACGCAATAACATGTTTGGTTATAAAAGAGATGATCAAATTCATGTTATGGAGGTGTATGATCATGTTTAAATAGGTTATCTTATAATCTACTGGCATGAATTGGTGGTCTCTCTAGATCTTAATGCTATTGATAGATTAAATCCTAAGCGCTTGTCTAGGGTTGTTTAATCAATAAGAGAAATAATTCAAAGCGCTTGTCTGAGGTTATCGAGGAAGTAAGGAGAGATAGGTTGTTAGAGCTTGTTAATAACCATAACCGGTTTATCTAGAACTAAGAATAGAAAACATTTGCATCGATGATCAATTCCTTGAATTAAACTATCTTGATTCCTTTGGCTAGGCTTTTTATCAATATACAACTTTCTTATCTTATTTTAACTTTATTTGATTCAAAAACAACCCCCCCCCCCCCCTTTTTCCTTTTTCCCTGTTATTATCCTTGAATAGAAATAAATTTAACCAATCTCTGTGGATTCGACCCTACTCACCACTATATGCAAATCATATAATTGTCTAGGAGTAGGTTTTATTTTTGTTGGATTTGACACCCATCAATTACCTATTCAAAGCTCATGATATATGATTCAACTCTCAATTTGCGTTTAATGTATCTTTAAATTCAAGCTACATCAACTTTTGTATGCAATTTACTTAACTGCATTCAGATGTACTAGAAACACTAAAAGTTTAACTGCCATTTATGTATAATCATGTTCTAAAAACAAAGATTAAAAAGTCAAGATAAATCAGGTATAATATTAACTAATCAAGAGTACGTGACCTATACTCGTTGACAAATCCAACAAAACCTACCATGTTTCCTTTATTGCTTGTTTTAAGTGTATTTTAACTAAGTAATGGTATACTTACACCAAAAGTATTTATGTCTTAACATAGTGGATTTGTTGCTACATTCTTGTGGTTTTTCGATTTAAGTTTATTATAGATATTTTACATAATTTATGTGCAATATATTTTTCTTTTTTCTATTGTATTATGTAATATTATTTGGTCATATTATAATAACCTATGCGTTCACAGCTTTTGTATCATTATACAATACAAATAAAATCTCACTTCTCACATGTGTGACCAAAGATCTTATATGTTAATTAATTAACCAAAGATAAACCTAATAATTGATACCACTAAATGCATTCATTTTACCATTATTAAGAGAAATCATAAAAATAAAACAGAAAGGGAATGAAAGATTAGGTTTAGCATTCTCTATAGTTTTAGTCCTCATATGTTTAGTGGTCAAGTGAGGAGATGAGAATTTAGCAGCAAAGATAGAAGCTAGAGATTAGCCACAAAAACCTCTTCTCTTTCTCAAGGAGACAAAAAAGAGAAAGGAAAAAAAAAGGAGAAGTTGCATCTGCTTCCTAAGGAAAGTAAGTAAGTCAATTTCTTAGAAAGTTCTTTCGATCCAGTTGTTGGAAAGTTGATTAACAAAAGAGATTAGGGATAGGTAAGATTTTTTCCATGATTAGAGAGATGAGACTCGAGTTGTTTTCATGCTAGCAAGGGAGTCGGGAGTACATGAGTATTAGGATACCTCAACCTTTTTTATGGATTAAGGATCCAACATGTATAAAGAAACATAAAAACATATCTATAGATGTGTTGATGAAGAAAAAGGAGCAAGCTTAAAATAATAATCTAGTTCAGTCCTTACTAAATGGAAAAATGAAAGATTATTGACATGGTTAGTGGTAACAAAATATAATGAACTAATTCTAAAGTTTCTAAATACATGTTTTGGTTTTCAATATATATATATATTGATTAAATAAAACTATTCACTAAATGCATAACTCCTTATATTTCCTATGTCTTAGAAGGGTTGAATGTTAACTATATAATAAAATATATAGATAAAAAAATTTCTTTTCTAAAAAAATTATGGTATGAAAAGGTGAACAAAATCAAAAGGCAATAAACCAAACAAACAAATTTTGGGCCGAAGCCAAGTAAACCTTTTCGGCAAGAACCGGCCCATCATCATTTGTAATTAGAATGATTATGTCTATGGTGTTTCAATGCCATTTAGAATTCAAACCCTAAGGAGAAAAAAAAAAACTCTTAAGCCAGGAATTAGCAATCAAATATATTTTAGATGCATCCCATTATTCATTCATAGGAAACTTAGCTTATTATGTTTAGTCTATGTCAATTTTGTCCAACTTATATCACATTGTTTAGCAATTTACAATAAATACACTTAGATTTCATATTACATTGTTAAGATTTTTGTTGCTTAATGATGTAAATGCTAGCCTCCAAATGAAATTCAACCTTATAGTTCGATTTACACTACCAAAGCTTTGAAGTTCTATTACTTTTCCCAATGTAGGAAGTTCCCCCATACCCACCTCAATTATGCAATGTGAGGGATGAGACAGATGGGCCTCTTCTACATCTATAGTCTAATTTTTTAAATTATAAAACTTTGGTTTAGTTTAATTTGATTAAAAAATTAAATCATAATATATCATTTATAAAAAATTAAAGGCATAATGTGTAATCTTACATTATAAGTACTAAATACTTTTAATAATAACATATTGTGGTATTATATAAATGGTTGATAAAGTTTGTACCATAAAATTAAATAATTTCAAAGGTACTTTGTCAACTATGTTATTCATAAAACTAGTGAGTAATAAAAATTTCGAATATACTTATATACATATTTTGATTGTGATAACATATTGTCATAAAGTCAAATATATATACACTAAGCTCTACGAAAAAATACTAGCTACCATTTTTTACTCTTAAATATACATTAAATATCAACTACATTAATACTTATATATTATTTAAATATACATTGAATACCAACTACATTAATTTAATAACTTATAAGATAAGAAAGCCATCTATGGAACAAGTAAATAGCTGACTGATTCCATTTTTTACTGTAATTTGTATTTAACCGGGTAAACTAAGTAGCAGAATAGTTTGACTAACTTAGAAACTTTTGAAGGTGGAGCTTTATCTAAATTATTACCAATAATACAATACATCTCCTATGTTTAATTTGTGTGTAAATGATATGATTAAAACCTCAATATATAGGGGAAATGATTTGAAAAAAAAAATGACGCATATTTTCACACTTTTACAATCAATCAACTTGTATTTTTACTTTTAACAAATTCCTGATCTATACTCTTTTTTGTTGTGAAATTATCAAATGCTCTATTGAAATCTTATGCATGTAGCACCTAAAAAGAACACCCCAAAACACGTATAAATCCTCATAAAACCCTCATTGTGTATATTGCTGATTGTTAATGCTTAATCTCTTTTTGTTGTTGACTCACAATGACGCAAATTGATAGAGAAATTCACTAAAATAATATAGGAAATAGTTATTACCTTTTGTAAGATGGACTTCTTTATTTCCTTTCTATAAGAAATAAAAAGTTAAAAGTAATTAGACAATTTTACCACCAATTAATAAGGTAGGTTACATGATTTTTTGTATTTTTTCAAGACAATCTAATAGGGGAATATTGATTTTTTTTTTTCACATTCCTAATTTATTATTGTAATTAATGAAGTAAAGCAAATATTAGAACAAGTATTTTCTAGAGTAAAAATTTACAAGAAGTAAGCACTAGATTATAAACTTGTAGTCTACTCCTAATAATAGTTATTATCAAAGTATAACTATTCTATTGCTTATTTATTCTATTCCAAACATAATTCATTGGCCAAGCTAACTTTTTTGGCGATAGGAATAGCCATTCATTCCCCTTTTAAGAAAGACCATATATTTTTAAATAATTAATGGAAGATCTTATTAAGGGTTTGTTTGGATTGTCTTTTTTTTTTTTGTCTATATCTTATTTGTATCTGATATGAAATTTAGTATTTGGAAAACTATCTTATCTAAATCTTATCTTAATAATTATAATGAAATGATGATTCGGAAATAAAAGTTCATATACTTTTAAAATGAAAGGACTTAAAAAATATATTTTATATATTAGAAAATGAGATATTAGTTAGTATTTTTGTAAAAATAAACAAAATAATAGATAAATAAATCTAAATTTCTAGGAATATGTTATGTATTTAATAATTTAATAGGGTTATATATGTATTTTTATTTTCATCTTTTCGATATCTTATTCTTATAAAATATATATATTTGAATAAATGCCATATGAATGCAAAAAAACAAAAAAAATTACCCCTTTATAACTACTCATAATTGCATTTTCTTTTATAATGTTAACATCAGTAGTTTATTTATTTATAGCATTGTTTATAATTCTAAATTAATTTGGAGGACTTATGATCATAACTTGTTAGATTTTACTTCATGGAGTACTTTAATGAGTATTTATTTTGACTTAAGGTTGCTCACTTTATTCATGCACAAAGACTTTGACTTATATAATGAATAAATCTCTAGGACTCCTCCCCATGGCCTTAAAGTAGGATTTTGTCAATATTTATACAATGAGCATAGTTTTTTATTATTATTATCATTATTTTATGTCAAATAATAAAGTTTAGTAAATAATCATGGTTCAAACTGTGAACCAAATTGCAATTTTTTTATAGTTATAAAAAATTCTTAAACTAAAATAATAATAAAAAAAGTGTTCTTCACGGTTTTTACATAGTTAGAGCGATGAATCAAGCATAATCATATTGTGTCCATCCTTAATGCTTGTCTACAATGAAAAATATTAGTGTAAATGGTTATAGAAAATGGCTCATCACAATTGGGTTTATTCATGGTTTAGTCCACTTAAGTTTAGTTGAAGGGTTAAAACAAGTTGAACCACATTTAAAGCAATCTAGTCTAGTTTAATTTTATTTGTTCAAAAATGTAGATCATAATTTACTAGTTTTTCCATAGTTCTTTTAATAACATCATTAGTATGGCCAGAGATTTGACAAAATAAGAATGGAAAAACCAAAGTAAAGTCAACATACGTGTAGTTAGGGGTGGGTGCGATTCAATTTGGTTTGGTTTTCCCCTTAAACAAAATTAAATCATAAAAATGTGGTTCAGTTCTTTACCACTTTGAAACAAATCGTACAATTCAATTTAGGAATTTTATCAAACCATAAAACTTTAGTTTGTTTTATGAATTGAACTATATTTTGTTATCTAAAAAAATATATTTTCTTAATATGCAATCTCATATAAAATGTATTGAATTTATTTGATAATAAGATGTATTAATATCATGTAAGTGGTTGATAAAATCAATATTCATGCAACTAAGAAATTTCAAATATGTATTTACATTAATTTTATTCTTAAGCTCGCATATAGTAAATTGCTAAAATATAGTTAAAAATTTTAAATTCATATATATTTCAATAGATGAAAACTAAAAATTCTTTTAAATATTATATTATAATAAAAGCATTTTTAGTTATAAATAAAATATTACTATATTGTTTCAAAACGGTTTGGTTTGATTTTATAGTTTGGCTTAATTTATATCTCCAAACCAATCATAAATTTTCAGTTTACTTTGAATTGGGAACTTTCCAAATCAAATTGCAACATTTATATATATTGGTTTCGTTTGATTCGGTTTGCGAATTAATTTGATTTAATTGGTTCTTTTTCCTACCCCTAAGTGTAGCAACTAAATGGATGATCCATCTAGGCTATTGATCCAATACTTCCCTTAATGTTGTTAAATGCTAATAGAAAGTAACATTGAAAATGGGATGGTGTTGAAGAGTAAAGGGAGATTTTAGTAGTGGTAAACATCATAGTGGATAAAGTGCAAAATAAAACTACAATGATTAATATTCTTAAGAAAACATGGAATGGTTATGGAGTGAAGTCAATCTCACATCTCAACTCAAATTTGTACCTGTTAAGCTTTAACTTGAGATGAAATGTTGATAAGGTTATAGAGGAGAGCCCATATTCTTTAATGGGTCGTTGTAGGGTATTAGAAGGGTGGAAGCCATATTGGAAGTTAGAGGTCCCTTTAGATATTTTGGTTATATGGGTGTAAATATATGGCCTGAAATTAGAAAACCTAACCTTGAAGAGTGCATATGCAATTAGGAATAAAATTGGTGGGATTGTAGAGATCAAGCCTATTAAGTACGAGGTTAAGAAGGGTTATTGGTACAACCTTTAACCAATCCTAATCATCATCCCAACCGTCTCTCTTTTTAAACCAAAAACACATTAATCTTTCTTTTCCACTTAAGACAAAGATAGACCTAAACACAAAATAAAACACACACCAACCTTTCACATTAAACATTATGCAAAACTAGTCATTACACCTAACTTCATCTATTGTTTTACCAAATCCAATAGTAGATAATAGCCATGCTTCCAATCCTTCCAATTCTTCTAATCTAAACAAAGACCCTTCTCAATATCTATGTAGAGTTGATACAAGTTTCACAAATCTAGTTTCGAAGTAGTTAAACTATAATCTTTGGTTTAATAAGGTGGAAAATTCACAAAATAAGATAGTAGAGAATATTCCTACTAGTGACATGTAGTTTGCTTTAGAAGTTAACATCTCAGCAATTTTAGCTTTCGATACTTTGCCTAGAAAATATATTGAGGCCTTTAGTCCCTTACTTTTTTTGAGGCTATAGTACCTACAAGTGATGCATTAGGAGCCTTTAGCAAGCTTGGATATTAAAAGAGAAAGAGAGGATGATGTTATAACGAAATGTGCAAAAAAAAAATCAAATTTATTGAGAAAGAAAATGTTGATTGTGGTGAAGAAGTTGAAAAAAAAATGAAAAACAAGAAAAATAAAAATAAAAATAAAAAACCAAAAAGAAATGAGAAAAAAATAAGTAATAGACATGGAGGTAAAAAGGTGGGAAAAAAATGGAATTAAAAAAATAAGGCTTATTTACATACGAAACTATGCAAGAGTTGTATACTTTTGGGAGTGCATTGGTGTGCCCATTAGTTGCAATAATGGTATAAGTAGTGGTGGCTAGCCACATACAGTCATGTGGGGTCCATAACAGTTCTAAATTGGAATTGTTAAGGATTGAACCTTTCAAGATAGTTCAAAATTTGAAAGGTCTAGTTAATAAATACAACACATGCTTTGTGTTCTTAATGGAAACTAAGAATAAGGAGTATACTTTGGAAGTGTTAAGATATAGGTTGAGGTATAGTGGAAATTTCTATGTTCAGGGTAAGAGTATGCTGATAAGTTATCCTTATAGTGAAATAATAGTATCAATATTGAAGTCTTACAAGCTAGGTCACTATTTGATTGATTGTGTGATGAGTCTTAGTGATGGCTGGTAATTGTATAAGGAGAGTAAGTTCTATTCATTCTTTAATAGATTTTTATAAAAAAGAAAAAGAAACTATGGCATGAATAATAAAAGTTTGCATTTAAAGTGAAAGAGCCATGGCTTTATGTAGGGACTCAAATGCTATCTTTCACAATCACAAGAAGGAGGGTGAAAAGAGAGTGGAAGGGAAGGTAGTGAAGGTTTTATAGTAATAGTAGATGACACAAATCTTCAAGACTTAGGATTTGATGGCCAAATATATACATGGTCTAATAAAAGGGAAAGTGAAGCCTTAGTGAGTAAAGAACGAATAGGAGCTGGCATTTTTCAATAAGTGGAAAATTTTCTAAATTGCAAGGCTAAAAATGTGCCTGCATTAAGATTTGATCATTCAACCCCAGCATTTAAGATAGATGTTAGTAATATATCACTCACATTTGTAAGGATGTCAGTGAGTGAAAATTTTCAAATGTATATCATTATCGGTGAGTGGATATAATGATCTAGGTAGAGGAAAGTTAGGCTATGGAGGGTGGTTTTCCTACTTTATAAGATATTGCTTAAAAGTTGAAGTGGATTTGACATTATGGAGAAGGGGAAATCATTTTGAAATTTAATGAGTCATGAGAAAACAATGAAAAGTACTAGCAAGCGGTAGTAACATTTTAAAGTCAAATCCCATGACTGATTTAACTCTGACAAGAAAAAATAAATGATTAAAAAGGTTTTTGAGTTTAATAATAATAATTAAAAAAAGTGAGAAGTAAATTTTTTTATTTTTTAAAAAAAAGGGACAAGGAGAAGTAGTTATTAGCATAAAGTGGGTTAAAGTGAAAAAAAGGTCTTTGAGTTAATTGGTTGGGGAAACTAGAGAGTTAACATAACCTACATCCACTTCTATATGCAAATTTCAACTAAAATTCACAACTCAAGTCCCATGAAGCCGTTTTTAGCCAAATTCCTATTTTGCCCCAACCTTTTAAAGTTTCCTCTATCATTCTAAAATTGGAACAAACAACTTTTACATCAAGCTCACAAAATACTTGTAAACTCAAATGTTGCTTCTTATTGAAAGTTAATGAAGATTTACAAAAAAAGTTTTATCTTATGATATGTGTCATAGCTATTATAGTCATATGGCATAAGCAGTATTCTCCCATAAAGTGAAGCAATTTCACTTTTTTTTTTTTTTACTTTTATCCTTTATTTTCTCTTGAAAATTATATGTCGGAAGAAAAAAAAAAACATGTTTATAAAACATTGAACAAGTAAAAATTATCTATTGATTACAAGAAAACTATATCATTGTATTCATAAGTGCTTTTTGGTTTCTAATCTTATAACCCATTTTCTATTATCAAATTCCTTAGATATTATTATTTAGAAATTTCTAAAGAAAGGATAAGGAATAGCATTATTAATAAATGAATAGTAAATGACAATATTACAATTTTTTTATAATAAATGTTTTATCAAAAAGAAAAAAAGAAAAAAAAAGGAGTTTAAGTCCATAAATTAATAACCCTAAATGTTAAAACTAATGCCACCCATCTTTCTCTTTCCTATTGTTTCCCATTTTCTTCTTTAACTTTATGTTTTCTATTTTTTTACTTTATTCTTTCACATTTACTTAGTAAGATCACAAAACTTGAAATAATTAAGGTAAAAAAAATTACCTTTGTTAATTTCATATATTTTGCTATGAATACCATAAATTTTGTATATAAAGAAAATATCACATTTGTTAATTTCATATATTTTGCTATGAATTCCATAAATTTTGTATATGAAGAAAATATTACATATAGATTACTTTTTTAATATCTCATAAACTTGAAATTTATTATAAATAAATAAATATATAAAAATTTACATGTTGAAAAAGAAGGGAAAAAATTGTATATAAATAAATAAATATATAAAAATTGTATATGAAAACCAATCCTCAATTGCTGACACAAGTTGAAAGTTTGAACGACATTAAGGAACAACAGAAGAAGGCAATCATTGAAAAATAGTACCTATCACATGTTGAAAAAGAAGGAAAAAAAATTGTCAAAGGAAGTAGGAAGAGAGCAAAGAAAATATTGAGCTTAAAGGTTGCAACTCTGTAATGTTGGGAAAGAAAAACAAAGAAAAAGAAAAAATAGTCGGCGAGAAATGCGGAAGGAGGGTGTAGGTTAAAAATAGTCAAATTTGTGCTTAAAGAATTTGAAAACATGGAGCGCATTTTGAAGAAAAAATTTTCATAAGTTGATAGGATTATAGGCAGTAAGGAATAGGTTTTAGCTATTAGTGTAAGTGCAGCGTGCAGGTGTTCAAATTTTCAAATTTGAACATTTGAATAGAGCAGAAGAAATTAAGTATGTTGTTGGATGAAGGATGTTGTATAAATTGATAGTACAGTATGAAAAGCAAAATTACCCACGCATAAAAATTGCACTCTCTTGTCTTCTACTCTCATATTAAAATTTATGTACTCTCATTTTCTATTCTGTATGCTCTTCTTTTCTATTTGTTGTACTTGCATATTCTACATTGTTAGATAATTTTTGTTATATTTCTTGCCAACTGTTAAATAAATTCTATCCCCTTATCTGCCCATATCAGCATTTTATAATTATCCTAATATTAAAAAATGGCAAGTCATTTTAGCAGTTCTGGTTTTTCTAAGAGGAACGTTTTGGCAAAGGTGATAAGGAAAAATCTGTATAAGAGTCACCCCAACAATATTTTGAAGTGGATGATCACAATATCCACAACTTTACCAACGAACGCCTAAAGGCCTTTATGATACCACCCCTAGGCTTTCATGAAAGGCTTTTTGGTGGACAAAGCGAACCGCTACCACAATAGGGCAGTGACGAAGAGGCAAAAGGAGAAGGGCAAGACGATGTATAAGAAGTGTTGGAGGAAGAAATTCTAGGGCACTTACATGGCCCATCCGACTCCACGGGTAAGCCACCAATACCACTTAAATTAGAAATTTTTATTAAACATTTTTGTAAAATTACAAGGGAAGATGATTGCAGCCGTGCTTATTACAACCACTGCCAATCAAGTTATGCATGGAAAAAGGGAGAGAGGTATGGCACTCTTAATAGACACATGTGAGTGAAACACCCCACAGAGTTTGGTATAGATAAATCGCAATAAATTTTGTGGTCAATAGGATCGCAAGGAAGGGGCTTATTTCATTATTCTGCTAATAGACAACAAGTTCTACTTGTAGAACACTTAGCAAAGTGTAACATGTCATGGACTCATGCATCTTCCTCGCATCGGTTGGAGTATGAACAAGAAGCGCTGAATTCAAGCTCACGGACTTATGACCCAAAAACCATACAAAAAACCACAATTAAGTTTTATCATAACAGTAAGCATGAATTAGTTGCTCTTTTCAATTCTCTTGAGACACATGTTTTCATTTGCATAGATATATGGACCAATCTGTAGTAAGAAAATTCATATATGGGAGTTATATGCCACTAGGTAGACGATGCATGGTGGGTACAAAAAAGACTAATAGCTCTAAGGGTTTTCAACGATCACCATATGACATAAAATATTTTTCATATTATAAGTATTATTTTAGGTGAATACGATTTGACAAAAAATATTTTCTCAATTGGTTTTGACAACATAGTGGTTAACACGACATCCATTGATGAACTTCAATCTTTATGTCAACCCATATTAGGTAGGATATTTTTCCACATTCGATGTACTTACCACATTTTAAATCTTTACGTTAACGATAATATAAACTGTTTAGATTTTAAAATGTCCCCAATAAGACAACTAATATGTCTTTTAATTGACCATTCTTTCGTAAATAAGGCATGGCGGAGATTTTGTATTGAAAATAGAATGCGACCTAAAAAATTTTAAAATGATGTTAAGCATAGATGGAATTCCACCTATCGACTTTTACAAAGTACACCTGCTTATAAAGATGCGTTATGTTCTTTCGCTACCATGAATGTCCCAAACATTCCATCGCACCTTAGCGATTGGGATGTATGCAATAGAATGTTGAATATTTTAAAAGTTTTTCATGACTATACTATAACATTATCGCAAGTGTACTAGGCTAGTGTTCATATTTTCCTTATGAATGCAATGAATATACTGTCAGTGCTGCTCGATTCCCGATATGACACTTTTCTGCAGGTGGCTATAAGTGATATGGCTGCAAAATGGTTACAGTATTATAGATAAATTCTAGCAATTTATTTAGTTGCTTTTATGCTAGATCTACAGTGTAAAAAAGACATGTTATTAGAATATCTTAGTTTGTATTATTCCATTATTAATGTATCCTCTAACACGAAAGACACTTATGCCGTTATCGCCACACAAAAACTATGCTAAGTAGTCTAGGTAACGAAAGAATGATATTCTAAGTTTTGCACTGCATTCGATGGTCAAGTGTCTCGAACTCCCTCACTGTCCTTCGGCTCACATGGTGCCACCCATGATCCCACTCTCATTGTACAACGAATGATGTTTCAAAAGTTAAAGTGGCACCATTTCGGTCAACCAAGTACACTAAACTTGAAGATTACTTCAATACACACTTTAAATTTGGTCACAACAGTATCGCAGATTTCAACATCTTCGACTAATGGAGGAGGCATAAGAAGATGTATTCCATACTCTCTCGCATGACTAGCTAGGTTTTGGCTGCTCCCACATCAACGGTAGCTATTGAACAAGCATTCAGCATAGTAGGCCTTATCCTATCCCAGCAGCAATCACGACTGTCACTTGTCAATGTTGAGGTGCTGGCTTGTGTGGAGGATTGGTCGAAGGCAAGGAGTCGCACACAAGAGTCATATGGGACGTCTAGTGAAGAAGATAAATACTTCAACGACTTCATCCCATTGAGTGGAAGCTCCATTGGTTCGAATCCTGATATCAAGTAAGCTAAATAATTTTGTAAGGGTAATAATACTACCTTATTTATTTTTTGTATCAGGTTAGTATTAAACATATTTTGTAAGAGAAGTAGTACTCCCTTATTTATTTCTATTATTTACTTACACTATATTATTATCATGTACAAGAGGTAATGCCAAATGTCTTTTTTTTTTGTAATAATTTTATTCAATCAATAAAATTCGGGGCCGGCATCCCCCCCCAAGGAAAAAAACCAAACCAACTAAAAAAATACACATGAATAAATATCAAATAATCTCAAAGAATATGAAAACTCTATAATTAAAAACAGGGATTGAAAAAAAAAAAACTCGAATGGTCGATTCAAAGGTCGAATCGGCCCTTCCCGTAGCCCTTGAACTAACAGTTCTAGGCCAAGTAGTTCTAAACCGACCCGATGTCTGCCCTATACTCTAAATTTTATAGTGTACAAGGTGGTTCCAAGATATTGTAGGGCAAGTTTTGGTTCCAAAATTTGGAAACTTGTACCTCACTAGGCGAGATACAGGTAAAGTCTCATACCTTACCCATTATATACCCGCTCGCCTCTAGTTTTGATAAAATATCATAATTACTTAGACTATTAATAGCATAAAACAAAATAACAAGGTTTGGAGAGTTTGGAGATTGAGTGCCAAAGCCCATTAATTGACTATCCAAGTCAAGTGGTTGATTGTCAAGTGACTCAATGCTCCACATCCTTTCTTCTAGATCAAATATTAGCTTTACAATTTTAATTTTAAATTTGTTGTTTTTCGCATTTGCCACACTTATATATTAGTGCTAACATCAATGATGCATGGTTGTTAAAATCACGAGTTAATTGTACGATTCTACATGTTTGCAATTTTATCAAGTTTTTCATAATCAAAATGAAATAAAAATCATTTTGGTATAAACTTTTGATATAATTATGAGTTTAGATATACGATTTTATAAGTTACCGATTCTATACAATTTTATACGATTCTACCGATTTTATACTATTCAATTCTAGGTAAAATTGCGATTTTGACAATCATGCAATGATGGATTCTGTCTCAACTTAAGATGTAAGGTCATGAGATAAACAATATTTACAAGATTTACCTCGTCGTTAAATTTAAAACTTTTTTATGAAGTTCATATGAACCTTAAATGAAATTATTATCTACTTTTTTTATTCTCAACCCTACATTATTGAAAAATTCGAAATTAACAAATCTACTATGGCATATATATACACTGTAAAGTTGTTGTAAATGTTACAACCTATAGCTCACAAACTAGAGCAAAATGCTAGTCTAACAATGTATAAAATGCTAATATGAAGTTTACGTGTATGTAGCGTAAAGTGGAATATGAATGAATGAAATGTCTAATTCAGGATGGCCAATATATTAAAGAATCACTTTTGAAAGTGTAACTTTCTTGATTACCTCTTTAAAATTATATAACAACTATTTATAATAGTCACTTTATCTCTTATCTCTAATTAACATTACTAACCAATTTTCTAACTATTTGATATTTCTAACTAATTTGTTTCCTCCATGAAATAAACCATGTCCTCAAGGTTTGGAAACAAAGCAAAATAGAAAAAGTCAACTAACGTGATTTAAGAAAAATAAAAATCTATCAACTTTTCCTATCTTCTTTTGCACCTTTTGACTCATAGCACTCCAAAGATCACTATAAACAATCTTCTCTTTGGTTGAACAAATTGCAATATTACAAGAGCCAACATATATCTTCACACCATTTATCAGATAAAAAAGATCCATGCTAATGGAATCTTGGTTATTTTGGTTTGTTATCATTGCTGGATTTTTCATTATAACAAGTGTTTCATCCCCTTGCCTTCTGAATTACTAATGTTCTTGACCTTCATGAGTGTTGAAGACTTCTTCATCATGCTCACCAGTGCAAGTGCAATCATTGAATTATCAAGATCGTGACTAGTGATCTCGATTTCAAGATCTGACATAACCAACTCCATAATAATAGATACTGTAATCGAATCATCGTCATGTTCACCAACCGCATCATCAATGACATTACCGCCACTGACAAACACATCATTATTATGAGGGAAAAGTAGAACGAAGGGGTAGGTTGTCTATTGTATAAAACTTATTGAGTATGAAATCATGTTCAAAAGAGCCAAATTGGATCATGAGTTTTTTTAATAAAAGCATCCCATGTTGAAAATTGATTCAATTGTTGCATGCATGTATACCATTGTGAAGCTTTTCCTCTCATAGAATATAAAGATATTGGAATGAAGTATTTTTCTCCTATGTGATGAAAATCAAAGAACAATTCAACCATGAGTGACCATTTTTATGGGTTATCTCCATCAAATTTGGGTATGTCATCCTTTATTGCATTAATTTGTGATGCAAAAAAATGAAGAAAAAAAAATGGAATCTTGAGAGGGAAAATGAAGGTGACCATTCAATCTTATTTTATTTATCCTAGAATTGAGTAATTCCAAAAAAAAAATCAGAATCGCTCACAAAATTTTTGATGGCTTATTGTATTCAGGTTGGAATTTGAAAATGCATGCTTGATTCTATGGCTGTGACTTAGAGATGAGAGCACCAAAATGTTATAACCCGTAACCCATAAACTAAAACAAAATATTAATCTAATAATGTATAGAGTATTAATCTAGAGTTTATGTGTATGTTGCATGAAGTAGAAGATGAGTGAATGAAATGGCATAATTTAAAATGGCCAATCTCTTAACAGATTTTTTTTGAAAGTATAATTTTTTTTATTACCTCTTTAAAGTTGTACAATAATTATTTATAATAGTTTGTTTGTCTCCTATCTCTACCTAACATTGCTAACTAATTTTTAAGTTATTTGATATTTCTAACTAATTTTTTTTATTAATTTGTCACTAATATTTAATAGTTGTAGCAGTTGATAAAGATTTTACAAGGTACGTCACATGCGTGATGTGTGCAGCTTCCACCGAATGCTTGGGCGGAGGAGTGTCGTTTTTAAACACTTAGAAATGAAGATGATGACGATATAGTTCTTGAAAACAAAGCACTTCCAATAACTGACACTTTGGCATTTACTGGGTCGTTAAAATATACATGTGTGATCGGAGAATGGAAGCAAATGAAGACCAACGCTTCAAACTTCAGTTATGGCACTTACATCCGAGAGAATCTTAGTAAAGTTGCATGAAATTACCATTGTTAATTTCAACACAATATAATAAACGATTATAATACAAATAAATATGATTGTAAGTAAATTCATTATTTATAGTTACTATTTAATCTATATATTTTTATACTAAAATAAATTTTTTATAAAATAAGATACAAATGTGACTTAAGCTCCTCTATACATTGATACTCCACACAAATTACAAATGATAGTAGCCATTGATCATCTTGTATCAACGACAATTCCAATTGGATTTTGGATGGACATATTAATGAGTTACAGAAAGAGGAATTAAGCACTTCATCGACGCTTAATCCTTCGCGACGTGAGACGATGATATTTATATTCTAAAAATGTATTTAATATCCTAACATAAGATTTATATTTAAAACAATGAAAAAACTATAGGGATATGTTGGCAATACGTGTACTAAAAAATAGATTTATAAGTGTTATCGTAGGTAATATAACCCAATAAATATATATAAGAGGTTTTAATACAAGTAGAGTTAGAAAGAGAGAGGAGGCACAAGGGACTTCTAAAATCTCGAACAATTTTATACTGTGATATCAAAGTTAGTTAAAAAAATTCTACCTCTAATGAAAGGTTATTTGATGATTTTAAATTGCAATTGAGTGCTTTTGCGGAGGATTACATAAAAAATTAGGAAATAAGCTTAGTAGAACTTTTAAGAGATGTTTAATATTAAAATATTCATTATCATGTGTTTTTGGAATTGTTGGAGGTGCATGTGGTGCTAATTGGGTCATTATCCTCCTCAAGTTTATGGATGTACCTATTTTAGATAGAATGGGTTATATGTAGTATTTATAATTTAAAAAAATCATGTTAATGGATATTTCAAATGTTTGTTAGAAAGCTATAATAATTTTTTTTGTATTTTTTGATACTGATTATATAGATATATTTTAAAAATAGTAATAAAATAAAATAAAGTAGACACCATATTTCCCATTCAGGGGGCACATTAGATTGTGGATATAGTTTTTGGAAGTATCGGTCCAGTTTATCTCAAAAGTTCCAGCTTCCCCCCACGACGTTTCGGTCCGGCCAATGACTATGTCCAAAATTTCGTAAACAAATTGTCAACAAACTCCCCTCGTAAAAACACCAGCCAATTACCGCGGGATATCGCGGTTCTGTCTGAATCAGGCTCACAATACGACAATTAATCACGGCCACTTTTGTTTACATACATTAATCAATGGCAATCGCCAATTTATCATCTTTATCCACGTGCACAAAGCCCAAGTCCCCACTTCACAATTTAAGTCCCCTTGAAACGGCCAATGCCCAAACAGTATTAGTCAACGGTCCAACTGCAAGAATAATCGAATTCGTTCCAAAAACACGACAACTTAAAAATCACGTTCATTTCATTTGAAAGTTTCCATCTTTTCGGTCTTAGGGTTGTTTTTATTGCTTTTGAAGTGAGACCCAGAATCTGTTTTTTATTTGTAATTCCCAAACTCAACTCGGCTCGAGTCTTTCTTCATTTCATCTTGAAAACCAATCTTTTGTGTCTTGGAGTCTTTTTACTGCTTTTTTACATCGACACAGAATTTGTTTCTGCTCGTTTGCTCAAACCCTTCTTAATTCCCAAAGTTCAAACTCAGACTGAAACCCTGCTCTCGGTCATTTATCTGCGAAATTCAATCTTTTGGGTATTAGGGTGGTTCTTGTCGCTTTTCAAATGAAACCCAGAATTTGTTTTTGCTTTTATGTGTTGTTTTCACTTTGTTTCATTAAAGTTGAGCCAAAATGTAGTAAAGGGTGTGATTTGGCCTTAGCTTCTTACTATGTTTGGTCAGGAGCAAACCTGTCAATCATAAGTACTTATATGGAAACTAGCACTTCAGCTATCCTCCAGTACAATAAAGATAGGATACCAAGTCAGGACAGTGTTGACGCTGATATTAGAATTAATATCCCTTTTACTTGCGATTGCATTGAGGATTCATTCTTAGGTCATATATTTGATTATAGTATTCAATCAGGGGACACTTATGATCGTGTTGCAACGCACGATTATTCAAATTTGACCACCGCAGAGTGGTTGCAGCATTTCAATTCTTATAATGCGACTGATATTCCGCTTACGGGGTCGCTTAATGTTACAGTTAATTGTTCATGCGGAAATAGTTCCGTTTCCAAGGATTATGGGTTATTTATTACGTATCCACTTCGGCCAGGGGAAACCCTTCAATCAATTGCAACGGATGTGGATTTGCCTGCTGCTTTAATACAGAGTTACAATCCAGGAGTCGATTTTAGCTCAGGGACTGGTCTGGTGTATATTCCGGGAAAAAGTAATTTATCTCATTGAGTTAATTATTGGTCTTTTGTTTGTAAATGATAGTTTACATGCTTTACTTAGAGTATACTACAAATGTTTACGATGGTTATTGAGGTTGCAGCTGATACTTATAAATGAATATAAATGATAATTAATGTTCCTTATTGGGATTGATCTGAGTTTATCAGATGGTTGGCTAGAGGAATTTTGCAGCATCATTTTAAAGTAGCATGTGCATTCTGAAGTTGACATTTAATTTGAAATGAAATTTAGGCTCTGGCTGTCTTAAATTCAAACTTTGAAGTGAATTCTTCAACATCAAAGCTCATCTATAAAAGAGCATATCAGTAGAGGCATTAGTGAAAGGTCAGTGCAGGCATTTAGGAGCAACTAGTTTATGTGCAGGCTGCACTTCCTATTAGATTTACGGGTAATCTAACTGTTTCGAGATATAATAGAGTCCACAGCAGATAAATGCTCTAGATTACAGTAGATAATGTGTTTAATGATTCAAACTTGATAAGTAAATGCTTGAAAAGGTGCTATATCACGTGACCTAATCTCTGGAGAGTAGACAGCATTGTGACCGCAATAGAGAACCGGCTGATATAGCTGGACACTAGATTTGGCACATCCTGATAGCATTTACAATGACATAGCTTACTAATAATTTTCTTTTGCTTGCAGATGCTAGTGGAAACTATCCACCTCTATCATCAAGGTAGTTTCCAGTTGTAAACCATCAAATTTCTTGTGACTTTTTGCTTCTTTCCTCATTGTAGTACCAACTCTCTAAATTATGTTTTTTTACTTATCCTTTGCAGCACAGGCGGTCTGGCACTCTATACATCCTGTCTCTATGATCACTATCCTTATTTTAATATGGAAATGCCTGGTTAAATGTCAAGTTGCAAAATGCTATATTGAACTTATTTTTGCTTCTGCATAGGAGGACTGTCTGGTGGTGTTATTGCGGGTATCTCCATCGGAGCAGTTGTGATACTGTTGCTTGTATTTTTCATATGGATTGGAATCTACCGAAAGAATAAGGTGAAGGAAGCTATATTGCTCTCGGGATCCCAAGAATTATCTGCTCTAGATGGGCCTGGTAATATATTTCTCAATCCATTCTGTCTCCTTTTGTTTGCTTTCTGATGTTACCCAAAAAGAAAAGGTTCTTGATGGTTTAGTTGTTCTTAATTCTTATGGAAGTTCCACATATTATGGCACAAATACTAGTTTCTTTCATGAACTCTGTAACCTTTTCATTCAGCAAGCTGATTGCTGACAGTCATCTTAGTAGTTTGATCAAATGCTTGGTGCAACTGTTGCTTTTCGAGGACTGAGGGTCCAAACTAATCAGAAGCTAAAACAAAGTCATATATTGCATTTTGCTTAAGTTTCAGTCATGGAAAATATATATATATATATATATATATATATTAAACTGCAGCATCAATTTGTTTGAGTTTCTGTTGATAGTATCTTCCCAGTCCTATCATCCCTAACCACTTTGAAAGATTCAGCATACACAATCTAATCTAATAAACACTATGAAAGAAATAAAACCCATTACTAGCACACGTTCCTCATGAAACACGTGTCCAAGTCCATGCACTTTGTCTAAAACCTCTTACTTTTGTATTTTTATAGAAGTCATAAAGGAAAAAAGTGGTATTAAGATATTTACACAAAAAGGATCCTCAGAACAGATTATGATAAATTTTAGCTATTTCTTCGTCATTTTAGTTGTCCAATATGTCAGCCATAGATTTTGTGCTCCTATGCTTAATGCAGTATAACTGTTTTCTTTTTGTAAGCTCTGCTTACTATTTTATGTTAAAGGACAACGAATCTTTAGTGTAACTTACTTAAATGAAACTTTATTATGTTAAATCTCCAGCAAGTGACTCAGCAAAACCTGAATCTATCGGTCCAGCTGGAGCTGCTTATCCAGGTGCTACTGGCATCATCACTATGGGCAAATCTGTGGAATTTTCATATGAAGAGCTAGCAAAGGCCACTGATAACTTCAGTTTGGCAAATAAGATTGGTGAAGGAGGCTTTGGTGCTGTGTACTATGCTGAACCAAGAGGCGAGGTTTGTGTTGGCATTCTTCTTCTTCTCCATTGTATTCATGGTTAGCTTTACCTGGGCATTTAGATGTGAGAATTAACATCTGGACAGCTACTATGGATATGGCATTGTTTTCACCTCTTTAGGTAGGATTTTTACTTTTCTGCTACCTTACACGGTACTTAGGTTGGCATTAAGATGACTGTAGTTTGTCTCAGCAGACTTGTTCATAGAGTGCAAATAGCAAGTGAATTTATTCTTTGAAAGAGGGATATCTCAGGTGTAATGTTGCGTCCAGTTAAAGTCAAATTCCTCTGATGGTGTCACTCATGGCTAGCATTGGGTGAATGAGGTATTAATCTGGTCAGCAAAAGCATACTGTTTAATGTAGCATCCTTTGGGTATGTAAGTTAATTTTGAGGCAGTGGCTGATTCTCATGCACCAGTCACCCAAAGGGGTCGATGCAGTGGAGAAAGCCCAAGAATTCTTATGGTAGTTTGCATGAGGTCTTTGTCTAAACCCCCACTGGCAACACCCTTCATAGTGCAAGCTATAGCTGACCGGGATCTTGTAGGATGATCTATGTTATATTTGTTTAAACCCACCTCATGCTGTGATTCCTTACTATACTTGCCATGTTTTCTTTTCATAACCATGCAGAAAGCTGCAATAAAGAAGATGGACATGCAAGCATCAAGAGAATTTCTGGCTGAGTTGAAAGTTTTAACTCATGTTCATCACCGCAATCTGGTAATAATTCTTTCTCATAAATGTCATATTGTTGACTGCTTTAGATTTTCTGCTCAAGAAAGTTAGTATTTAGAGCCAGATGCAACTTCTTTTTTGTTTTTTTTAATCATTAAATGACACTAACTAGTATATTTAATAGAGCACCTAAACAGCATAAGCATCTGAGCTTACAGATAGAAAGGGTTCACTTATCCAACAAGGAATTCAGACTCTTACCTATATAGGAAAAGATCCATCAAATCTAATGTTTGTATGCTTGGCTGTCCAGGAAAAGTTAAACAACCAACAAACAAGACATGTCCTTGTGTGCGTATAATTAATAGATAATATCTACAGATATTACCTTTTTGAAAATGAGCAAAGGCGCTTGTTGTGTGTTGATGCCAAAGCTTTAGATGGATAAGTTCTTACAATGCAAGCAAACCAGCAGTATAAGAAAAGAACGAGAAAAGAACAACAAACAACACAACAATTTATGTGGAAAACACCCCAATGGGAGTGGATGTACATACCTTACTATAAGTCTGCAAATGGGTATCATATAAACCCAGGGTCACAGTAAGCAATAAAAAGAAACAAAACTGACTGTTTTAGATGGCCTGGTTGACTGCCATAATCTGGCTTGGCCATCCTTATTGGACCATTATGGCCAGCAGTCAACAGCCAGTCATCCCCCATTTGACCAACCTCCTGTCACACCATGGTCAACCAATCTCCGGCCCCAATTGACCACCACAAGCTTTCAAATTGCCTGAAAAACTGAATTTTGACTGACTTCAGGTTTTGCAACCTTGATTACCTACCAATAATACCTGTATATGACATGGCTTCATTGGCAAGGTAAACTATGTGATTCTTCTCCATCTGCTCTGATTTTTGTGTAAATCACACGCAACAGGATTACCATGAAACTATTTGTAAATCAGTTGACCTGCAATGTCTAGGATAAAAGTCTCTGGTGACCTTTTGCAGCATATATTCACACGCAGCATGAGTATTCTTATATGCAATAGCAAGACAATAAAGTTGAAAGATGCCTGCTTTGTTTTATCAATCCCTGGTGTAGCCTTACAATTTGTCAATGAATGGAAATAAGGTGACAAACCATTCAGTAAGGGAGGCTGCAGATATCTTAAGTTAGAGGATGACAATGTGCCCTTCTTTAGTCATGTCAGGTGTTCTCTGGTGTTTGCTGTATGTGATAGTCTATATACCCAAAAGAAGAACAGTCAGAAGGCTGAATAACCAACTAGAAGCCTTTTAAAGGGTAGTCATCCACCTTAAACTAAACGAGGTCCTCTTTGAATCAGTCCAAAGCTAGAACTGAAATTTATGGTGCTGGACTTACATGAATATTTGCCACAGTTGATGATTGTTCAATTTGTTGAAAGGGAGAAGAATGGTTGTGAAGTGGCTTGGATAATAGATGTAGGATGGGTATATATGAGTCCACAACAGCTATGACAGAAAAAAATGTGAAATGTAAAATTGTTTGAGGATAATGAATCTGATTGGAACAATAGCTTGTAATGTTCATTGGTCTGGCTGCTTATTCATAGTGCGGATGCTTTGGAACTGATGTTTAATCTCCAGTTCACCCCATTTCGCCATGATGGGTGGGTCTGAAATGTCTTCCTTTCCCAGTCCCTTGTCATACGATGCCTCTTCTGTTAGTTTTGCTTCCGAGTTAAGATGTTGTTTATTGGATTACCAATGGCCGGCCTAATGGTACTAACTTATAAAGCTAGGCAGGTGAGTGGGTTTTGAACCTCTCTTCTCTCTCTCCCTCTACCCATTAAAAAATGAAAATAAAACATCTGTTGTTTCTGCAGTATAATCTCATAATTTTTGTTCGGTGCCAGTCCTCATAGTTGTTCTTGCTTTGAGTAGAGAGGTCAAAAAATTACTTTCACATCCAGAAAGTTGTATGAAAGCATTTAAAAGCTTATTGTTTGACCTGAGCTATAAAATAACACTTGTGTGGTGATTTTTCCAACATTTTCAGGTGCGATTGATTGGATATTGTGTGGAAGGATCTCTTTTCCTGGTTTATGAGTACATTGAGAATGGAAATTTAAGCCAACATTTGCGTGGAACAGGTGTGTTTTTGACAGCATTCCTTAGGTGCCATGTGGTTGCATAAATTCAATGGCATTCAATTACCAAATGTTTTTGACAAAAACTTTGTGGGGATGCAAGGATGAGGATAAAATAACACGATTACTTGGCTCTCAATTCCACAGAATCCCATCCAACAGTGAGGGAGAAGAATCAAATTTTAGGGAATTGCGAGTCTTCATGATCTTCATCCCTATATTTTAGTTTTCAATAAATAGAGATTAAATTGTTTTTTTTTTTTTAAATCTTATTCCCTGAAATGAACCGAATGAAAAGCATTAGTGTAACATCAGACCTTGTAAATGCATCAATAATTTAGCTTGATGATTCTCAGGGAGGGAACCGCTGCCATGGTCCACCAGGGTTCAAATTGCCCTTGATTCTGCGAGAGGTCTTGAGTACATTCATGAGCATACTGTCCCAGTCTATATTCATCGCGACATTAAATCAGCAAATATTTTGATAGACAAGAACTTCCATGGAAAGGTTATTCTATTTTCAACTTTTTTCTCTCTCATCTAAATCCTATGTTCAAAGTTGAAAGATGCTACACTGTTGCTAAATGGAAATATATGGGCCCAGGTGGCAGATTTTGGATTAACAAAATTGACTGAGGTTGGGAGTACTTCCCTTCCCACAAGACTTGTAGGCACATTTGGATACATGCCACCAGAGTAAGATTCAATCTCAATCTTCCTATCTCTGCATACATACATGCAAGTTTGGATGTAGGATGTAACCAAAATGACAACATTGGTATTTGCCGTAAAATGCACTGGAACATTAAGAGGGGTAAAATTTGACATCCTTGGCCCTTTCTAGCTTCTTGATCATGGTTTTGGGGGTTGAGTAATGGCTTTTGTCCATCGTATTTATAAATAACTATGACATGCTAGTTAGTATATACTATATAACATATTGCAGTTGCTGCTTCTTATCTTACACACTTTCAGATTTGACCATATAAATTCTGAGTTTTATTATGAATTTACCATTTTTGGTCTTGGTTGACATGGATGTGAAAAATTATGATTTGGTGTATGATGTTGAGTTTAGTTTCACAATTGAAACGGTCTGGGAATTACTTTACACTCCCCCAAGTGAACTATCTAATTCATTAGGAGTTGAATGGTGATGCAGGAACCTCAACTCAAAGTGATTTGCTGTAATACCATATTAAGTTCAGCTCCACAACCAGCTAATCTAAAACTTTAAACTTTTATTGACATGGGTACTACTTAACATCCGAGACCAATAGGAGAAGTTGGGCTGCCGGTTTCTGTTGTGGCTCAGAGCTCTTTTTTAGATACGAAATTAACTATGAAATAAATGGATTAATGTAAAAGGACTGGGTCAGTAGGTCCACAGTGGAGGGGAAAAGGAAAGTTCCTTGTTACTCCATATGGGCTCTAATCTATGACAATAATGCGCTGCTTCAGGATGACTAGCAAAGAGACCATTCTCAGGGGAAAGTGTGCACTTTCTTCTCTATCTCAGGATGATTAAAGGTTCATTTGCGTGCAAATGGAAATTACATGTTGCAATTTATCCTTCACTCTCCATTGGTAAATAAACTCCATTGAGTAAAAGAACACCTGGCATGCTGTTTCTAGTGTAATATAAGCCGTGGAGTTGTTTCCTTGTAGGCTCTTTGATGGAGAAATATATACAGAAAGTATTGATGTGTGGAAGTTTTCTAATGTCTGTCTTTTATTTTAATCTGCAGATATGCCCAGTATGGAGACGTATCTGCAAAAGTTGATGTGTATGCTTTTGGTGTAGTTCTTTATGAACTTATTTCTGCCAAGGAAGCCATAGTCAAGACTGGTTCTGCTACTGAATCAAAAGGTCTTGTTGCATTGGTAATTTTTCTGGCCATATCTTTGTTGTAATTTAAATTACCAGTTGCATGGAATAAACTTCTGTTCTACAGAAAATGTTTTCCAGATATCTTTTCAATATTTATTATTACTTAAGTTTTATAGTTGTTTAATATTGTGACTATATATTTAATGGTTGTGATTACTAGTGACTTTTAGTAATAAGTGATAATGGAAGGTAAGGATGGCAATTAATTACCAGTAATGGTGTTTTATCATAATAAGAAAGACACTGAATGATCTCCACTTCTAAAAAGAAGAAATCATTTTTCTCACTGTCCATTGTTATCTTTTGACCACCACCATCAGAGGGCAGCTGCTATTCGTGATTTTTAGCCGTAAGTGATAATGGAATGTATAGAAAGCCATGTAAAAATAGCAATTACTCATAATGGCTTTCTATACTTTCTGTGCCCTCTAAGCATCTGGAAGGATACCACGTGTAATTGCTATTTTCTGGTGTTTTGCAGTTTGAGGAGGTTCTTAATCAACCCGATCCCATAGACGACCTTCGCAAGCTAGTTGACCCTCGTCTTGGAGATAACTATCCCCTTGATTCAATCCGAAAGGTGAGGAAAATTCTTATAGTAAATGCCCCAATTTGAGCGTCTAAACGATATTATATGATAACATGCTACATTTGCAAGAACTGCAGATGGCTCAACTCGCGAAAGCATGCACACAAGAGAATCCTCAACTCCGTCCCAGCATGAGGTCTATTGTGGTTGCTCTAATGACACTTTCATCCGCGACGGAGGACTGGGACGTCGGTTCTTTCTACGAAAACCGTGCTCTTGTTAATTTAATGTCAGCAAGGTAGAAATGCCACAAAAATATGGTTCTGTTGTTGATTTAGAAATAAGCACGGTTAGGTTTGGTATGATTTAATTGTGTCAAACCTAATTATATAATTTAGTTCATAATTTTTTCAAACTTAAAAATATGGTTTGGTTCTGTTTGACTATTCAAATCATTTTTATATGTATTATTAATTTATATTATAAATATATATATAAGTTAATAAATTATAAAAAATTATATTTAATATAAAAATAATTAATTTATTATCATTTCTCAATATTATTTACCAAGCTGAATAATCAATATTCCTTTGATATATGTAAAAAGGCTTTAGTCTTCTTTAAAGTAATTATAATTTCTATATTAATCATTAAGTAAAAATAAAAAATAAAAAAATAATGAGTTATTTAATGAAAATAAAAGAAGAAAATAAATTAAATAAGTAATATGAATCATTTTTTTAATTGTATGTTTTTTAGATTTTTATAATTATTTTCCTTTTCTTTACTTTTTACTGATCGGTTTGTTTTGAAATATAGCAGTTAAATTCATAATTTTTTCAAAAGCTTTAAAAAAAAGGTTAAAATCTAATTCAATTTCAATTGAATTCGTTGCTGAAATGTCGGGGAAATTTCCGACATGTAGAACAAGCTTACCTAAGAAAACACCTCTTTTGGAGTTACCTGATTTGTGTTTCCTATGTTAACTATGGAATTTTTTATTTTTTATTTTTGCTTTCTTTCTTTCTTTTTGTTTTTTTTTAGAAAGTGGAAGAATTAATGTTTTTTTTTTTTTGCTTTCTTTCTTTCTTTTTGTTTTTTTTTAGAAAGTGGAAGAATTAATGTTTTTTTTTTATCTATTTCTAATAGTGAATAAAATATCCACATCTCTGTTAATATTCTCGTTTGCTTATCTCGTTATACATATAATAAATATTTAATGGATGTTATGTTCTTGTATTTGTATTAATTAATGGATGATGTATTTGCATTGCAGATGTCAAAATAATTATAAGCAAAATTGTTAATAAAAATGATAAGAATAGAGGTATTTGTGATATAAGTACCTTTTTTCCCCTCAAAATATAAGAACCCTCAGCAAACTAGATAGCCTTTAACTGTTTGGGAATTCGAACCGAACCACTTCAAATATAATTCGAACCATTTTAAAACTATCAAGTTGTTCTAACAAATATAATTGTACATGATACATATTATTTGTGTATTTTTTTTCTTATACAATTTAATGCAAGATTTAAAGTAAAAAAATAAAATAAATAAGTAGATATAACCTCATACATATATGTAGAAGAAATTAAAAAAAAAATCATAAATTTTCTCAAACTAGCTTTTAACTTGCTCCACAAACTTATCATAATTCCTTACTAAAATGTCCACGGTATATAATAAACATTTTTTAATTCAAATATATAATAAATAAGTTGAAAAGATGAATAAATTAAAAAATAATAAAATTCTAAAAAACTTGCTAAGTTGCTTTTTGTTGCTTGATGGGATGCCCAACCCACACCACATAATACTAGTATATTAAAAAATTTAAAATCGAAAGGCTTTATTTACCATAAGAAATTACAAAACAAAGTTTTAAGTCCACAAAAAAAAAAAAAAAAAAACAATATGGTTCAAATAATTGATAAAAGAGGTCTTATGTTTCATCTAACTTATAAGCCTCTCATTCAACTTTAAGTGTTTAACTACATCCATATTCTCTAATTCTATTTCAAATACACAAGTGCTTTAGGCAATTGGAAATAAAAAGGGAAAACAAACAATTCAGTACACATTATTATATTATACAAACACGTAATGTAAATATAAAATGATCGTTTAAAGACTAATTGATAATAAAAAGGAAGGGATTCAATTTAAGTCATAAATCATTTCAATTCTCTCTAAATCAAATCTAGATATAACCATAAATCCAAATTGAGCTTCCTCTTCAATTTCCATTTCTCCTTTCACAAGAAGGGAGGGAGAGAGGGAAGAGAAGAGAGACCACTCTTTCCATCAAAAAGTAATACATACATAAGTAGATTGTGTATGTATTGCTAGAACCGAATAAGGTTTAAAAGCAATTCCTTTGATGTATTTTTTATTTTATGATCATGGATATATTTGGAATAAAGGTTATATTTAGTGAGGATATTAGAAATTATTTATAGTATTGATTTTACAAACCAAATAAAAAAAATGAGTACACCATAAAAATAAGCCAAAATATTTCATTTCAGTAAAGCAAACTCAACTTTCTTAATGCACTTGACTAGAGGATAAAGAATTAATTGACTCTTTGAAATTCCAACCTTTGAAAAGGAGGTTGTGTTTCTTAGCTTTAGCTACAATGAAGCACAAGGCCAGTCCCCATGTGGAATCCTCTCTCATCTTTTGATGTTTAAATTTGTAATATGGAGAAGACCACCCAATCAACCTTGTGTTTGCGTTTGTTGTAGTGGAATAAACCAGCGTCTTTGAGAGGTAGGCAATGGTAGTAGATTGTGATGGTAGCCAGCAGTGGTTGTCATGGGAGGTAAAACATAAATCGAATGGAAAAGTTGTATCAAAATGAATTAAGGTTGAGTATTGTAGCAAACACCTAGCTCTTTAAATTGTTGTTTGACATTGTTAAGAGTAGTAATATTGTGGCATCTTTACTTGGAAGTAGAGAGAAAATAGAATAATTATTTAAAAAAAAAACTCTCTATTATGTTGTTGACCTAAAAATTGGTATGGAAAATTTTATTTTCCACAACTTTTCTATTTTTCTATATATAGGAAATAGTTATTATTTTTTATAAGATAGATATTTTTTTTTATTTTCTTTCTATAGGGAATAAAAAGTTAAAGTAATTAGCCAATTTTACCACCAATTAATAAGGGAGTTTACATGATTTTTCATAATTTTCCAAGAAAATCTAATAGGGGCATATTGGTTTTTTTGTCACATTCCTAATTTATTATTGTAATTAATAAGATAAAGTAAACATTAGAACAAGTATTCTCTATAGTAAAAATTTACACAAAGTAAACATTAGAATATAAACTTATATTATGTTCTCAATAATAGTTATTATCAAGGTATAACTATTCTATGACTTATCTATTCTATTCTATACTTAATTCATTAACCGAGCTGACTTTTTTGGTGATAGGAATAACCATTCATCATATATTTTTAAATACTTAATGGAAGATCTTACTAAGGGCCTGTTTGGATTGTCTTTTTTTTTTTTTATCTATATCTTATTTGTATCTAATTTGAATATGATATGGAATTTAGTATTTAGAAAATTAGCTTATTTGAATCTTATCTCAATAATTATAATGAAAATGGTGATTGGGCAATAAAAGTTTATATACTTTTCAGATAAAATGATTCAAAAAATATATTTTATATATTGAAAAATGAGATATTAGTTGACATTTTTGTAAAAATAAACAAAATAATGGATAAATAAGTCTAAATTTCTAGGAATATGTTAATAACTTAATAGGGTTATATATGTATTTTTATTTTCATCTTTTTGATATTTTATTCTTATCAAAGATATATATTCGAACAAATGCCAAATGAATGTTGAACAAATTTTTTTTTTTTTTTAAAAAAAAGAGACAAACCAAAAAGGTCCTAAAATACAACAACTTTACCCATCTATAATTGCTCATAATTGCATTTTCTTTTATAATGTTAACATCATAGTTTATTTATTTATCGCACTATTTATAATTCTAAATTAATGCAAAAGACTTGTGATCATATCTTGTCATTATTATTATTTCATATAAAATAATAAAGTTTAGTAAATAATCATGGTTTAAACCATGAACCAAATTGCATTTTTTTTATAGTTATAAAAAAATTCTTAAAGCAAAATAATAAAAAAAAATTTTTCTTCATGGTTTTTACTTACTTAGAGTGATGAATTGAGCATAATTATATTGTGTCCACCCCTAATCGCTATCTACAATGAAAAATATTAATGTAAATAGTTACAGGCAATGGCTCATAGGTTTATTCATGGTTTAGTCCACTTAAGTTCAATTGAAGGGTTAAAATAAGTCAAACCACATTTAAAGCAATCTAGTTTAGTTCAATTTTATTTGTTCAAAGTATATCGTAATTTACTAGTTTTGCCATAGTCCTTTTAATAACATTATTAGTATGACTAGAGATTTGTCAAAATAAGAATCGAAAAGCCAAAGTAAAGTCAACATAAGTGTAGTTAAGGGTGGATGCAGTTCAATTTTCTCTTTAAACCAAATCAGAACATAAAAATGCGATTTGGTTCTTTATCACTTTGAACCAAATCGTACAATTTAGTTTAGGAATTTTATCAAACCATAAATGGATGATCCATCTAAGCTGTTGATCTGATACATCTCCTAATGTTGTTGAATGCTAATAGAAAGTAACATCAAAGATGGGCTTGTGTTGAAGAGTAAAGAGGGATTTTAGTAGTGGTAAAGGTCATACTAGACAAAGTGAAAAATAAAACTACAATGATTAATATTCTTAAGAAAACATGGAAAGGTTATGGAGTGAAGTCACTCTCACATCTCAACTAAAATCTGTTCCTGTTAAGCTATAACTTGAGATCAAATGTTGATAAGGTAATAAAGGAGAGCCCTCAATCTTTCATGGGTCATTGTATGGTATTAAAAGGGTGGAAGCCATATTGGAAGTTGGACGTCCCTTTAGATACTTTGGTTATATGGGTGTAAATAGATGGCCTAAAATTAAAAACCTAACCTTAAAGAGTGCATATGCAATTAGGAATAAAATTGGTGGGATTGTAGAGATCAAGTCTATTAAGTACGAGGTTAAGAGGGGATGTTAGGGTAAGTGAACAAATCATTGGTTAAACAAGGGAGGGGAAGATAAGCACCAAGTATTGTTTAAGTATGAGAAGTTGAACAATTGGTGCTTTAATTATGGGGACTAGGTCATTTAAGGCAAAATTGTAGATTTGAAAATATCAACAACATGGTGAGAGAAGCTAGTTTAAGAGCAAGGGGGGTGTAAGATTAGAAAGAAAATGCAAATCCAGATATTGGTACAACTTTAACCAATCCCAGTCATCATCCCAATTGTCTTTCTTTTTAAACCCAAAACACATCAATCTATCTTTTCCACTTAAGCCAAATACAAACCTTAACACATACCAACCTTTCACATTAAAAATTATCCAAAACTAGTCATTAGACCTAACTCCATCTATTATTTTACCAAATCTAATAGTAGATAATAACCACACCTCCAATCCTTCCAATCTAAACGAAGACCCTTCTCAATATATGTTCGGAGTTGATATAAGTTCTGCAAATCTATTTTCAAAGTATTTAGACTATAATCTTCAGTCTAAGAAGGTGGAAGATTCACATAATAAGATTATAGAGAATATTCCTACTAGTGACAAGCAATTTGCTTTAGAAGTTAACATCTCAACAATTTTAACTTCCAACACTTTGCCTCGAAAATATATCAAGGCCTTTAGTCCCCTACTTTTTCTAAGGTTGTAGTACCTACAAGTGATGTATTGAGAGCCTTTAGTAAGCTTGGATATTAAAAGAGAAAGAGAGGACGATGTTATAAGGAAATGTGCAAAAAAATCAAATTTATTGAGAAAGAAAATGTTAATTGTGGTGGAGAAGTTGAAGAAAAAATTAAAAATGAAAAACAAGAAAAATAAAAAAGAAACGAAAAAGAAACGAGAAAAAAAAAGTAATAGAAAGGGAGGTAAAAAGGTGGGAAAAATGGAATTAAAAAAATAAGTCTTATTTACATGCAAAACTATGCAAGAGTTGTATACTTTTGGGAGTTCATTGTTGTGCCCATTAGTTGCAACAATGGTAGCTAGCCACATATAGTCATGTAGGGTCCATGACACTTCTAAATGGGAATTGTTAAGGATTGAACCTTTTGAGATAGTTTGAAATTTGAAAGGTCTAGTTAATAAATACAACCCATGCTTTGTGTTCTTGATGGAAATTAAGAATAAGGAATATAATTTGGAAGTATTAAGATATAGGTTGAGATATAGTGGAAATTTCTATGCTCAAGGTAAGAGTATGTGGATAAGTTATCTTTATTGTGAAATAATAGTATCAATATTGAAGTCTTACAAGCTAGGTCACTATTTGACTAATTGTGTGACGAGTTGTGGTGATGGTTGATAATTATATAAGGAGAGTAACTTAAGTTCATTCTTTAATAGATTTTTATTGAAAAGAAAAAGAAATTGTGGCATGAATAACAAAAGTTTGTGTTTGAAGTGAAAGAGCTATGGCTTTGTGTAAGGACTCAAATGCTATCTTTCATGATCACAAGAAGGAGGGTGAAAGGAGAATGGAAGGTAAAGTGGTGAAGGCTTTATAGTAATAGTAGATGACACAAATCTTCAAGACTTAGGACTTGATGGCCAAATATATACATGGTGTAATAAAAGGAAAAGTGAAGCCTTAGTGAGTAAAGAATCAATGGGGGCTGGCATTTTGCATTAAGTGGAAATTTTTCTAAATTGTAGGGTAACAAATGTACTTGCATTAAGATATGATCATTAAACCCCAACAATTAAGACATATGTGAGTGGTATATCACTCACATTTGTAAGGATGTCAATGAGTGAAAAATTTCGAATGTATATCATTATTGGCAAGTGGATATAAGGATATAGGTGGAGGAAAGTTAGGCTATGGAGGGGGTATTCCTACTTTGTAAGATATTGCTTAAAGTCTAAAGTGGTGCAAAAGAAGAATAAAATGGAGATTAGCAGAGTTATGAATAAGATTTTATAGCTGCATAATAGACCAAGTGGGTTTGACATTATGGAGGAGGGGAAATCATTTTAAAATTTCATGAGTTATGAGAAAACAAGTAATAGTAGTGGCAAGCAGTAATAACATTCTAAAGTCAAATCCCATCACTGATTCAACCATGACAAGAAAAAATAAATAATTAAAAAGGACTTTGATTTTAATAATAACAATTAAAAAAAGGGAGAAGTAATTGAAAAAAAAAAAAAAAAGGAACAAGGAGAAGTAGTTGTTGGCACAAAGCAGGTTAATGCGAAAAAAGATCTTTGAGTTACTTAATTGGGGAAACTAGAGAGTTGACATAACCCACATCTACTTCTACATGCAAATTTCAACTAAAATTGACACCTTTGGTCTCGTGAAGCTGTTTTATGCCAAATTCCTATTTTGCCCCAACCCCTTTAAAGTTTCCTCTATCATTCTAACATTTGAACAAACAACTTCCACATCAAGCTCACAAAATACTTACAAGCTCAAATGTTGCTTCTTACTAAAAGTTAATGAAGATTTACAAAAAAGGATTTAAATAGGCCGGATTTAGGACTAGTTCATTAAAACTCGAACCCGACTCAATAAATGATTTATATGTCCAAAACCTGCCCCGACCCAATAGGTTTCTTTAAAAAAAAAAAAAACAACCTAAACTCAACCCGAATGACAATAATTTTTTTTTGTTTTTCCATACTTTAACTTATTTTCATATGTCATTTTTTTAATTTATTATTAATCTACTTATAATAGAAAGAAGAGAGAAATCAAATATAAAAATAATATAATATTAATTTATTATTTTAAAAAATTATCAAGTCGGGTTTTCCCATTAAGTTTTTTTTAAATCTTATAACCCAATCCTAAATCCTATCAAGTTTTATTCTATGTCATAAAACCCGACCCTAAACCTTATAGGGTTTGATCCTATAGGGTTTTTATCGAGTCAATCGAGCTAGGTACCCTATCACAACCCGCTCTAGTTGCATTCCTAATCATATAGCATAAGCAGCCCATAGAGTGAAATAATTTCACTTTTGTTTTTGCTTTTATCCTTTATTT
Organism: Laguncularia racemosa; assembly: GCA_037954665.1. Lineage (NCBI taxonomy): Eukaryota > Viridiplantae > Streptophyta > Magnoliopsida > Myrtales > Combretaceae > Laguncularia > Laguncularia racemosa. The sequence goes on from JBBMOL010000108.1 coordinate 1,195,070, forward strand.
TCTCTTGAAAAAAATATGTTGGAAAAAAAAGAAAAGAAAAAACTAAGTTAATCAAACATTGAACAAGTAAAAATTATCTATTGATCACTAGAAAACTATATCATTGTATTCATAAGTGTTTTTTGGTTTTTAATCTTATAATCCAATTTCTATAATCAAATTCCTTAGATATGATTATTTATTTCTTATTTGGTAATTTCTAAAGAAAGGGTATAGAATAGCATTATTAATAAATGAATAGTAAATGATAATATTATAATTTTTTAACAATAAATGCTTTAGCAAAAAGATTAAAAAAAAGAGTTTAAGTCGATAAATTAATAACCATATGCATTAAATCTAATGCCATCCATCTTTCTCTCCCCTATTCTTTCCCATTTTCCTCTCTAACTTTAAGCTTTCTATTTTTTTTACCTTATTCTTTCACATTTGCTAAGTAATAAGATCACAAAACTTGAAATAATTAAGGTAGAAAAAAATACCTTAGTTAATTTCATATAATTTGCTATGGATTCCATAAATTTGTTATATGAATAAAATATCACATATGAATTACTTTTTTAATATCTCATAAACTTGAAATTTATAAAAAAAAAAAAAAAGTAAAATTTACATATTCCACATGATACCCGGTGCTCTATAAATTTTACAGGGTATAGGGTGGTTCAAGGATATTGTAATACCTAAAAATTTTATTTATTTTAATATATATGATGTCATAAAGAACTAAGGACAAGGATGGGAATTTTATAAAAATTCGAGAGGCAATTCGGACATTTCAAAGAAGGGAGTATTTAACATTAGATGACTTAACTTTCCTTCCTTTACACCCCTCATAGTAAATAGCAAACAACGAGAAAAGCTCTCTGAACAAACCTTAAGACAACAAAAGAAAACAATGCGACCTAATTCCAAGTTTGAGAGGTAAGGAATTTTATACACAATTTCGATTTCAGTTATTGGATTTGAAACTTATGAGAATTGTGTGCACATCAGGGTTTAAAGTTTTAAGAAGGATGTAGCGGGGAAGTGACTAAAAAATTTAAGGATTCAACCCACAGGAAATTTGATGTAAGTATGAAAATCCTTGTAACTTATATGTAATTCCATGCTTTAGAGATTTAATTAAGTCTAGGACTAGAGAGAATTGGGTTTAGAAGAATTTAAAATGAAGAATTAGGAGTTCGTGGAGATTACCGAGAGAAACGTAGCCTCCCAATATGGTCGTATTTCGACCGTGTTGAATTTGAAAGTTACACCGAGAGATACACAGTCTCTCAATATAGTTATGTTTCGACCGTGTTGAATTGAGAGAAACACGGCCTTCCAACATGGCCATGTTCCAACTGTGTTGAAGCTAAACTTTACACTAAAAGATACACGACCTTTAACACGGTCGTGCTCCAGCTAGTGTTAAGCTACACAGCCTCCAACATGGCCATGTTACATAAGAAATAATGTAATTATATATTCATTTAACCTCAAATTAAACTAATTTCCATGCAACCTAAATAGCTAGTAAGGCCTTAGAGAAATTAAATAAATAGGATTAAGAAAGTTAAGAATTGATATTAGTTTTAGATTAAGTACTAAAAAGAATTGTTGATGTTGTATAGATTTCTATTTAGCTTAAGTCCAAGATGTCATGCCTCGAAAGGGAGCCTAGACATTTCCACTAAAATCATCCCAAGCTTTAGAAATTGCTACCTGTAAAAAGAGTCTGTAATGAGTTGAGCACACTATGGCTTAATGAATGGGATGGTAACATTTTCAATGCTACGTACATACAAGCAATTTCAAATCAAATTATCAAAACATATGCTATGCATGAACAACCATATGAATGCAACATCTCACGTAGTCTTCCGGTAACCAACGTGAAGTTTAGGGTTTACGCCTCCTTGACCTTGGGTTAGGGATTTCGAAGCCACCATCAGTGTTTGGGTCTTACTCACATCTTTATTACTTTTATCACTTATTTATACTGTGTCTTAGCTTTAATGTTTTAAGCTCAGGTGCCTTAATACACCGAGCATTAAACCCTTAAGAGACAGGCTAGACTCGAAACCGTCAAGGCATGACAATCCCCTAATCACTTAGTTTGCACTTGGCGGAATAGCGATCCTCTAATCACTTCCAGTACATCCTGTAGCAGTGATGGCCTTCAATCTCATGCAATGTCTCGTGGAAATGCATGTCAAGTTTTAATCGAGTACACTTCCTTAATTAATTGATTCATGGTGACCAAATAACATATATAGTCGCATCCAATTCTCATTCAAGGCAATGAAGTAACTGCTAAGCATTTCAAGTCTACCATTCTAAGAACAATTAATAGAAACCTAGTGGAGTCTTATAAACAATCCACTAAATTTCATTTTCAAGTCTATCACAACAAACAAGATCATGCATTTCACATCATAAAACAAACAAGGAAATCAAACCAAGCGGATGTAAACTATCCAGTTATATGTAAGGTCTTGGTTACTTAACACCTTTGTGCCATTTGACTTAATGTCAAATCAACCACTCGAGATTGATTTACGACTATTCCTTTACACTTCTATGTCATTGCACTTCTCAAGTGTACAGTTATACACACAGCCAATAGCCAATAAGTTTATCTCGTACATCCTTTCTAATTCCTCAATACACCTATGTATAATACACATACACACACACACACACACACACATACACACACACACACACACATATATATATATGTCCGTAACATATCTTTAATTAAAGGTAATTTACTAGACACCTTCCCTTACGTACTTAAGAAGGCAAAAAATAGGATTGTTAAGTTGTAAAAATCAAGGTTATACTCATGATTTGTATGGTTATGTTCATGAGTGTATTATATAGATATAATAGGAAAATAAGTTTGCCTAAGCATATGTACACATTCAGAAGTAAACTCTAATATGTATACATAATAATATTTATATATCTTATTCCAGCTATGCACACCTACTTGGTGGCTATAGAAGGAAAAGCTAGGTTTCTATATTTTGGTTTAGTTTGAAGAAAACAATTTTGAATCATGGGTTGGGCCTATAGTAATAACACTGGAAATATGATGCGAAGTGCTATCATTAAGGTAATGACATCTAAACCCTCAATCCATTCTATTTTCTACATTCTTTAAACAATAATCATCTTTAACCTATCTAACTACCAATTTCTTTATAACTTCTTTCCTAAACTCATTTAACCCCACTATATAACTCAAACTTAACAAAAACCACATTCATTTGCACCTACAACAAAGCAATTCAATTCACATACATAGCACATCAACACACAACACAACATTGTAGCATATCATTAAGATTCTCACTCATCTGTTTAGGGTCGTCATAGTCCTAATCGGAGTAGAGCGATTCCAGTAGGTAACCCCTTACTTTCCTCTTGAAATCAGTGTCCTTCTGCAATACTTCCTCAACCAAACCATAGAAGGCAACATGTCCACTTGACTTTAGTAGTTTCCTAGCACCTGATATGCGTACTCCACTCGCTATGAGTTTGATGGTAAAGCGTGAAGTTTCCTCCTTAAGGAACTTTAGTCGAACAAGATTTAAAACGTTAAACATTCCGATACAAGGTTCCAGAAGGAACGACCTTCCTATGAATCATTGCTTCCAACACCCCAAGTTGTTGTGATCGACTGTTTGCTTTCCTTGTGTAGAAGTCGAGGAATGAAACATCTTCGACCTGCTAAATTTGGAATTCCTTCTTCCATATATGCAAGATACCCTTAGGAAGGACAACTAAAGGTCTTGCATTAGGGTATTTGGCCAATAATGATCTTCCTCAACATCCTTTGAACATTCCATTGTGAAATCCATTTTATTCTAAATATCCCCCAGGCCATCATCATCTTGAACGTTGCTTGAATCATCCTTTTTACCATCTACACCAACATAAATGCCTCTCATTTACATGAAGCATCTTTGAACCTTTTGTTTCTCAATTTGTCTTTAATATCTTCCAACGAACTACTTGTAGGACAACCCGTAGGATTGAGTAGTCCTTAAAGGTTTCGTATCACCTTCTTTCTTCTCTCCTTTGTTGACATCTCCACCTATAGAGTTTCCCATCCTTTCTACTAGTTTTCATCCTTACTCGCGCTTCCATTACCATACATACACTAACCATTCCCATAGACCACGTACACACCAACATACTCTTATCCATGTACATACACACTCCGCACACACCTACACATACATACACACAATCATACCATACACTTAGTTACATGCACACACAACTGCACTTTGCTATCCTCTTTTCTCCTCAAGTCCACATGCACACACACAAACACACCACTAGTGCATACATACATACATACTCCACACACGTCTCACACTACCGACACACACATACACACATACTCCACTTACACCTCACATCACCGATACATTCATATCCACATACTCCACACACACTACACACCTTCCATACACATACACACATACCTACATACACCACACTCACCTTCCATACCCACACACACATGTCTACACACCACATACCATTTCATACACATACACACATACCTACACACACCACACCTTCCATATACATGCACAAATACCCACACACACCACACACCTTCCATACACATACACCACAAATCATCCATACACATACACGCATACCCCACACATCACACTCCTTCCATACACCTATACACATACTCCACGCATCACACTCCTTCCATACACCTATATACATACTCTACACATCACACCTTCCATACACGTACACACACACCCTCACACACCACACACCATCCATATACACACACATACCATACACACTACATCACCTCATGCACATATGCACATACTCATACACACTACACACTCAGCTCCCCTTTCCCTACACATACACACATACCCTCACACACCATATACCATCACATATACATACACACATCCTTGCATACACCACTATATCACGTAACTTCTCCCTCCCTCCCTCACGCGCACACACACACACACACCTTTGCGCCTGCATCGAAGTAAGGGACTAAGCTTAACAACAGCCCTTACAGATTTCTTCTTGGATGCTACTTGTGGGTGTAACTGCATTGTGGTTGCCGTTGTTGTCGCCGCTATGTCGTTGCTTTTGCTGTCCATTATGGTTGCCGTTGTTGTCATTACAACTGTTGTAGTTGCCATTGTTGTTGCAGCTATGGTCATCGTCGTTTTGTTGTCATTGTGTGGAAGTCATGGTTGCTATTGTTGTGGTCGTTGTTTGGGTTGTTGTTGTCTTCTCTAAGTTGTTCACTGTTGCCTCCATCGTCGGGGAAGGAGACAAGACAGACATAAAGCTGAAGCTGCTGTCTCCATCATTGCTGTTGCCGTGGAGTCAGAGTGAGAGCAGGAAGAAGGAGGGAACGCGAGGAAGGGAAGGCTGGGAAAGGAAGACACTACGTGGGAGAAAAAAAAAACGAAGAAGAAGAAGAAAAGAAAAGGAATAAGAAGTAAAGGAGACAAAGGAGGGACGAAGACAAGAGCGAATGAGAGCTTGACGTTGTTGCAGCTTAATGTCATGATGGACGGATAAGACGACAGTAGACATTTCCAGATTTTTTTTTAATTACAATTGTGTATGTATATATATTTATATTATATTTTAGATTATAATGTCCCTATTTTATTATTCTGCCCGCGTACGAGAATATCTTTAAATTTTATATTCTTAGCATTTTATTACGAAAGCTTGCGTCTAAGTTAATTTGATTATTCCGAACATAAATATTTACTCTAAATTTTCATTTAAAGTTCCTAAATCTATAATTTAAATTAATTTCATTATTTAACCTAATATTGTTTGAAATTTGTGTTTCGGAGAATTTATTCTTTTAATTTAATTTACCCAAACTAAAATTAAGACTTATGATTATTTTTATTTATTCGTTTATATATCTATATTCGGATTTTTTTTTCAATTACTTCGCTTTTTAAATTTATTCGGTAGTATGTTTCATATAATTTAATTTTTTACGTTCGTTATCTTCTTTTCTTTGTAAAGGTTGTTCTTTCTAATTGTTTTATTTTTAAAACTTATTATTATTACAAATTATTAAGATAATATTTATGCATTACAATATTTGAATTTTTATCGTACATTTCTTAAAGTTTTTAATATTGCAAAATTATCCCTTTTGCTACTCCAACTTGGAAGTATTTATTATTCTACTTATTTTCTTTAATTTTCATATAGTTTTTCAAAATTTTTAGGACTTTACACAAGTCTGGAAGTGCTTAAGTTTAGGATTCAAGGTACACATAACTTGTGTGTTGATTTGCGCTTGTTTAAGTTAGTTTATGCATTGAACTTGATTTAACGGGATGAATTGACTTAAGTGTTTAAGTTGTGTGTTATATGTGCTTAACTCGACCTAAAGGCTCATAGTGGCAAGTTCTTAGGGAGCACCCCAATGATCCTTGTGTGACATTATCCGTAGTGGAGTCGTGCTTGGAAATGATTTGGGCTAAATGCTAGTTAAGTGTTTAAGTAGACATGGGTATGGAGCTCGTAGTAGCAGTTCTCATCACCAAGATTAAGTGTTAAGGGTGTGGGGCCCGTAGTGATAGTTTCCATCACTAAGTTTAAGGATTAAGAGATCATGGGTATGTGGCCCGTAGTGGTAGTTCTCATCACCAAATCATGTTCTAATGTGTTAAGTATATTAAGAGGGTCATGAGTATCCTATTGTTGCTTGTGGACATAGATTTTATTGTAAAATGGTTGTTTGTGTTTAAATACTACATGATGTGTGTGATACTTGTTCATATTTGTTCATGCTTGTGTGTTTATGTTATACGTACTAAACATTAACTCACCCTTCGAGGTATATTTTTAGATGCAAATATTGAGGGAGATGATAACTCAGAAAATAACTTGGGCTTGGGTAAATCACAAAGAGAGGAAGATGAAGATTACCATTACTAATATGGTTATTATGATTTGGGAAAATTATGTTATTTAATTATAATAGACATTGTCGTTTGAAGAATATTATTTTAGTTTTCAAAGACTTCCGCTGCTTTAGATGTTTGATATGGTTTATGAAATTATTTTGAAATCTTGGGATGTATAGAATGTTGGTATATAGGAGTTACAGGTCAAAATGTATCAGAATTGATTCAAAGCTTTAATGTGTTCTTGTGAGATAAGAACACGTGACAAGCAGTAGCACGGCCCAAGGTTTAAGGGCGTTACAAATATTATGGGGTAGTTTTCGATTCGAAAATTTGGATACATGTACCTTACTAGGTAAGATATGGGTAAGGTCTCATGCCCTATCCACCTTATATCCACTTGTCTCTAGTTTTGATAAAATATCATAATTACTTAGATTATTAATTGAATACAACAAAATAACAAAGTTTAGTTTAGTTTGGAGAATCTAGTGATTGAGTGCCAATGCCCATTAATTAACTATCCAAGTTGAGTGGTTGATTGTCTAGTGACTCGATGCTCTATATCCTTTCATCTAGATCAAATATTAACCTTACAATTTTAATTTTAAATTTTTTGTTTTTCTCGTTTGCCATACTTATATATTAGTGCCAACATCAATGATGGATTCTATCTCAACTTAAAATACAAGGCATGAGATAAACTACTATATTTACAAGATTTACCTTGTCATGAAGTTTAAACTTTTTTTTATGAAGTTGCTATGAATCTTAAATAAAATTATTATCTACTTTTTTTTTATTCTTAACCTTACATTATTGAAAACTTCAAAATTAACACATCCATTATGGAATATACAATATATATATATATAAGTTGTTGTAAATGTTACAACGTATATATCTCACAAACTAGAACAAAATACTAGTCTAACAATGTATAAAGTGCTAACATGAAGTTTATGTGTGTGTAGCACAAGGTAGAATATGAATAAAATGAAATGGGCCAATTTAGGATGGCCAATACATTAACATCACATTTAGTTGGCCGTAATAGCAATTCTATTACGGCCCTATTCTGCATGGAATAGAAATTATGATGTTTACTTCGCTTGCACCATAAAATTGGAATTCGATGGGGAAGTAAAAATGTGGAATTGAAATTCGATTTTATTTGTCTAGAATCTCAATTATGCGTTGTTGTAGCATTAATTTCCCCAAACTAGCCTCCTTCTTTTTCAACAGCCCAACATGTTTTCTCCACTACACAAACAGAGACGAAGGAGGGAATGAATTCCTAGATCTGCCGTCTCTTGGTCGTGCCTGTGGTGTCTTCACATAGATCTAGTAGTCATAAGGTGTGCCATCTATTCGTCGTGTCTACCATGGTCACCATATTCGCTGTTCCTCGAGGTTTTTTGTTGTGTCTTCGTCTCTAGTCACCATTGTCCTCATGGTCACCTAGATCTATCATGTCTTCAGTTGGATTTGTGAGGATTGTGGTGGCCTAAAGAAGGTTTTTAACCACTACTATTTTCCTACTATGTTTTCCTCTTTGTTTAAGTTGTACAGGTGTTGAGGAGTGAGTGTGAAGAAGTTGGAAATTGTTGTTTCAAACAAATGGTCTTCCGTATAGTGTTGATTGTACTTAGCGCATTTTATGATACAATTTCCGATTACGGGTGATATACAATTTCACGTATACACAACCTTTAGCATGACCATGCAAACATTAGTGCCAGAGGACAAAAAGTGATCAAAATACATCTTGAAAATGTGCCTTCGCTACTGCACAAGTTGTGCATAGAGTAGTGCTGAAGGAGGAAATCTAACTAGAGAAGAAAATGAAGGAATTCTAGAGTGCACAACCCCGAGCATGGCAATGCAGGAGGCCATGCAGAACCTTTAACACCAAAAATTCACTTTGTTCTATAGTATACAACCCCGAGTATAGGTGTGTAGTAAGTCATGCATGCTACCTCATTTTTTATACTATAAATACTCACTTTATTTCGAAATTTATGGCAGTTCTTATTTTTTATCATTTGGAGTCACTCTAATCATATCGTCTATGAAAGTCTAATGTCTTCATCACGCTGTTTTCTAATTCCTAATCAAATTTGCAATTTTATTTTTTTTTAATGTAAGGGGCATTTTTATCTTTTTATTACCTAAACAAGATCCATTCAATTTTTAATCTATCCAAGTAAACACAGTAATATTAATTCAATGAAAGTAAAGTAAATACGATAATACGAATTACACCTCTATTCCATTCAATAGTAATTCTAATTCGATTACAATCTTATTCTATTCAGCAAAGTAAAAGAGCCATAAAGAATCACTTTTGAAAGTGTAACTTTCTTGATTACCTCTTTAAAATTATATAATAACTATTTATAATATTCTCTTTATCTCTTATCTCTAATTAATATTACTAACCAATTTTCTAACTATTTGATATTTCTAATTAACTTGTTTCCACCATGAAACAAATCTTGTCCTTAAGGTTTGGAAACAAAGCACAATAGAAAAAAATCAACTAACATGATTTAAGAAAAATAAAAATATATCAACTTTTCCTATCTTGTTTTGCACCTTTTGACTCATAGCTCTCCAAAGATCACTATAAACAATGTTCTCTTTAGTTGAACAAGTTACAACATTACAAGAGCTAATATATATCTTCACACCATTTATCAAATAACAAAGATTCATGCTAATGGAATCTTGGTTGTTTTGGTTTTTTATCAGTGCTAGATTTTTCATTGTAATAAGTGTTTCACTCCTTGCCCTATGAATTGCTAGTGTTCTTGATCTTCATGAGTGTTGAAAACTTCTTCATCATGCTCACCAATGCAAGTGCAATCATTGAATCATCAAGATCCAACACAACCAAAACTCCTTAACAATAGATATTATAATCAAATCATCGTCACCTTCACCAACCACATCATTAATGACATCACTGCTACTAACAAATAAATCATTACTATTAGATACCTCTATTGTTGTCACAACTAATATGTCATCTTCATCATTTGGTGAAATTGGTTGTTCCTCATCTTTGGCAAAATTGATCGAATTTTGTTCATCGGCACAAATGAACTCATGACCTTTGAAATAGTCAGTTGATGCAAGATTTCCAAACTCACAATTGTACCTAGAATCGTCAAAAGGTTTATAGAATCAAAATATAAAATCAAATCATAGAAACGTAAGTTATTATGACTTATGTAAATTAGTAGTAAAAAACTGTAAATATGTTAACAAAAATCATAGAAAACTTAAAATACATATTGTAAATTAAAAAAAATAAATATAAAATTTGATAACAATATAAGTTATAGTACAAATAGTTAATTATAAATTATTATGCTAATGTGTAAAATAGAGAAATATATATTAGTATTGATATAAATTACACTGCAACATAATCATCGTGATAAAAGTTAAATTGAAAACAAAATATTACTCATCAACTGCCCAAAATTATCTCACAAACTCATTCAACTGTAATCATAATCAACTTTATTATTATCGTTATTAGTACTATCACCAATAATATCAATATCTTTTTGTGTCAAGTCTTTTAAAGTATCCATTTGCATATAGTCTTTAATAGCATCAATGTCATAAATCTCTAAAACATCTTAATTTCAACTCTTCAAGGCTATAACTTCAAATTTATAAATACATCAATTTCCTTCGCAATATTATTTTTATTTTTTCCATACCCCTTTCACTTAAAATGATACTAAACCGGTCATCATTTGATAAATTAAATATCTTCTTCCCCAACTACCCATTCATTATCAATGAAAAGTTTTCAATAATAAAGTTAGTAATTAAATCAATATAAGTTAAAGAAGCAAATACAGTGTCATTTCACTCATTATTTAATTAGTTTAATTTAAATTGTAGAAACTTAATTATTTTTCTTAGTGTTAATAACCTGTTAGACTTAAATCAAGTAGAATCATATAAAATCATATAGAATCAATAAAATCATAAACTCACAAAACCATACAACTAAATTCATAATTCTATTACAAGTTTATACAAAAACGATTTTATACACAATTTAACTCGAAAAAACCTTACAAAAAATGTAAACTCGTAAAATTATATGAGTAGAATCGCAAAAGGGCAAGAATGGGATTTGTATTTGTAGTATTTTATGAAGAGAAAGAATATGAAGGAAAAGTAGAATGAAGGGGTAGGTTTTCTATTGTATAAAACTTATTAAGTATAAAATCATGTTCAAAAGAACTAAATTGGATCATGGGTTTTTTAATAAGTGCATCCCATGTTGAAAACTGATTCAATAGTCATATGCATGTATACCATTGTGAATCATTTCCACTCATAGCAAATAAAGATAATGGAATGAAGTATCATTCTTCTATGTGATGAAAATCAAAGAACAACCCAACCATGAGTGACCATTTTAATGGGTTATCTCCATTGAATTTAGGTATGCCATCCTTATTGTACTAATTTGTGATGCAAAAAATGAAGAAAAAAATGTAATGTTCAGAGGGAAAATGAAGGTGAACATTCAATCTTATTCCATTTATCTTAGAACTGAGTATTTCCAAAGAAAAATCAAAATCACTCATAATATTTTTTATGGCTTAATGTATTCGGGTTGGAATTCGAAAGCACGTGCTTGATTCCATGGTCGCAACTCAGAGATGAGAGCACCAAAATGTTATAACCCGTAATCTACAAACTAAAACAAAATAATAATCTAACAATGTATAGAGTACTAATCTAGAGTTTATGTGTATGTTGTGTGAAGTAGAAGATGAGTGAATGAAATGGCATAATTTGAAATGACTATTCTCTTAACGAATCACTTTTGAAAATATAACTTTTTTTATTACCTCTTTAAACTTGTACAATAACTATTTATAATAGTCTGTTTATCTTCTTTATTACCTAATATTTCTAATTAATTTTTAAGTTATTTGAAATTTCCAACTAATTTTTTTAATTAATTTATTACTAATATTTAATAGTTGTAGCAGTTGATAAAGATTTTACAAGGTATGTCGCATGTTCATGCGTGCAGCTTCCACCGAATGCTTGGGTGGAGGAGTGTCGTTTTTAAAAACTTATGAAGATGATGACGGTTAGTTCTTGAAAACAAAGAAGAAATAAGCACTTCCAATAGCTGAAACTTAGCATTTACTGGCTCTTTAACATATACAAGTTATAAATGTGATCCAAGTTCATCTACAAGTTGATACTCCATACAAATTATAAATGATAGTGGCCAATGATCATCTTGTATCAATGACAATTCTAATCGGATTTTTCATGGGCATATTAACAAGTTATAGAAAGAGGAATTAAGCATTTTATTGATGTTTAATCCTTCACAACGCAAGATGATCATATTCACATTTCAAAAATGTATTTAATATCTTAACATCGGATTTACATTTAAAAAAAAAAAAACTATAAGACATACACCCGCAA